>OZ020286.1:5799717-6399717 GCA_963971205.1 Aethes cnicana
GTCGCTACACAGTGTATACAAGTAACAGATCAGATAGAAAATTAATATATGTGCGACCAGCACCATTAACCACATATATAAATGTATAGTTGATTTACGGACTATGTATTTAGTACAGTTTGCAAGCTTATAATTAACTTACTTCCATACTCACACGTACCCATACATGCGGGTACACATACTCTCTCTCTCTCTCACACACACACACACACACACTCACACACAAACTTAAGCGAAAGCCAGTTATGTATACATATGTAATTATAATTACGTTGTTTAAACAACAATATCGTTATTCCAGACCGAGTGTGTAATGAATATGGTTGTGGTATGTATGTTATCACGTAGTGTGTCGTGTTTGTGGTCGGCACTGGGCCGATACGCGGGCGTCATACCACTTGCTCTGCTCGGCGGCGACGGTCCGCGCCATGCGGTCCTTGGTGGCCTCGTACGAGTCGTCGTTGGCCTGCACCCGCATCCGCCGCGGCAGCGGCCCGCACGACTCCAGGCGCCGCGCGCCGCCGCTCCGGACGCACTCGAACGAACCCTTGCGAAACAAAAAATCATATTAACACCATATTAACAGATGATAAAAACCACCACAACAGCCTATTTATGGCCCACAGGTTGCCTCACGATGTTTTCCTTCATCGAAAAGCTAAGTGGTAAATTCAAATTGAATTTCGCACAAATAATTTCAGAGAAAGTGCAAATGAGAGGCGGTAGGTCAAACCACTAAGCTACCATGGCTTTTTACATGCATGATAAATCCACCTAGCAGAAATTCACATCACTTTGTTCGTTTTGGACACTAACCTTACAAGCTGGCATCTTAACAACACGCTTCGATTGGCCCTAACCTACCATGTTCACTTGCTGCAATTACTGTCTGGCTTTCAATTTTGTTACAAAAATTAAGTTTTCCTGGGTCACCGTCTGCTAAGTCTTTGTAATGCAACACGAACGGCCCGCGCCTGAAATCGCACTTTCTAACGGCTATTGAGTAACATTCCCAGTACGTGCTCCGCGCCGGCGCATTCCGAATCAACTACAATTTTTTTTGCTAATTCTATGCTACATGAAGTACCTACTCACGGTGTTTTATAAACCCCATTTTTGTTCCCTCTCGGTTTTTTCGTAAAAATCGTTTATGTATTATGATATAAATACATAAACGATTCTGAGCACTAAAAAAAATCTAAAAAAGAAAAAAAAAATCTAAAGTTGGTCGCATAAAGGGTCACCAGTATCACAAAAAAAAACATACTAATTAAATTGGGCTGATGTTATATTTACACTCTAAATGACAAATATTCTGACCATTTTTGATCTCGGTAATATGGTTAGTTTACGAGACAATACAAGTTTTATCACTTTTTTTTTCGAGAATAACGCTGTATTAGATTAAGATCTTTATACCGTATGTTCCTTATACACACCTCTATCGATAGTTAAAAAAAATCGCAATCTAATTCCGCGTTATTAAAGAGTAATTAGCAATTTAATCAATTTAACTACCTATCTAACGACAACTCACAAGCTAAAACCCATCCAATCTGAACGTGCCAAAGAAATATACATACAGTCGACTTCGCAAATATGTACACGCTTTTGCACCTTGCTACGTGTGGTCCCAAAATGCTCACATTTCGTACATACACCCGATGCATCAAAGTGCATACACTCGAAAAACATTAACCTCCTCCTGGCGCAGTAGGATAATTAGTTAGATAATTAATTTGTTTTCAAACGTATATCTGATGATTTGATTTGATGATGGCTAAGCTCAACAGAGTCCTTATAAAAACGTTTATAATATAACAACGTAAATAATTTAAGCGACTATCATATTATGTTATCGGTGATAACTGTTCTGCGACCCACAAACGCAAGCGGAAAGCATGCGTATTACAAAGGGGAACCATAGAGAATATTAATCGACCTCCATCTTACCGGATCAGCTGAGTATCGGTTATGGAGCGTATGTAAACATGCCTATAATTTTAAATAGTGACCAACACATTGCAGTTATATGTAAATGAAAGTAACTATATATTCTTATCTATCTTAGATGTTTTACAGAAGATCAACATCGCAATTCGCGGCCATGTCTTCTTAAGTTATATGCTCTCGCTCGAGTCATAGATGTTTGGTATTTATATATTTGTCTATGTATTTATTTATATCGTTGTCCAGCACCCATAGTACAAGCTTTGCTTAGTTTGGGGCTAGGTCAATTTATATGAAATGTCCCAAGAAAGATATTTAAGTATTTATTTATAGTTGCCACAGACGTTTCCTCAGGGTTTGGGGCCTACACAACACAACACACATCTTTCACACATCACAAGGAAAAATATACAAAACCATAGTGAGACCTGTCGTAATGTATGGATACGGAATGTTGGGCGACGAAAGGAATAGATGAAAGGAAGTTGCATGTATCTGAAATGAGAATGTTGAGATGGATGTATGGAACTGTGGGGTAACTAGAATGGACAAGATAAGGGATGAGTATATAAGAGGAAGTCTGAAAGTAGCTTCAGTGGTGGATAAATTGAGGAGTAACAGGTTAGCGTGGTATGGTCACGTTATGAGGAGGGATGAAAGCCATAAGAAAGAGTTTTAAAAATGAACGTGGATATAAGGGTAGAGGTCGACAAAAGAGATGTGGAGGGATTGTGCGTAAGAGGATATGCTTACAAAGGGTGTGAATTCGAAGATGACGGGCGATAGAGAAAAATGGAAGAAAGAAACAAGTTGTACCGAACCGACCCCACGTAATGTGGGATAATAGGAAAGATGATAACTAATGTATGGGTTTACCACCATCTGGTTACTGATCGAAAGTGACGTCGAAGTATGTAAACTGAATCATTTCCCTAATATCCACCTGTGCATATAGTGTATTTTACATCATTATTGACTGCGAGCATATTTTCCACGATCATAAGGCATCTGTGGTAATGATTATCTACTTTAATCACAGTACAATAAGCGCCGTAAGTATAATTTTTCAGCTATATCCACCCATAATTATGTTATGTATGGCTTCATTTATGCAGTTTGCTGTATCGAATGTTCATTGCAAAAAAGTAATGAATGACGTCAACGTTATCAGCAAAATTATATACATTGGTTTTATGTGTCGTAAACACTTAAAACCAAGATTGGTTACTATGAAGACTGCGTATCTTCTTTCTTCTATAAAAGTTATGTAATTAGGTCTTGCACATTTTCCAACACTTCTATTAGAGCAGGGTTTATAGGGCAGAACTAATCAGTTCAAAATTTTCAAGATCGCCTCGTCATTAAGTGGCTAAAATTTGTTTATCGACGCAATGACTGATAAGACAGTAGATAGCAATGTTCTTTGAAATAAATATCACCTGATGTGAAATCCAAGATAAAAATCCGGAATAAAATAATAATTAGCTTACATTACTGGTGTACTAAGTAAGAAGATTCTGCAAACAAAACACAACGCAAAATTGACGTCACGTCATTGTAATGGTAGTGTATTTGCTCAAGGTGAATGGAAGCTAGATTTCCTTTTAGCATTTAAAATAGGATTTTTCGGTACCAAAATGTCGAGTACAATTTTGTATAATACTGTTAGTTCTTATCTCAGTAAGTCTAGATGTACTAACCTCACAAATCACAGTTTTTTATTTTTATTTTAGCTTGCTCGCCACGGAATGTATTCTAAACTGCTAAAGGGTGAAACATACCTGTGGACCCTCCATTTCTGCATTGCTATTGGTGCTAAAGTGAAACGTGGCTTCCCCCGACGGGCTATTGCTAGTAGCTGGAGCCGGAATGGAAATTTTCTGAAAACAACACAATAATATCCATTACTTAAAAGGTCAATCATTGTCTCACCACGTATTTTACGACCTCGTATTAAGCCAGTGTTTTCAAAATTAGAATCTTAGGTACGAGGTACCGTTACGGTAATGAAATAAGAGGTAAACAAATTAGGCCCTTGAGCAGCATCTCATTAACGTCAAGAAAGAAAGCATGCAGGCACTTTAAAGTATTTTTTATGTGAAGATTATACATATTATGATCTATGAAAATTCACCGATTAGGATGAAGTTCGAGTAAACTAATCTTCTTATTAAATTCTTTGGTATGTAACTACCTACGTCGCTTGCATTTCCCACTTAGTTTCGTTTGGCTCGCTCGCTATTTGAAATGAATCACGTAAACAACTTCGGAGTTGTAAGTATCTCGACGGAATAGGTCGAAGTGATAACAAACACCTGCTGTTGATGTTGACAATAAAAAAGATCGGACGACTCCCACGAGAAACCCACGTCAGGTCTAGTTATATATAACGAGACCCAAATAAGGCTATCCTGGACTAATAGCTACGCGTTATTGCAACCGTACGTATGAGTCGGTGAGCTGAGCAATGACTTTCAGCTTGGACTGGCAACGTCGCGCGCAGTGCACGATAGAACGCGTCGCACCATTTCACCATCACGCTGGTATACGGTTTATACACATGTAAAAATGTGTATCATCAAAAACGGAAGCTACTCCTGCAGAAATAACTTTTTAATTTCATTCGCTCAGAAGTCTGACAACTGCCATCTAAAAACACCTCAGTTCGATACGAAGAATCGGTTTAAGGAGGTCGTTCTGATTTGGCTTCATGCTTCGATTGGTAGGCACGAGAAAAAAATAACTGACATTATAGTTTCTTCTCTAGTCTAAGTAGGTAGGTACGTTACAGTTTGTCGCCGTGACATCGTTAAAAAATGAAAGTATCTTGCAATGTAAACAAAAATGAAAATAATACGTAGGTAGCTACCAGCTACTGACTGACGCATTCATCTAATAATATGATATAGTTTAGGGATGAGTAACGACATGCATTTTTTACGGAAAACCCATTAAAGCGTACAGTCTATGCCCGCGTCGTCTGGTGACGCGCACACCTACATGCGTGGCCGCGAGCCACTTTAAGGTCGCGGCTGACGATGTGTGCCAGCACCACAATGCCAGACAATTAACCTATTAAAGAGTGCTCCGCGAACTGGCCGTGCAATAACCCAACAAGTCCCTCCACTAATATGTTAATTGATACCCACTAAATCACATGTTTGCCAATACTATGACACAAAAACAATAAGAGGCCTATGAAGGTTTAATGACTTTAAAATAGGTACTGTATGTGCGGCACTAGCAATATCGAGTCTGGTTACTAGAATAAGCCGAGTTCCGCATAGGTTTCCGCTTTGAGGGACGTGTTTACTGTTAATAATGAATGGCTCTCATCAAGGTGATGGTCTCATACTTTATATAGGTATCCCTATCACGTACTGGACATGAGCCAATTTATTTGACAACTTGTAGCTCTATAAAAATCAAGAAAATAACAAAATTATCATTGAGAAACATGAAAAACATTCCATTGAACTAAGTTGCTAATCATCACAATATTTGTTTGACGTCTATCAAAAAGCAAGTCGCGAGTTCGCGACTGATAAACACCCAAGACTATACGGAGCTAATGAGGAAAAAACCCGCTATGAGCGGTGTGCGAGGGCACGCGGGGAGCGCGAGGCGCGGCTTTCTCTGCGGCACCACTGGCCGATATAAAGAGCGCGTTGCGATGGAATACTTTGGCATTCGGCGAACAGCCGTCTCGCCCGCATCATCTGTGCTCCCATGGTTTCTTCATTATTTTGCTTGCTGCTCTTTCATTTTTGGTATTGTCGCTAACATAACAAAACATTATGATTAGATATCTAATTATGGGTAACGAGTGCAATGCATCTGCATATTTGTATTATGTCAAGGTCGTTGGATTAGTTATTTGTATTCTAGCGAAGGTCGTTTAATTGTACGCTTCGGTTATGTTGGAAAATACGAGGAAATCCATCATCCGTTTTTCAAGGTATTCGGACGCCTTTTGATCGCTTGGTGGCTCGTTTCTTGAAGCGTCGTTTTTGTTGTTCCGGTTCTAGATTTGTGTAATTGCGTCACTGATTTAAACAGTCGTTTCTAGCGACTTTATTCTTTAATCGAGGAACATATTTACTGATCACCACCACTGTGGTTACCCAATTTCACAGTACGCGACAAGCGGTACACGGAGTTGCAAAGTGAGAGGCCGTCAGAACCGGACCGGTTCGGCTCACTCGATCGGAGAGATATTAACCAATAACAAAGCATTCTACTTCCAACGATTCTCTGAGATCGGTTCTAGTTAGTATTTGTGCTGACAGAAAAGGCCTGACAGGGAACGTAAAATCGATTAGTTGAATATTGATGGAATTTTGAAGGAGACATCCGGACTCGTATAAATCGAATGCGCTCTAGCCTTATGATAACGCGCTCTATCTTGTTGACGTAACATCGTACAAGTGGCACGGGTCGTACGATGTAAATTCGACTTTAGATACAATAGATCGTGAATACATAATGACTGTTACGAACCTAACCGACGTCATCAGCGATGATAATATGTGGTTCTCTTTAACACGATTCGTAGCGGGAAATCCACGCGGACGGGATGTGATCGTTCACGTTAATTACTCGACTTGTTATTTTCTTAACAAAATATCATGAATATCATTATCAATAATATAATTCACCTTAACAATGACGCCAAGTCGTAAACGATACACAAACTCGGCCGAGACCGTGATAGCGAAAATAAATTGCTTTAACAATATACCTATGTAATATAAAAACAAAAAGTTTACATTTACTTCAGTATGATAACTGAAAAGTAAAAAAATATTGCAAAGAGCAAATTTGATAGCTCTTTTAAGATAATAAAGAGAAATTAACATTATTTAGAGTAAAGTAGGTTTAAACATAAGGTACCTATAAGTTTTGCCAAGTCGATTAATATGTTATGTTTATCTATTTCAAAGAATATCTTGTAAACAATCATAAGCAATAATATTTTCAATGCAGACGTTTCATAATACATACGTACTTCACTTCCAATAACATTTAGCTTAATTGAAATCGATATAAAGAAATAAGAAAGAAAAAATATTAATATTCATGACAGGACAACACATAATAACAGAAATAACAAATTATAATACGGGACAAATAAAGGCAGAAAAACAAGACATTTAGACAGAATATATGTTGAGGCTAAAGTTTTAACACAATTTAGTAACGGTAGTAGGTACCTAGTCACTTTCATCGCAGAAGTGAGTGGTCAGTTATTCGTGAGGTTTCTACGATACTATTTGCATATTCGCCGACTTTCTAATGGACGATGTGGCCGCGCTTGTCGCAATCGTCGGCAGCGGTGAGGTAACACTGATTCATTTAATTATATGAGAAAAATAAAACAATATTCCAACCTCGCGCATTGTTGCCAGCGATGTACGCACCCACTCTTCTTACTTGGATTCTACACGAGCCACGCTCTCTTATTGGCTGATGCGAGTCTTAAAGCGTGACGCTCGAACCAGAATACCTTGCCTTCACATTTCATCGTTCACTTGCTATTAAACAAAGAACGTCGCGAAAAACAGTTGCCACAAACTTTCTCAAGTACGAAATAACGGTGTAGGATTCGCAGGGATCATTTATCATACGAGAGAACTAACGAACATTTGTTCGGCATTTGCTTGTCTATGCAACCATCGCGTGATAGCATGCATCTTCCAGTCACATCCTTGATCACATAGATGACCCCCCATTTCCCACAGTAGGCGACCTTGGGTTCTTGCAGCAGAACTGCTGGCTGGTGTTGTCAACTGAACTGAACTGAACGATACAACTAACGAAAATTTGTTAAGACGTCTCTTTGTTCAGTTCAGTTCAAGTGACCAGCCAGCTTAACACGTCTCTTTGATAGTTTAATTACTTTTGATCATCATCATCATCATTTCAGCCGAAAGACGTCCACTGCTGGGCATTGGCCTCCCCTCCAAGGCTCGCCACTCAGACCGGTCCTGTGCTACTTGCATCCACCGGTTTCCCGCGACGGTTTTGCGCGATAATTACTTTTATTTGGCATTTTATTTACATAGTTAGGTAATGTCGTTAGCGTAGTAGTAGTAGTGCTTAGCGCTTAGATCCTTTATTGATTCAACGCATATTTTTTAGCAAAGGACTACGGAATAAAAATGTAAAATATAAAGGTAGATTTCCATAAAATTAGGCAGCAAGAAAGGAAAAATGTTATAGCAGTCCGCGATGGAACGGCTAACAGACAGGTCGGCAAGGATCCATTCTGGGCCGTTCTCCTTCGCGGCTGCCGCTTGCGACCTTCCCTCAGAGGAGGGGCGCCTCTCACCGGCGACGTGACTGCAACCACGGCCTTACGACGCGAGGCTGTATCGAAACAACGTTACGACGCTCTTTCCAAAGCCAGTTACTCAACGCCCGATAGGAGTTCCGTCGATACTTGCCTCGCTCGACATAACCACTGGCGGACCACGTGATCGACTTGCGTAACTAATATACCGGCACACCTTTTGATACAAAACGAAATATATAGAAACCTTTCATAATTGAGATACATTAAAAATTTCGAAAGCTCGTTGCGAAAATTTCATAGGAGTTTGAAAGGTGCCGTCAAATAAGTGTTCGGCAGTAGGTAGTCTCAATAAAACATGTATAAGAAACTGCTACAGCTTCTTCTTAGGAATGATTTCCTGGATAATACTATCCTCCTTCCTATGTGTATACTCTCACGAATTTAATAAATTAATATGGGTTCTAAAAATAAATACTGAATGGCATTTATTCTATTATTTTAGCAAAAAAAAATTACATCTCCCATTTGGATTTGAAAACAATGGCAAGTAAAAGGTGAATGGATGGGATGTTCTCACTGAACAGGCATCCCGACCATTGTGCATTCACTAAGCATTACTTTTACTAACCAACCGACAAATAATTAGTGCCTTGTTAAATTTCACACCTGAAGATTAAAATTTATTAATTTAGTAATTTAAATTGAGGATGTAAGGATTTTACACTTCGAGAAACTGATGTTAGAAGAAAAAAAAAAACATTCATCCCTTCAAGAAGAAAATAAAGAGTGAAACAAGCAGCAAGTAAAAGTAAATACTTATAATTAAATGCCTATCATTACAGGTCTTAGTATCTCATTTAAAATTGATGTTAATTGTATGACAATGTTTACCATCTATTTAGAATTTATATAGGCTTCACTCATTGGTATATTACTCGAATAATTTCATTCAAAATTTTTCATTGAAGTCTGTATCTGTAATTCAGTATTTTATTTCGAATATATTGATTGAGCAGAAGCGAAAATAAAACTTGCAATACAATCAAGGCTATAATCAATTAGTTTAAAGGAAGTAAATAAATCAAAGAGGCAATTAATATTTCAGATGTCTAATATATTAGTTTACATTGCCTATGGTCCGTCAAGATAGAGCGATGCTAAACTGTCGGTGCATTATAAGACGAACTAATGACGCTACAAGACATTGTCACAAGTATTTAGATCAAGGTGCGAGACACGCGCTCGAGAGTCGAGATCGGATCCGTGGAATTTTCGCCGAAGAACACGCTCGCGCTAATGTTGGACTGATGCATAATTTAGTATGAAACCGATGTATCTATATTCTACAATTTTCTTTGTCTTATGATAAGAACAAAAATGTGGTAAAAAAGCGATGAAGTAAAAATAATAGTGTAGGGTTTTAGTCCCAATCATGAATATTAAGATTGGGAACAGTGACGTAGATTTGGCGCCGACGCGACGTGACGCCGACCACGCCTCCGCCGCTACGGGTGTATATTACTTCTGTCTGTGCGTATCATCTCTGCTACTCGCTTAAAAAGGGAGATAAACTATAAAATCCGAATATATAACAAAGGTAATTTGAGTCGTGTGAAGAAATATAACCGCGAGTGAATCTGCCGCTAGAGGCGCTTGCTGCCCTCCGAGGTGTTGTTGCCAATTTAGCACATTGTGCCATATTACACGCTAAATTGGCAACACTGAGGTTTCCAAAACGTCAAATGTTACAGTGACATTGATTGATACTATTGTATGAAATGACACAACGTTGACAATGACAGCCACCACCATCTTGCAGATAGTGGAGCAAACTAGTGAGCAGGAATATGGTGGCCCGCATTGAGGTCAAATAGTAATGTTTCAGAAATTAAAAAAATAGGTTTATATAATACACAATTTAATATGATTAGCGAGCTGTGATTGAGAACTATAAATTAAATAGTATATACCTACAAAAGCGGCTTTTAATGAGAAACTTTGACATCACTTCTAGGTTTTCAGCTGTAGTAGTGTAGATAAGACAAAGGTCAATTAAACCGAGAAAAAGTTTTTGAAGTAGCTTTCTAATGTTCATATGATTTTTTCCAAATTCATTGTTTCCAGTAGAATTTGATCCGGTCAAGACTATGTACCCGTCAGCTGAAGTTGGTAAATAAATCTACTGGCTGCCAATGATATTGCCAGACTGAATGTTCGCCTGCCAAAGGCAAACAACTCGGCGCGCAACACACAATAAAGCAGGCAAATTGACTGCGAAACACGCTCGGTGGTTGAATTCAATATGCCATCGCCGAGATAGGCATGTAGAGGAGCGGTGGGCCCCTTATTGTTTCCAAGCGGATATCTCCAAACGAAGTTATCGTCTTTTCCCAAATAACATGACAGCACGCATTTTTAGCATCATAAATGGCCTCACAGATTGGTATACCTACATGAAAACTATTGTATTATCATTTAACCCAAATTAATACACATAACATTGTTTTTTTAAAATATATGAAAAATTATAAAACAAGGGTAAACTCATTAAAATAAGTTGTGCAAAAGCTGTCCAGGTTGTCGGCGACAAGTTGCCCTTGGTTCTGTTTAACCTTGCTATGAGTTGCTTGATACACTGTTTTACTTTAGTAATTATAATCAGATTAAGATCACAAATTTCTCTACCTAAAACCAACGTCGAACACGACCCATCATATGCTTTAATACTGGTAACTTGATTACTAGATTGTTAAACGAAAACTTAGCATAAAGTTACTTCAAAATCTATAGAATGGTACAAAAAATATCAAGAAAATGTTCATCCAGAAGCGATTCTTCATTTACGCTAAATATTAGGATGCAAATATTTGCACTAATATCATATGTAAAAACTTCAAGGAAGTAGTCCGGGTTCGACAAAACAACTTTATGTCCATATACTCGTAGTCATTAAGCCGTGAACACAATCGCAGTACTAGAAGGTGTGGCAGAGTCAGATGTACTCATCGAATTTATATACCTTTATATACAATGGCAGTGGCCATAAGAAAAACAAGAAGCCAAGATTTACAGTTAAAGCGCATTTCGTACTTTCATGTACAGTCAGCAGCAGAAGTAGATAAGCTGTCCAGGTGTTCAAAATGACCTACACACGACCTTATTCTTAAGACGTTAAGGGCGTGTGTAGGTCATTTTGAACACCTGGACAGCTTATCTACTTCTGCTGCTGACTGTACGGTACGACAAGCTCCCAGCATTGCTAAGGTCATCTTTAATTCCTCACTTTCTTCTGCCCATCTTCTGTCAAACTAAATAGTAAATACACGGTGGGTCAGAAAATATGGCAAATAATTAACCCACAGTATCGGCTATCGATTCCAAGTATATTGTATAGGTCTTTTTTTTTTCGAGTTGGTAAAAAAAATAATTGTATATGGGATTGGTTGTGTGAGCGACGCCTGATTCCTATACAAAATATTTTTTTTTACCAACTCAAAAAAAATAAAGACCTATACAATATACTTGGAATCGATAGCCGATACTGTGGGTTAATTATTTGCCATATTTTCTGACCCACCATGTATATGGTAAATATGCAAGAACGTGGTTGGATATGGGTCAACTCCATCAACACACCCAACATTGTGTTAGATCCAATCCAACGTCGATCTTTATACTATATTGAAAAATAAAGACCTACATTTTCAATGTAAAAAATTAGACATTGAAACTGTCAGACATTGTAACGGCATCAATGGTAAGAACCATTACTAGTGGTAAGTACTTCAAGAAAAGAAATATGATCAACATAAGATCTTTGCTTTAGTGGTCATTAATATAGGCTGCCGCTCGCTTAATGGAATTAGTCATACTAACTTGGCTTGGTAGACGTCTCTCGTTTATTTTATTGTATAAATAGGTTTTGGGGTGAAGGCCGCGCCACTTACAATCTCATTGACTACCTAAGTAAATGTAACACTTGGGTTTTCATCAGAGATCATTTGGATACAAGGAATTTGATTATTAGGTACATCAAACTTCTGTGTGATGCAAATCATCAAATGGTGTGACCGGTTTTAATTAGGTTTTCTAAATGTCAAGTTCGCCTGGCTCCTTTTTTGTTGTGTGCCAGTTGGAAATATTAGGTAGTTATTGTTCGCCAAAACGCTGAAGTTCAGAATAGTGCCGCAAGCGAGTGGTAACTTTTACTTGGCTTACGTAAGCTTGCCAGAAACAACTTATTATAGGCTCTAAAGCGAGCTTTCGTAATGTAAGTCAGTCTGTTTTATGTGTAGGTTAGGTTAATCAATAGTTCGTTTGCAAATCTACCTGAGGATTCAAATTTATTGTATTATTTATTTAAACTTTATTGCACACAAAGAAAACTTAACCGTCAACCTTTAGGCGAAGCAGAAAATCTTTAGGGGCAAATTGATATGGATTTCCGATGAAGGCAATGTCAGCGACGCAAGTGGCTTACTTAATGTTCTTGTTTGTATTTTTTAAAGTACAGTATTGATAAAACCATTTTATAAGTAAAAACATATTGAATAACGAGGCACCCGTGGGTTACTAAAGAGAAAGCTAATCCGTGACCAATCCGAATATATTTTTTACCCGACAGCTTTGACGGACATGACTTTAAATGATAATGATACGGCACCAATAGTCCGTTACATAATGTTAAGTTTTAGTTCGTTAGAAAAAAACTTGACTTACTTTTAATTTAAAGGAGACACCTATCTTAGTAGGTTGCCTGGTATGTTTTTCAAAGAATTCAAAACAGTGTAAATCGTCTGTACTATGATGGTATCGAACAAACTGTATGTGTTCGATGACCATGTTTTATACACACAACCGAATAAAATATTGCAAAAATAATTCCGACTTTAGAAGTAAAGATTTGTTACATCATCATCATTTTTTGCGAGATGTTATTTATGACTTTTATTCGTATAATGTTTTACTTTCCCCTTGTCATACCCTCCTGGCCTGACCTGTGATAACATCTCCGAAAATACGATTGCATAAACAAAATATTTGGCGCACGTACGAAACCTCATGTAAACCAATGATTCTGATTAAAATATCATAGACGTATTTTTAATAACAAATATATTTTGAATGATAATGATATTTCAAAGATAAACGTGGCGATATGACAATGTTACGATCCATGTACATTCGAGTTCGCCAATATATACACACTTTTGTACCTTACCACGTTGTAATAAGGTCCAAAAGTGTACACATATTAATGAACTCGACTGTACGCATACCGCATTTTATGTAAGTAAATATTTTAGAGTTCCGAATGGAAGAGTAAAATTTTTGTACACCAACATTTTTGGGTTGGCGGAATTTACCCATTTTTATGTAATATCAAATAACGAGGAAGCTCGAACTCACATTTTTTGTGCAAACGGCATACGAAAGGTTAATTCTATTTTCCGTCTGTTTATAGTTTGTTTAACATTGGTTGCCACCAGGTCACAGATATGACAGATATCTCACTTAGATACAAACAAGTCACATTGCACTTGCGAGTCTTGCGACGCTCAACTGTGCTCTGATGGCGACTGTACTAAACAACGATTCAATTCAATTTGGGTTTTCATGTACGTACCTATCTAGTAACTTTAAATATCACTAACGAAATTAGCACCTAAATTGTGCACAGGAATATTTTATTTTCCTCCGGTAACTATTAAGATCTTAGGACCAGCTTATGTGACAAGTAGACATGAGAAGGTCACTTGGAAGTGAAGGAAAATAATAGGGAAACTTAATATAGGTACTTAAGTTTTCCCGTAAGATAGTTTACTTCTGCAATAGATATACAGACGGGGTAATTGCAATGGATTCTATTGAATGCAAGAACATATATTGGCATGAGGTTGAACGTCGAACGAAACGCACTTCCTCGTCAGGAATTGAACGAAAGCGGTATTAGCTATCTTTGATGGACGCTAGCGCACGACAGCTTTCCCCTCTTTAAAGGAAAATCATCATTAAAACGACTACGTTACGGACTACACTGGTAAGGTAAACTGGCTGTGCATGGGATACCGGCTTGACCACACAATGTTTACAATGTCAAACAATCATTCACAGATAAGGGAAGCTAACCTGAGAAAAGAAATACATGAGGCTGGTTTCAAACAGCGGTACCGCTGAACATTTGCCATCGTTTGTCGATTATACACATCTTTGACGCCGTTGACATCTCCGCCGCGGAACTGAAATAGCGATTTGAACGCGGAGATGTGAACGGCGTCAAGGATGTGTATAATGGACAAACTATCGCAAATGTTCAGCGGTACCTCTATACCCAATCCGCGGCGGAGATGTGAAAACAGCCTGAACCAAGGAAAACAATATAGTTTTGAAATTTGCCTGAACGCCCTTAATTTTCTCAGGGTAATTCCTCTTTCAGGGACCGGCCGAGCCGAGCCGAGCCGAATCATGAATCATGAATTTAGCTTTTATTGTGTGGACATAAAGCTTTTTTGTATCGGCATTCGCCGATCCCACGTCGATAGATTTGGGGAGACCCTTACGCGCCGCCAAACACTTCGCGCGACGCTTCGCTCTGGTCCCTGAAAGAGGCCTAAGGTTTCTTCGAGGCATTCGGAAACACAAAATGTAAGTAACCGGATAATGCATGCAACGGTATTAAAAAGTCCAGTTGGGATATCAAGTATAAACAGCCTTCAAGTACCTATAGCAAAAATCAGCTTCATCATCTGTTGAAACGGCCGCCAGTGTCCTTAATGGTTGAACGGCGCTTGCGCAAAGGCCGTCTATCCAAATTGCTTCTATCAATTATATTTCAATAAGACACAACTGAGAAAATATAAATCCTGTGGAAACATAACCTTTATACGTAACCAAATTGTACACTTTGTACTAATGAATTGATTATGTGAGACTTTGTAAAAAAAAAATATGTAAGAAAGCGATGGAACAAGACGCAGAAAAAACAGCTTTGGACATAAAATTTGACCAATGTATGTTTTTATGCTCGTCTCCCGGTTCGCTGCTCGAGCTGTCGGTAGGCCTCCAACAAGATGGAGCGACGACCTCGTGAAAGTCGCGGGAAACCGGTGGAAGCAAGTAGCACAGGACCGGTCTGAGTGGCGAGCCTTGGGGGAGGCCTATGTCCAGCAGTGGACGTCTTTCGGCTGAAATGATGATGTATTGATGTTTTTATGCAGGACAATGTTAAATGTTTTAACAGTATTTTTACATTTCAGTGGTTTTAGTAAAAATAAAAACCAACCGACCTCAGGCTATCACTCTCGGTTCTCGATAGGTACTTCGCCGTCTCATAAGGATGAATCATGGTACCTTATTAATCACGAAAACACAGAATGGTCAGAACTGCTTAGGGGCTTAACCATAGAACATGCCTTATCGCAATATTATTGACCTTTTTTATCGTAATGAATGTTTAACTTTAATGAACCTGTTGCGTATGTAATGGATAGCGTTCGTGTCGATTTCATAATAGCAGTCGCAGATGCGTCGTGTGGAGCTGGTGCGTCGGTATGCAGCGGGTCGGTGCGGCCGCAGCTTTGTCCACGGGTGGACCAAGTGCGCGAAGTGAAAGTGAACAGCGCGCACGTACGACCGGCCCGCAGCCCCAATAAGACGACACCGCCGTCCGCATACTTCAGCAATTACCACGAGGAAATCGGCACGGTTCCGCCAACTCGCTCCTGACACCACGATTATAACTAGGTAAACAAACATTCGGATGCAATGCGGTTTGAAGCAAACTGACAATTATAGACACTACACGACAAGTTGATCTGTGGTCTTATTCAATAATAAAAAGTACCTACTCACTGAAAAATATACGATACTGTATAGAATCTAAATTACCTTCACGGGTATCAATTGAATGTATACAACATTGACCCCATGGCCAAACCAGTGTAAGTAACTAGCCGGCCTCAGTACTAATATAACTGACTATAGGTAACCTTCTCTCACTACTTTGTTCCGGTTAGTCGTGTCAGTAATACCAACATGTAACCCCGCTGATCTGATCTCAGGGCTTCGTTGTTAAGAGCCATCAATGGAGCTGTACGTGTACTTGCTTCTGAAGCGGCACGTTGGCTTGAAAGAGATTAGAACAAGACGTAAGCTCGTGAATAGACTTTTGCGTTACCTTTTACACGTTAGCAAATGTTCAGCGAAATGTGTTTATTTAAAACTAGCTTCTGCCCGCGACTTCGCCCGCGTGGAATTCGGTTATCGCGTTCTCGCGGGAACTATCGTTTTTCCGGAATAAAAAGTAGCCTATATCCTTTTTCGGGACCCCAACTATCTTCATGTCAAATTTCATCTCATTCGGTCCAGCGGTTGAAGCGTGAAGAGGTGACATACAGATAGAGTTACTTTAGCATTTATAATATTAGTATCTAAATAGGTATATAAAACTCAAAGGTGACTGACATAGTAATCTATCAACGCACAGCCCAAACCACTGGACGGATCGGGCTGAAATTTGGCATGCAGGTAGGTGTTATGACGTAGGCATCCGCCGAAAGGATTTCCCGAAATTCCCACGGGAAAAACGGGATTTTTCATTTTAATATTTCTGCGCATACGAAGTTGCGGGGAAAAGCTAGTCATCATCAATGGGGACAAATGTCACCATTGATGTTTATTGAAAAATAAACTACTTATTGAGATCGAAATTTTAGAGAAAATTTTAAACCATCAAACAATGGGCCTATGTTCAAGATTGCTCTGTCGTGGACTTAGTTACTGGTGTGGTTCGTCCTTGTGCCGAGTTGTAAACACTATTGTTTGATCACGTGGCTGCACCCATTATGATCTGATAATGTAGTCTCGTCAGCTTGCCTTTGTTCTGATGGCCACCAAGACAGAACCTAAGATCAATTTATAGTGTATTCACTAAAATGATCTGAACGGTCTGAGTTCTATGAATTTGGGGAGTTTCCCCAAATTCATAGAACTCAGAACACGCAGGCCTTGATTTTGGAAATTTATCAGTCCGTTTTCAAGGATTCTCTTAACGTCCGCGGCGGTATAGCCCCGTCGTCGCAGGACAACGACCTGGCCGGTGACCGAGTCCAATCGCACCCAACTTTATGTGGTGATACTGATACCGGTGATGGATGAACATGAACTTTCAATTTTGTAATACAGAACAACGGGTAACGGGTTCAATGTACACAAGGGAAACATGATTCATTTGCTCGAAACATTAGCGATAAATTAAGCGCTATCTAATGTTCATTATCTTATTAAGGCGAGTAGTGAGGCAAAAATGCAAATTCGAGGTGTTTTTGTAACCATTTTTCTATAATTGTAACAAGTTGTCATCTGCAAAGTTTACGAATATGGAACACAAATATAGTCAATTAGTGTTTCTGGTATTTTATATCGTCTTATATGTAATGATTTGTACTATGGATGTCATTTAAGAAATCCTTAATCCTCCTATATGTAACCATTTATTTCCGCTTAGGAAAAAATCTACGTTGCCAAATTTTTTGCAAGTACTTTTCAGAATTTTATCTAGGGCTTGACCTACTAACTTATATGATAAATAGCTTTTAGACGAAAAACCTATGTGTTCCTTAGTGTATAATCACAAGTATCACAACACACATTTGCTGCGCTTGTTATGGTAGGCGTTTTGTTGAATTATGCGGCGTTTTTTATATTTTAAAATATTTTTATTTATTGATTAAAAAATATCTAAACTATCGTGATTACTAAAGAAAGAAGGATAAAAGTTCGTTTCATAAATTTGACTTTTATATTGGATTT
Source organism: Aethes cnicana (assembly GCA_963971205.1). Classification (NCBI taxonomy): domain Eukaryota; kingdom Metazoa; phylum Arthropoda; class Insecta; order Lepidoptera; family Tortricidae; genus Aethes; species Aethes cnicana. The sequence goes on from OZ020286.1 coordinate 5,817,773, forward strand.
GAAGTAGTGTTATTTTTCTATAACTTCATTGCATTAAACAGAAAGTTGTGGTTGAGAACAAGGCGACGTTGCGAGTTTCGGCACTCGTGTTGTTTACCTCGCGGTCGCGCGCGCTGTTGCCAGCTAGGTAGGTATCCCGAACTCGATCAGAGGACGCACAGCATGGTCGGCCTGCCGGCCGGCACTCGGAAATGAGTGAATAGCGAGTGAGTAACTAGCGAGAGAGTAAGTCGAGTGGAGTGATTTGTCTCGAGGATTTGCATTTTATTGTTGTTATAGATACTTATTTGTTAAGTGTTGTTTTGTTACTCCGTAATAGAGTTCTTGTTATAATATTGTTATTGTTACCTAGTGTTAAAATGGGTAATAAAAAGGGGAGAAGATCACACTGCTCTATAAAGTTGATACGAAAGCGACAAGGGCGAACCGCTTATTACCTCAAGAAAGTCGCTGAAAAGTAGGGTCGCTTCGCCTGTTTGCGTCCACTTACTGGAGTTGGCAAGTTTGAAGGTGAAAATAAAAATGTTCTAATTGAAATTTTGATTATAAAAGGGATGTAATGTATTGATTATATAGTCCTTTTCAATATAACTTATAGTTTTGGTCGAAACATCTGGTAGTTTTCAAAAAAACGACACAAATAGGCAAATTAGGCGATTTACCCAGTTTGCGTCCACTTAATCCAGATTGCGTCCACCTATGGACCAATTCGCGTCCACCAACTTAGAAAAGGAATCTGAATTGATGTTTTTATAGTAACTAGCTTTTTCTCAAACATATATGCTCGGTAATGTTCGTGTTACTTTCAAAAAAAGAAGACGCCAGGCTGTCCATTGCCGGCCTTGGCCAGCAAAAACATTATTGTCGTGTGTGTTTTTTTTAAAACGCTTGCTATTTGAGACACCTCTGTAGAGAAACTGACAAATCCATGGAGGTAATGAGTACAACTTCCATGGCCAAATCATCCACGGTCATGGAAGTAGTAAATACTGATGTGGGGTAAGTGCGCCTAAATTTATTTCGCCCCTATGCCTTGTAAACAGCCAACTACTAGTTGAGTAATATTTATAGGTTTCGATATATTTATGTTAGGCACACGTACCCCGAAACTGACAAATCCATGGAGGTAATAAGTACAACTTCCATGGCCAAATCATCCACGATCATGGAAGTAGTAAATACTGATGTGGGGTGAGTGCGCCTAAATTTAATTCGGCCCTATGTCTTGTAAACCGTGGTGGCCTAGTGGTTCGACCTACCGCCTCCCATGCAGAGGGTCGGGGGTTCGATTCCGGCTCGCACCTCTAAGTTTACTTATGTGCGAAATTCACTTTGAATTTACCACTGAGCTTTTCGGTGAAGGAAAACATCGTGAGGAAACCTGCACGCATCTGCGAAGTAATTCAAAGATGTGTGTGAAGTCCCCAATCCGCACTGGGCCCGCGTGGGGACTATAGCCCAAACCCTCTCGTGATGAGAGGAGGCCTGTGCCCAGCAGTGGGACGCAAATAGGCTGTAGTAGTAGTAGTAGTAGTAGTAGTAGTATGCCTTGTAAACAGCCAACTACTAGTTGAGTAATATTTATAGGTTTCGATATATTTATGTTAGGCGCACTTACCCCATCCTGGCGCACTTGCCCCGACTGACCTTACGTATTTTCTCGCTGTTTGAGAAAAGCATTATATATACCTCGGCCGCAATTGCGATTGCCGGACTCGTACTAATAGAATCGTCCGGCAATGCGCTACTTGGCGGCCTCTGCAATATTGTACTATTCCCCGCAACTTCGTATGCGCAGAAATATTAAAATGAAAAACCCCGTTTTTTCCCGTTTCCGTGGGAATTTCGGGAAATCCTTTCTTAGCGGATGCCTACGTCATAACATCTACCTGCATGCCAAATTTCAGCCAGATCCATCCAGTGGTTTGGGCTGTGCGTTGATAGATCACTATGTCAGTCAGTCAGTCACCTTTGAGTTTTATATATTTAGATGTACATAATATATATTTAGATTGTACAGAATGATCGGATTTTAACAATGACTTTATTCAAGAATATTTGACATTAAAAAATCATGATTATAATTAATAAAACCATGAACATTTTTTTTTCCAGACAGGCCAGTTTTCCTGCTGTTTGAACTTTATTATGAATGTAGTCATTTATCGGGGTTTTACCCTACATACGCATAATGCCTAATTGCATTGCATATTCTTAAACTACGACTTTGATACGAAAAAACATTAAAAATATGTAAATATCACTAGTACCATGTTCAGCATGTAAATTAATTAAAAAAGTATTCAATTCATAAAAAAAATATACAAAAAGTTATTATAAGCGGTGATTTGAACCCGCGCCCCTCTTGCGCTCTCATGTACGTCATGATGAATTTGGACCGCTGGGCCACGGTAGACTTAAGACAGCGGGCGAAATTAACCATTGCTATCGTTGTAATTTACGTTAGCGTATTTGGCGCGGTTATTATTGAGAGGATCGGGCTCAAAACGCTCAAGGTCATCGACGGCTACAGGCGCCTTAACTAAATGTTATTACCTGAAAAAATAAGATCGATTACAAAATTGTTATTCATATTAACAGTTAAAAGTATCAATTGTAAGAAAAAAATATTTTAATTTTAATTACAATTCGCTTGCGCCGATTAAAAAATGTTGACATTACTGTCTGTCTTCTTAGCAACGAGCGTAGTTTACAGTGGTGGAAAACTATAAAGTGTAAAAGACACCATGGGCTAATCTCCCTGTCCCTATTTAAGACTTCGAATAGGCTATATTTAGGCAAGAAGGAGAGTTACCCGTTAAAAGTTAAACATTGTTGTTCAGGGGCTCTATTCAAAACATTACAAAGGAAAAGGGAAATTCCCTGTCACAGTACAACGGTCTGTCTGTCTGTATATATTTGCGAACTCGACTGTACCTACTTAAAAACGCCAATATGTTCGTAGTTATGCGCTAAATTAATTATAAGGTTCGTTGTCTTCAGGACGTTATATACGTCTTGAATGGGAATATGTTGTCTTATGGACATCTTAGTTATGTGCCTATTCATGCACCTCTTATATTATGTCAAGTAATTTCAAGGGGGTAAAGCACATCTTGCCGTTGATGAAATAAATGCACGAAAATTGGTCAGTTTTTAAGGTGGTGCTAAAACCGCGAGACGGTAGATCGGCGAGAGGACAACGGCCGTCCGCAGTCGCACCTGGGAGGTGCAGTCGCATCGCCTACTGTGACTGGAACGATGCTATTTTTACACCGTCCACTCTATCTTCTTTACTATTCTGGTCCACGACTCATTGAATTGTGGTTATAATGTGCAAGTTGGATGCATGCCAACGAGTCTCACCTAAAGCACCGATAGTGAGATATTCGAAGAATTAAACGGCGGTTACTCGATTCGACGAAGAGGTATTAATCCTCAGTTTCTTGAGATTATTTATAAAAATCACAAAGCCAAGGTTGCTTCATGTTTGCGTGATCGGACGAACATACTTTGCGCGAATTTTGAAAGTCAATGTCGTATTTGTAAATGAAATCTTTGCAAGCATGTTAATATGCATTTAGTTAGGCTACAAAAAAAACAATTGGAAGATCTTCGAGTTGAATGCATCATAAAAACCTATCCACATAAGAAGTTAATCGGGATGATTGAATAAGAATTTTGATGATGCAACGGTTCAGGTTGAAGTGTGCGAAGAACGTGCAAAATGAAGATTCTGGGGTCGTACACGTACGAGGGATTTACGAGAGCAACGCGAGAAAAGATCACGTCAAACCGGCAAACGAGTCGAGCGGTGGCAACAAGTAAACCGGTCGAAGGCGCCGGGCGCCGCGCGCCGCCGGCGGGGGATCAACGGGGGATAATCAACTTGTAAACAAAATTGCAGCAGCTACTCATCTTGCGATTAAAGGCGAATTAACGCTATCTAGCTTGGGAAAGCATCAGGGCTAAATTCGTTAGTTCAATCGGTAATAAGTTGAATTCAATTCTAAGCTTCGGGTTTTTAAGTGTGTCTAGGTATCGACCGCAGCAACGAGCAAGCGGCAAAACGAAATCGGCTAAGTGGGTCATCATATAATTTCGCAAGCTTATCGAGTGCCGCAAACGTTAACTGGTACGCTCGAGGCAAGTCAAGGCCCGCGCGCCGGCGAGGCCCCGCTCCTGGCGGAGGCCTGTGCTGAGTGCTGACCCCATCACACTCTCAGAAATGTCATATTAGCCCCTCTAATGCTCTTCCAGTACCTTTCAGGTAAAATGAAAGTCAAGAACGACAGTTGCAAGAAAATATCAAGACTTATTTGCGTTTTGCTATGACGTCTTTCATCAACAGCAGCATCTTAAAACTACTTTTAAAGGGTGTATACTGTATACCTACGCGCAAAATATATCAAAATAAACGCATCGGCATTGTGGATTTTGTGATGTAAGAATTTAAAAAAAAAATAGAGACTTACCCCTTCATTTCCGGGTAGGAACTGTATCGTAGGTTTTGCCAATTTATCCTGAAACAGAAAAACAAAAAGATTAACGTACAGAATTCCAAAAACTATAATTAGATTAAAGTTTTGAAATTTCTATCATTTGCAATAACTTCTACAATTGTAAATAGGTAGGTAGGCTATATGAAATAAATAAGATTCCTATATTTTATTGTGTGTGAGTGTGACCGTAATACAGACTTAATCTCGCTTATTGTGTTCATAAAGTGGAGAAGGGGTAGTAGATATACCTAGGTATTATAGTTTTGTTCTTACAATACATATCGAGTACCTAATTGACTATGAGGTTAACCGTGTTAAAACCCATTTGAGTGGCATACATTTATTGTTATCATATTTAATAGGTGGAATAAATTGTATATGACCGATAGATAATGAACTTTACAAGGAAAGGAGAATAAGGATAAAACATTTTATATCGAATGCAGCTGAATGCGAGTTACGTTAATCCGCATATACGCACACAAATGCGTACGACAAACCGTGAATCATAACATAACTATCAGTTACGTTGTTGGTTTGTTGCGCAAAATTATTTAGTAGTAGCATAAATGTCTGGTATAAGTATTAATAAACAACGTATTCCTTCCAAACAAATAGGTTGCAAAATAACCAATAAGGTTTGATACATTTGACTCTTAATTTCTCGTTGAACTTGAGGAATCGACACATAATCCCGGAGTTGTCCAACAATCCCATTTATAACAAGGAAAATTATTTGATTTTATGTTTATGGTTAAGCCGGTAATTAGCTTAAATCAAACAAAATGTAGGTATCATATCATAGTACGTCATTAAGATGCGAATTCGAAGAGGTATAGTGGATATTAGTCGTCGACAAAGAGATGTCTTAACTTTTGCTATTCCATTCTGTTGTACTAAGGTCCAAAATTGAAGATATATCTGACGTTGACTGTACAAGTAGTGCAACTGTGCAACGTAATAGGTTCAGTAAAAATCTAAGACACAACTGAAAATAAAAATCAGAAAATTCGGGCAATGGAAATGTGTAAATAGTTGGTTCGCAAACATAAACAATTAAACGGCAGCACCTAATGAAATGCACCTAATTGGATGACAAGAAGCTCAACTCGTTGGGCAACTGCTTGGTCGTCACAATAAGCAAGTGTCGGATAGTCGTGGCGTTGCACAACCAGCGATGGTCGAACGCGAGAACATAACTAGGCTGGGCGGCAGCACTGGTGATGTAAACTTAAAAATTGCTTTACTTACTTACTTAACCGCCTAGCTCAATGTGAAACTCAACGAGTTGCATCGTCCGTCTAGACGCGGGTGGGGATGACCCGGAACTCGCGGTACCCATGGCCGTGACTTATAGGGCCCATGTATCACGGTATTGCAGACTGTGACGTCATGTACTTACCACTGATATTGTTTGCAGGTTAAGGAGCTTTACATTGTCGAATCAACCTTAGTTGGACTACTGTTTGGGGACCACGAGAACGCTCAGCTTTATGGGATTCGTGAACTAGTGAGATGACGACTAATTACCTACCATCTACTATATAAAAATAAGTCGGGTTTTCCTCCCTGACGCTATAACTCCAGAACGCACGAACCGATTTCCACGGTTTTGCATTCGTTGGAAAGGTCTCGGGCTCCGTGAGGTTTAAGGCGGTACGAAGTCCGCGGGGTCAGCTAGTTGACCTATAATAACATATGGAAGAACAGTGCCTAACAGAATATGTCAAAATATATGGAGCAAACTGACATTAGAAAATACGTTCCAATATGCTAATAACGCCTCTTTATAATACGTGTCAAGATAAATATTTTATACAAAAGTAAACCTAACAAGTTTGGAAAAAAAATGTATGGTGCGCCCTGTGATGGACCCTGTAGGTACCATATATCATCTTGTGCCGCAGGGACTTTACCGTATATTGAATATAAAGCCACGTTTATTCTGGATTTCCCCTGATGTGCACTTTGGCAATCGAAGGCCTCTAACTGCACATTTATCGTAAGTAACTATTGCGGAAACGTGTTACTAAAAAAAAGCTCGTATACCTAGTATGTAACAAAACATAGATGCAATTAGATATACTATTATGTTATGAACAATTACTTATTGAAGTTGTAGACACCTTTATAAAATGTAGCGTCAACTCGACTTGCGAGTGTCAAACCAGTTTCTAATATCAAGGTTGCATCGAAGTATTAACTTTGATTTCAATTTCAATAACAAAGTATAACGTCAAGAACGTCAATAATTTTCAGTTGGCACTCCTACGTCACTATTGCTGCACAATCTATGTATACTGTCTATGATAACGCTATTTACGTAATCCCTGCAACATTTCATTAATTCAATTGCAACAATAACCCACCTACACATGTCTAGATAACAACTGAGACTTGGGGAAGTTTGGATTACCGTGTATTAGGAAATACCTACCTAAAATACAAAATCGTAAATCAACTCATAGCGCCCATGACATTGGTATTGTACGGTCTGATCTGTGTGATTTTTAAGTAATAGGACCTAATGTGTCACGACATAAAGTTTATTAAAGTTCATTTAATAAACTTGATGTCGTGTGTGTGTGTCGTCGTATAGGTACATCGAGCTTTTTGTACCTACTTAGTTTTACTGGTTTGCAAATTTTGCATTAACCATTTAATAAATGAATGGCTTAAGTCAATGATAGGTAGTTTAATTTAAAACTTTTTTTCAATATGAGGTCAAATGAGATCAAATAATGTAGATTGTCGAGCAGATAACTGTAAAGGGCTATGGGACATGACATAATACCGTTATGATAAGATTTATAGCGGTATTTTCGGGTACGGCTTTGATAATTTGTATCAACAAAGTCCTTGTAATTTATTGATTCGGTCAGTTACAGGAACAATAAATATCACATTTATACTTTTCACGACCTTGTATTCAATTGTTACTCTCGAGTGCTTCGAAGTAGGTATCTAAGTAATATAAAAAAAATACATATATTTACATCCACCATGTGACCTTTATGGAATTCGCTGGTGGCCTTTACAAAAAGCCTTTGCATCTTAATATTTAACTTGTCAAAATGCATGAGAACATAAAATATTAATTTTACAATTTGCAACTTTTGTCGTTAATATGGAGTGTAATTTTGTCATCATAAATTTATAACACAATTTAAGAGGTATAAAATTTAGTAATCGTCGCAAACGCGCATTAAGTGTTGTTTCTACAAAGTTTGCTAACTCCTAACCATTTTTGCCATTGATGGTAAGACCTCCTGGAATTAAGTATATCTTGCAGTGTATAATGTAGATGGGAGGCGTTATTGCAGATTCTAACTTAATTTATGTTCATCCTCTGAGACACGTACCGGCTGAACTAATTCTCCTATAAACAAAAATTAGAGCCATATTTGTAGTAAGTAGTGATTTGATTAGCTTAAATAATAATTGCAAAAAGAGAGCCTTTAATATAATATAGTATTCTTTGGACTTGGTAAAAACCCGATAAGTAACACTAGTTTATCATTGTTTCTTTATTTTTCAAGAAACTTTGGGACCAACTATCACGAAATTCTGCAATCATATCAAAAAAATACTGCATTAGGTACCACAGGAACATAATAAAATAATCTGTTGTTATTCTTATATTGGTAGGCAAACAAGCGCGCAGGTCACCTGATGGTTACTGGTCACATAACATTGCGAGTTCTGCTATTTGGGGATAGGTTATTGAGTAAAACAGTGGCAGCTATCCGGATGGACATTGCACCAGATCCTACCACCACCAGATCTACATTGACTTAATAGAAACCATGAGCAGCAGTTAGTTCAATATAGTTCACATGCCAGAGTAGAATCTGAAAACGACTAAGGGTTCTGATATTTTGAGCAGGTCCATAAAATAATTACGGTACCTATACGTATATGTAAACTTACCAGAGGTCAGTTACTTAAAACGTGGGAGTGGTTTGGCAAGATAAGAAAGCGTCAAATCGCGAGGTGTGGTCCAACACCGTTGGACGAAAAATCTACTAAAGCGGCATCCGTGACACACATTTTACGAAAAAAACGACAACCAAACTAATGTACCTATGGTGTGGTAGTGGATTCAATAAGCAAAATACCAATATCTCAAAGTCAAGCAATCGATTTTTTTTCTTTTCACTGCATTTCTAGTCTAATACACTTTACCAATTTATCAATTTATTCAATCGATAGATACATTTGCGGTTTTGTCTGTTGCTAGAACCAGTTCTAAAAGTCCCTTTTATGTTATAGCCTAGTTTGATCGGTGGTATTAACAGTACATACCTAGATAGGCTGAAATTTAACTATAAAACTATGTTTTGTATTTAACTAGCTTACCTATGTAGATTAGTGCTATAATACTCATAATAACTGGATTTATTTCATTTATAGGTGGGTAAGGTGGGCTGCTGCTTAGGGCAGCTATACGGAGAACTAAAAATTCTTTCACTCTTATTCTAATGTCTTTGTTAAATTTTATCCATTCTTAGTATAAATGACGAGGTTGAGAGGGATCTTTCTCAAACATGTGTTCGCGAGTAACCGCCTAAGGGCAACCAGGTGCCAAGCTTGGGGGACGAAGGGTGCGATGACCCCGGAGGACCCTATATCGTTGTTACCGTCACGCGTAAGTCACATAGAATCATTTCTCGTCTATAATTCGTGTCGATACGATGCGAATGACAGAAAAATTATATCCATCGAAATTATCGTAGGTACCTATTTAACATTTCATTACATAACGTACCTATTACATACTATCTTAATGCCCCTAATTTAATGTTTAGTGACGGCACAAGCGTTAATTCTTTCAAAGAAATAGAGATTTATTTTACTTAACCAATGCAACGAACTACCTACCTTCTCAATTGCCGATGTTACAAAGTGATTCATTCCTTTGAATGGATTTGAGCCCAGGAAAAAAGGCCAGGTGGCACGCTCACAAAACCGTAACAAAAAACGACCAGCGAACCTGACGTAGGTCAATTGAAAGTTTCAAGGGAGTTTCGGTTGTGTGACATCCAAGGGGAGTGTCGACAGTCGCTTGCCGCTGCAGGGAGCCCGCGAAGCGATATGGACTAGCCTCAAAAGGGAACACATTGCTGCTAAACACGTGCATGGGCGACGAATTTATAAACAGGTGGGCTAGCGTTAACAGTGATCCTTTGTTTTTTTTTTTCTAATCAGTGAGCTTACAAGAGGAACATAAGTAAACATGTAGCTTTTGCCCGCTGAAATGTTTTTTTTTTTTTTTTTAAATAAGTAGATGAAAAATCAAAACCGGCAGAAGCGAGTTAAACTCGCGTGGAGAGGGTTCCGATCCTTGATTATTTTCAATGACGTCATTTTCAAACCGTTTCACAGGATAAGCTCTTTTATATGATAGATTTCAAATACCATGGACTTCTTAATAATTTTCCTGTAATGTATAGGTCAACAATAACTATCCTCCGGATTTTTTCCAAAATTTTAGATCCATTAGTTTCGGAGATAAGGTAGGGGTAAAATATTTTGTATGGGATTCAGGCGTAACTCACACTACCAATTCCATATACAATTTTTTTTACCAACTCAAAAAAATTAATGACCTATACAATATACTTAGAATCGATAGCTGATACTGTGGGTTAATTATTTGCTATATAGGATCTGACCCACCATGTATAAACAATACCTAAAATATTCTGAATACATTCCACTCAACCTATGAGTTACCATACCAAGTAATTTGTTAAGGTAACGCTAATCACCAAGAATCCATTTGGTTGCAGTAAACAAACATTAGCTAAATAATAGGTATGTTATTTACTAACTGAAATGAAATTTCTTTACCAAGGATGAGTATTAAATGAGTATAATTAATTTAAGGTTTATAAATCTATTTTGATTGCTATAGTTTAATTAAAAAGATTTGATTGCGAAATGGACATGTAATTTGGTCACTCAACGCTCAGCCTTTCAATATTTAGGAGAAATACATTTCGGAGTTCAAGGCTTACGAAATTCAGTAGATCAAACAAGAGGAACCATATTATTTTTATATGGAAGGAGCAATAGCAATTAGTCAGAGCACTCCTAAAAGTATGTACTTTCACCGACGCGGGCGCAGCCGCCGCCTCAACATTGTCGTGCGGCTGCGCGCCCGATCCGCTTACCTAATGTGCAGTTTGCGAAACCGGGCCCAAACGACCCGCCAGCACGCGCCAAATGTCTACAACTCGAGAATAAATAGTAGTACTCTAATGTCTTTAATACAAATAACATTTACATAAACAACAGAATTTACTTAGCTATCTGTTACAGGATCTATCGAACCATTTTGACCTGCCGTAACATTAGAGCAGGGTAATATTCTAAAATTTGCCATACGACATTATGCGAGTCAAAGTGATATTATTAAGCTGAAGACACATTCTTAGTAAACCTATACACAAATGAATACTAGCAAACTAGTGAATATCTATGTAAATATGCCTTATGTAAATATGCCTTGGTTTTCATAAAAATACCTATTCTATTTTTACAATTATCAGACTGGCAATAAGTAGGTATGCCTCTTGACAAACAAAATAAATTTTAGCATAATGTAATGACCTGAAACAGTGCAACTGACTGTGCAAAGCTATACAATGTTAATATTTATATGTCTGTCATGTCATAATGTACTATTTAGGTTTAAACATGGTTTAAATTAGTCCACCACATGCTTTATTAAAAATGGCACGTAATTAATTTCCATCAAATTAAGGATATTTATCGTTTTATTCGTAATTTAAATTTTCACGTCATTTGCTTTGTAGTTATTAACCAACTAGCTTCTGCCCGCGACTTCGTCCGCGTGGAATTCGGTAATAGCGTTCCCGGAGGAACAATGCAATTTTGTTGCAATCCGACCAGTTTTCGATTTCAATCCGGGCATGCATACTTAAGGATTTCTTTCTATTATAAGTAAAGTCCCCTCGGCTTGATCGTATCCTTTAATTTACAAGTTACTTATTAGTAGTATATAGAAAAAGTTACAAACGTTAAAAGGCGAAATTCAGGCTAATTAGAGAAACCACATTTAAAAAATCATATCTCCAAAACCAGACTAAGGATCCAAGGTGGGAACCATAGGGAACGCGATAACCGAATCCCACGCGGGCGAACTCGCGGGCAGAAGCTAGTGGTTCATATTTTTCAGAAACCACTGAAAATGGTGAGCACTAGAAGAGGCCTGTGTCAAAAAATGTCCTAAACCACATTACTCATAGTGCTGAGTTACCTATAGAAAAACCTGTAACAATTATTAGCAAAATAAAGAGCCATTACAGAAAAGTTTTTACAATAATTAAGCAAATAGTTAATTTCATTTAACTTTCCTTTTTTGTTACTCAGTTTTTTAATTAACTTTGAATTGAATGTGACTTTAAAAATTAAGATTGAAATGAGGTCCACCACCACCACCACAGCTTATTTATGGCCCTCTGACGGGCACAGGCCTCATCTCATCCCGAGAGGGTTTGGGCTATAGTCCACACGCGGGCCTAGTGCGGATTGGGGACTTCACACACATCCTTGAATTACTTCGTAGATGCATGCAGATTTCTTCGCGATGTTTTCCTTCACCGAAAAGCTCAGTGGTAAATTAAAATTGAATTTCACACATAAAAATTTCAGAGGTGAGATCCGGATACTACACACGCTACAATAGTTGAAAATAATAGTAACAATAATGGCAAGTTAAATGCCACATATATTTTTTGCTTTATTATTGTACAAACTTTTCTGTACAGGCTCAGTGGGCTCAAAACAGAAATATCAATGCCTCAAATTGAATTCATCTACCTATGTACAATTGATAGGTACCATGTAAAATATCAATGCCTCAAATTGAATTCATCTACCTATGTAAAATTTATAGGTACCATGTAAAATATCAATGCCTCAAATTGAATTCATCTATGTAAAATTGATAGGTACCATGTAAAATATCAATGCCTCAAATTGAATTCATCTACCTATGTAAAATTGATAGGTACCATGGAAAATATCAATGCCTCAAATTGAATTCATCTATGTAAAATTGATAGGTACCATGTAAAATATCAATGCCTCAAATTGAATTCATCTACCGATGTAAAATTGATAGGTACCATCTAAAATATCAATGCCTCAAATTGAATTCATCTACCTATGTAAAATATCAATGCCTCAAATTGAATTCATCTATGTAAAATTGATAGGTACCATGTAAAATATTAATGCCTCAAATTGAATTCATCTACCGATGTAAAATTGATAGGTACCATGTAAATTATCAATGCCTCAAATTTGAATTCATCTACCGATGTAAAATTGATAGGTACCATGTAAATTATCAATGCCTCAAATTGAATTCATCTATGTAAAATTGATAGGTACCATGTAAAATATCAATGCCTCAAATTGAATTCATCTACCGATGTAAAATTGATAGGTACCATGTAAAATATCAATGCCTCAAATTGAATTCATCTATGTAAAATTGATATGTAGGTGATCCATCCCTATTTGATTCACAAATCTTGGTCTCCTTCCACTTTCCTTCTTTATGCACTATAAAATCAACAGCATAAAGTTCAGTGTAAAATAATATGCAAATTCACTACACTAATTAGTTTATTTATTTATATTCATAGTGATTCAGTGATATAAGTGGTTATAGATAATACTTTGTTACACTAATGTCATTGTAGGTACTTTGAATACTAGTAAAGTAAAATTATTTTCTAATATTGATCAACTAAGTGCTATCATTCGGCTAATACCAAGCTTATTTTAAATCAGTTGTTTATGTATTTAATCAGTAGTTATAAAATATTGTTTAATAATTAGAAATTGGGTAGCCTAGCTGTATATGGGGCATTAGGTGTGAGAAGAAAATACTGATGCTTGAGACCGCACATTTTTTTTCTAATTATCTTGTAACTTTCAGTCCTTTGAAGTTCTAATTTTATAAAAAAGAAATAAGTAAATTGAAGATAGTTGTAATTTTTTTCACCTCACTTCTTTTTCCCAATATTTACACTGAGTTTACTTATGTGCAAAATTCAATTTGAATTTACCACTGAGCTTATCAGTGAAGGAAAACATCATGAGGAAACCTGCATGTATCTGCCAAGTATTTCAAGGATGTGTGGGAAATCCCCAATCCACACTGGCCTACGCGGGGACTAAAGCCCAAACCATCTGATGAGAGGAGGCCTGTGCCCAACGTAAATAGGCTGTTGTGATGATGATGGTGATGACTTATTATCTAACATTTAAACTTGGGTTGCTATAAATAACAGATGAGGGTATAAATTCTTTAGGGTTTATCTCCTATTATAGCAGTACATTGATCTCAGTCATAAAGTATAGGTCCCTTCTTGAGATTTAACTTTATGGAAGTTTACACTGAAATATGCAATTTTTCATCTTCTCATCATATTTTATATTCAAATGAGATGTATAGCAAGCTACAGAGAAAAGGGACCTCCTCGGCTTGTGAGTCAGTACTCACGCTATGAGAGGGGGTCCTCTTTCTATGCAGCTTACTGTTTTATCAAACTATCTGTCTGAACAGGTCACACTTGTGGGATAGACCATTTTCTCAGCAGATTCCTGAAATTCTATGCAATTTCACAATGACATTTACTGCGAAAAGGTTTATGTTAGTATGACGATTCGGTTGGGTTCATTTGATAGTAGATGGTGCATTGGTAGGGACTCAGTTTTATCTGCCATTTAAGGCTTGTTTTGTGGTGAGTTTCCTTCAGCTTTCTTTAGTGTCATGGTAAAGATTAGCAATACATTATGTGTGCCAAGAGGCTGAAAACTTGATAAGCAATTACAGTTTCATTACATGCTTCAACAGGTAATTACTAGGCTCGGTAAATAACTAACATGAGTGGCATTGAGAGTACTTATAATAATCCATTTATACTGTGCTCATGGCTAGTGGATACGTATGATAGAAAGTCTTTTAATTAACAGATACTCTGTGTGTCTTTGCTTCAGTCATTTTAAATAGGTAATTTATAAATTGCCTATTTTTATTCAAAAATTTGTAAAACCATAATCATTTATAGGTCTTCTAAATATGAACTATATTAGGCATTAAAATCTCTTGCTGATCTAAATCTGTTGATTTATAACATAGTTTTTTAATCTGTCGGCAGTACTGGTCAACTAGTTGTAGGATATGTTTATTTATAAATATTTTAAATTTGAAAATGATGATTACATGATCACATGGCAGGACATTTCTAATAATATTAGAAGGGATTAGAAGTGTCAGTCGCTTGATTTGTTTAATTTAAGGTAAACTTTCATTATAAAACAAAGTGCTAATACTATCACTTGTGAAGCCACATAATTGCAAAAATTTACTTGTTTAATAAAGGAAAAATAAGACAGTAGAGCTGATAGGTTTAAGACTGAAGCAGATTTAGAAACTACAATGAAAATAGCTGCAGGACTACATCCAAAGCCCTTTGCCGGAGGCATGTAGATATGTTTAATTTGCTAATTCTTTTTTATAACATAAATCTTTATTACTAAAAAGATGAATTCACAACAAAAACAATCATTCTTTGCCACTAAACAGTTCCAAGAAGAAGTTTTGTGGGTAAAGTATTAACCGTAAAGTAATGATGGATTTTTTCATAATGTTCATCAGAGATAAGATGACGAAAATATACTTGAATGTTTTAAGTGCATTTTCGTCATATCTTGGATGAACTTTATCAGAATATAGAAGAAATTAATACAGTGATACAGTTTCTTCAATAATTATGTAAGTAAAGATTTTACCAAGGTGAAGTTTGAAAATTAATAAAATTGATATGAGGTATCTATCAATTCATGGCATCACTCTACCAGCTGAACTTGACACGACAATTTATTTCATTTAGCTAACCTTTGGATAAAAACTATCATGTTAAAGTAGTACTCTACACATTCAGTACATTTAGATATTTTTACAGTGTGGATCTATTTATGGGAATCGTTAAGCGTGACAATAATTTGGATTGTAACCAAACTCCTGAGTAAACGTCAAATTCCGCAACAAAATGACCAGAATCCGCTAATTATAGCCGTATGAAATGTAAATTGGTGAAAATAATAGAGCAAAATATTCTACATGTTGACGTGGCGTGACATTGTTGAGAACGTATCTATAGTGAGGCTTCCTACTTGTATTACCTCTTTTACGAGCCAATAAGCTCAACCCGACACTGATTTATCGCAAAAAAACACATATTTTGCAGTTTCAATTTGATTACTGTAATATAAGTATGGCGCCTCTGACATTGCTGGCCTCTGTATCTTTATTTTGGTCATAACAATATGGCGTTTGTACTTACCCTATTATTCCTAATAAAGTCTTCTATAGCTTTTAGAGCTGAATCCGTTAGTTTCACAAACACTAGTTCCTTATTTTCTTTATAACTAGACTCTGATGATAACCCATACTGAACACCTGCTGGCAAGGCCGCCATTTCTTATTCACTATTCGCACTGTGGACCAGCTGACTCCTTTGCTAGTCGTCACGTTTCATATCATTCACACATTTTCTTAACCGTAATCACAGATTCACAACCTATTTATAATTATAATTACAACAACAAAGGGTTTTGATGTCCAAATTAACAATCTTTTTGTAACCCCATCGACTCGGCCTTTGTTGGCAGCGCTCCTCTGTCCGCAAGGCCGCACTGACTGTCATGCGCAATGGCGCATTTGACAGGAAACGCGAGCATTCACTGTGCCATAGCGCTACTAGCGCCAATTCGCGGTTGGCAACAAGAAATTTTGTAAAGTTGCTAACTTCACACCATTTATGAGCACATAAATAACCTTTTTTTACCCTTTTTGTTAATTTATTTCATTACAAAACTGCATTGTACACGTTGTCCTAGCGGTTTACGTTAATATGTAGTAATTAAGTGTTCTACATATGCTGTTAAACAGATCAATAATGTTTTGAGGTTAAGATTACAGTTTCATACTTATTTCGTAAGCTAATTATCTTACGTGTAAAGTAACCTGGGTGCGTGTAACATATTTCACCGTATGTAAATGGTCTTAACCACAATAAAACGAAAATAGCATACCCAGTGACCTATTGCTTCAAGAGCACTTATCGCCGATCAGTAAGTAAGCATCAATATACCTTATTCTTCTAGATTTATATGATTTTCGAACTAACCTAGAATCTGTCTGTATTTTCAGGAAGAATTTACGTCAGTCATGGCTTCATGGGAGGAGAAGAAACTTCTCATTACTCGAAACTTGCAGGAGGTTTTAGGCGAAGAAAAACTAAGCGAGATATTAAAACAAAGGGACTTGAAAATTTACTGGGGCACTGCAACTACAGGTCGACCTCATGTCGCTTATTTTGTCCCCATGTCAAAGATTGCAGACTTTCTAAAGGCGGGATGTGAAGTAACTATTCTCTTTGCTGACTTACATGCTTATTTGGATAACATGAAGGCTCCTTGGGAGCTCCTTGAGTTAAGAACTCAGTACTATGAATCTGCCATTAAAGCTATGCTTTCCTCTATTGGCGTGCCATTAGATAAATTGAAATTTGTTAGAGGCACTGAATACCAGCTGAGTAAAGAATACACTCTAGATGTATACCGTATGTCCTCAGTCATAACTGAACATGATGCTAAGAAAGCTGGCGCTGAAGTGGTGAAACAAGTAGACCATCCTCTTTTAAGTGGTCTCTTGTACCCTGGACTTCAAGCTTTGGATGAGGAATACTTAAAAGTTGATGCTCAGTTTGGAGGTGTCGACCAGAGAAAGATATTTACAATGGCTGAAAAATACCTTCCACAGCTAAATTATGTTAAGAGGATTCATTTCATGAACCCTATGGTACCAGGCCTCACAGGAGGTAAAATGTCTGCATCCGAAGAAGATAGTAAAATTGATCTCTTAGATAACCCAGTAAATGTCAAGAAAAAACTGAAAAAGGCATTCTGTGAACCAGGTAATATTACTGAAAATGGAGTGCTTTCATTTACTAAACATGTTGTGTTCCCATTAATGAAATCTGATGAAACATTCAAGATTTGTCGGTCATCTGACCATGGAGGTGATGTTGAATATACTAAATTTGAAGATCTTGAATCTGCATTTGCGAAACAGGAGATTCACCCTGGAGATTTAAAAGCTTCTGTGGAACAAGCTATTAACAAGCTTCTAGCCCCTATTCAAGAAATATTTAAGGATCCCAAGCTTGTTGAATTGACAAAAAAAGCTTACCCACCTCCAACTAAAGTAAAGGGCAAAGCAACTGTGGAAGCTGATGAAGTTACACCATCTAAACTTGATATTAGAGTGGGCCGCATTATAGAAGTATCTAGACATCCGGATGCAGATGCACTTTATGTAGAGAAAATTGACCTAGGCGAGGAAGAACCTAGAACTGTTGTGTCTGGTTTGGTAAATTTTGTGCCTATTGAAGAGATGCAGAACAGAGATGTTGTTGTATTGTGTAATTTGAAACCTGCTAAAATGAGAGGAGTAGAGTCCAAAGGCATGGTGCTTTGTGCTTCCATTGATGAACCTAAGCAAGTGGAGCCACTGTTGCCTCCAGAAGGTAGCAAGCCTGGTGACAGAATCATTATAGAAGGGTATGAAACTGGTGAACCTGATGAGGTTCTTAATCCTAAGAAGAAAATTTGGGAAAAGCTGCAAGTAGATTTGAAAACAAATGATGGTCTTTTAGCAGTATGGCAGGGAAATAAATTAATTAGTAAAGTTAATGGAAATCCTATTACTACAAAATCTATGAAGAATGCACCTATTAAATAATATACTTAATATGCTTATTGTATTTCATGTCTGTATCTAACTTAATTGAAAATACTGCTGATATACATATATCTTAAATTTTAAATGCTTTTCTATGTATTTATTTTATATTTAATAATAAATATTATTTAGATAACCTAGTTAATTATTTATTTATGAGCACAATCCTATGCAGTTAGTATCTTTGGTCCGGAGCGAGTACAACCAATACCGAAACGATCAAAATCGGGCTCAAAGTCCCTGGCGGTATGTATAAAGTACTCTGTGGTCCCAAGTCCCAAGTAGTTATTCAATTATAATAAAAAAAAATCATGCTCAGTTCTTTTCCCAAAGCTTGTTGCCCACTTTGTCACGCATCATTAATTCATTATATAGGGTAAACGATTGGGTAAACGTTATGACGATATTTTAACCACAGTATCAGTTATCGATTCTAAATGTTTTTTTTTTCTTGTTAGTAAAAAAATACTTTAGTATGGCTCAGTATGGGATTGAGGGTGTGAGCGATACCTGTACACCGTACTTTTTTTTTACCAACTCAAAAAATAATTTAAACCAAAAAAACATGCTTCTAGGCTGGCCCCATACGTTAGGTTTCCGAATGCGGTTTCCAGACTAGGAATTGCGACTCGGATTACCGAACGCCTAGCGCAGACGTTCGGTTTTTTTCATTGGGTTTTATCGTGGAAACGTGTTTTGGCCGATGATGACAAATTGATAGCTCTTGCTCTTTTCATGGTTCTATAAGAATAAATAACATATATGGATACTCTTTAAACAAAATGTATGGGATTCAGCGCGTTCGGGATGACGTCATTAGGTTTTTTTCGTCCCTCCGAACCGAACGCGCGAGAGACTTTCCGAACCGAATGAGTTTTTATTATATTTATTAGAATTAGGTTTTTTGTTCGTACGGAAAAAGTCAGAACGTGTGTGCCATGTTGAACATTTTGTATGAAAAGAGTGCCTGTCGGTTTCCGAATCTGAATTCCTAATCTGAAAACCGCATTCGGAAACCTAACGTATGCGCCCAACCTTAGAATCGATAGCTTAGCCTGGGTTGATTCAAGTGCAGTTGACGGACTCCTGGTCGTTAAATATGGCCGCCGAGCTGTCATTCCATACAGAAACGTCACTTTGTCCCATAGTAAAATATTTAACGTTAACTTTAACGGACGGTTTTATTTTGTAGGTAAAATATCGTCACAACGTTTTGCTTGACTCTGTCAATTTTGAAACTCTTAAAATTGAGCTTAAAGGCTCGAAGATCGTTTTCAAGTACAATTGAAAAACATGCCCTAACTTTCACCCGAAGTATCTTTTGTTTTTCTCTCTCGTTATTAGGTTAGATAAGGAGAGATACAAGCTTTTTAAGCATTTCACCCCCGCGCACCCGTGGCACATTTGGTCAAAGAGGTAGTTTTAGTTATTAGTTATTACTTCCATGGGTGTACGTTACGTAGCGTAGGTAAGGTACATATTGACCAGTCTGAAGTTAGTTGTTTGTTACGGCTTTTAGCATTTTACTATAAAAATACAATGTGATTTTTCGGGCGCGTTACAAACGGCACAAAAATTTTAAAAAAATTACTTTAATCAGAAAATTGACCCTAGTAAAATAACTATAGACAATGAAAATAACCAAAACCCTAATTCTACGAAGGGTGAGTAAAAGCTTTATAATGGCAACAAGACAAATGTCAAACAGCTACGTTCCTCCATGCGTTCTTCAGGCTAGGTTTAAAATAAGAAAAGTTTGAGTGAGGAACAAGTTGTAGTAAAAATTTCAATTGGGATTCTAAATTTAGCATGTATGAAATTATCATCCAACATAACGTCAATAAACTGATATAAAAAATTGTTTGATAAATATTTACCAACGGTACCAATACAAATTTATTTCAGTATTCGAACGTTCTCTTGTCCACAGATAAGATCACTGCTGGTGTTGCTTGTTCTAATACAATTTACCAAAAATGTGGGTGGCTGTGGTCAATCTTATTTTCATTACTACTACAGCATATTTGCGTCCCACTGCTGGGCACAGGCCTCCTCTAATCACGAGAGGGTTTGGACTATAGTCCCCACGCAGCGGGCATTTTCATAAATTCATCGAAAATTAGTAAATCTTACAGATTAAAGCCTTAAAACAAAAACATTTTCCCGCTCAACAATTACGAAACCTAAAAAAAAATATCCCATTATCAGAACTGAACCAAATTAAAACGAGGATAATCCAGAATTACCTCCTTTCGATTAAAACCAGAATCATCGAAATCAGTTTACAATTGACGGAACAAACAAACATACGTTACATACATAATAAACATACAGATGAATTGAGAACGTCCTCCTCTTTTCGAAGTCAGTTAAAAATAAAATGTTATAATTATAATCATCATCATCATTTCAGCCGAAAGACGTCCACTGCTGGACATAGGCCTCCCCCAAGGCTCGCCACTCAGACTGGTCCTGTGCTACTTGCTTCCACCGGTTTCCCGCGACCTTCACGAGGTCGTCGCTCCATCTTGTTGGAGGCCTACCGACAGCTCGTCTCCCGGTTCGCGGACGCCACTCGAGAACTTTCCGGCCCCATCGGCCATCTGTCCTGCGAGCAATGTGCCCCGCCCACTGCCACTTAAGGTTCGCAATTCTTCGGGCTATGTCGGTGACCCCAGTTCTACTGCGGATATCCTCATTTCTGATTCTACCACGCAGAGAAACCCCGAGCATAGCCCTTTCCATTGCCCTCTTACTGTTTTCGACTTGACTGCGGTAATTTGGACGAAAAGACACTGCGAAGCTTCCCGAACGCTGCCCAGCCGAGTCGGATTCGACGATTGACCTCTTTCTTATTATAATATATTTTTATAATTATAATGCACAATATTTACTACTTATTAACATTTCGCCTGCTATTCTAATTGGGTCAATTGGGTCGGGTGACTATCCAACTCAAACCACATTGGTAAAAGGCGTGTGGATTAAGCAATAATGGACTTTGCGTCAACAGCTTAAATGCTTCACCGCGCGCCTTCTAAGTTGTGTCGTGCTATAAAGTCGAACACATGTGTAAGGGCGACCGAAATATAGTATTTTTGCGTATTATATATTTCTTCAACAGTATATAGTACAGAGTTAAAATAAAGTACAATACTATATATTATAGTACGGCTGGCAACCCTAATCCGCACTGGCTCTCGTGATGAGAGGAGCCTTGGGCCCAGCAGTGGGCATACCTAAATAGGCTGTTGTGGTGGTTGGTTGGTATTTTCTTCAATACTATCTTTTCTTATTTATTTATATAAACGTTTGACGGGCGCTACCCATATATAGGCAAAAAACTTAGTTACATGACCTCGCCCATGTACTACTACTACAGCCTATTTGCGTCCCACTGCTGGGCACAGGCCTCCTCTCATCACGAGAGGGTTTGGGCTATAGTCCCCACGCGGGCCCAGTGCGGATTGGGGACTTCACACACATCTTAGATTCGCAGATTCGTGCAGGTTTACTCACAATGTTTTCCTTCACTGAAAAGCACAGTGGTTCATTCAAACCGAGTTGCGCACATAAGTAAACTTAGAGGTGCGAGCCGGAATCGAACCCCCGACTCTCAACAGGAAATTTACTTAAGTTTTTCACCTATACTAATATTATGAATGCGAAAATGACTCTGTCCGTCTGTTTCTCTGTTTGTATGTTACATCACGCTTAAACCGCTGGATCTATTTAGATGAAATTTGGAATGGATATAGTTGTAGTCAAGGTCAAGGAAAAGAGCCTACTTTTAATCCTGGAAAAACTCATAGTTCCCACGGGAACGCGATAACCGATTTCCACGCGGGTCGAGTCGCGAGCAGAAGCTATTAGTTTAAATATGGATATAAATTTTATAAAATGTTTAATTTATGAACTTCATAGAGAAGCAGGAACTATCTATCTTAATTGTAGTCAGCTTTGATTAATTTGTTCAATCTGAAAGTTATTTGGACAAGTAAAGAACACAAGCCAATGTGGGGCAGTATGTGCATTATGCATAATCAAAGCCGAGGTCTTAACAATGAATGCACGGATAAAATTAGATATTCAATAACGAGAAGGGGGTCGGAGGTTCGCCATTTTGGATTTTCGTTCGGCGAGGGGGAGCGCGCATGCGTAACGCAGGCACCCGCACCCTGCCTGTGGGGCCGGGACCTTAGCAAGAGTGATGTCAAAAAACACGTTATTCTCTCCCCTTATTCCACTAACCCAGTACGTCTCAATAAAAAGGATTACTCAAAAGCCATCTCTCCTGTGTTACACGAAATGTTCCTCACACGACTGCGTACTGCAGCCGTTTAGTCCAGTGCAGTGTCTGTCACGCCTCCCTTCCGGATAAAGGACGGCCGATGATAGCAGTGATAAAATCGCATTAACCTTTACTTGGTCAGTGACTTGTGAACGTTTTAAATCATTGAACCGTATCATTAGAGAAAGCATAACAAACCATATAGATGTGTTCTAAATAGGTTCGTACCCGCACGTGTTGTGTTAGTGTCGATTGGGCGGATTCGCGAAGCATAATGGGATGACAGGAAATACGGATTCATGGAAAAGGTTTGGCGTCGAGTCGGTCTCCATTCCTCCCGTAAGAAGAGGGATGGAAGCGGAACGAGCCAGGAAGTGACGTCATCCGCTCCGCCCGAGGCCGAGTATCAGAATATTCATACGTTGCGAACAGCTGATTTGATTAGACAGAGGCAGGGCGAGGAGAAGTCGACGTTGCGGTCGTCGTATATTATAAAGAACGGGGAGAATTTTATTCTTGTTGAGAGGCGACGCCGGCGACGACGGAGGAGCGGGACGAGGGCGTCGTCCGGCAGCCGGCACCACACGCCGCCGCTGGAGGAGGCCAGGGCTGAGCAGAAGCGCCGGCCCCCGGCCCGGCTCAAGATCTTCGGCATACAATGGCCGCTGCACTCTAGCGATTCAAGGTAAATATTGCAGCTCGGAGTATCGAGAATAATTTAAACTAAAACAGGTACAAATAGAGGGTAGGTATTATGCATACCGTGCTACAAATAATGCATACAAGTTTCATACATGTTTCTTACCTTTTTTACAACGCTTTTATTAGGTCGTCATGTAAAAGTAACTAACTAAACAATGTAAGGAATCATGCAAGCTGAATTTAACTTTAACCCACTTCTAATTATCGTATCATGATGAAACTTGGCACGTACTCGTATATGTAACTTGGATGACAATTTAATAATATGGTACCACCGAGCTGATCTGATGATGGAGCTTGGAGGTGGGCACGGAAAAGTCAAAGCATTGTTTCAGTTTTTTTAATTATTAATTTATTTGGAAATTGGTTAAAAATACATATATGACTATTCTATTTGGACAGTATGACGTAAATACAAACAGAGAGAATTTATGATAACAAAATATCCATAATACATGAGGAACGGTGACTAGGTAGGTAAACCTAGTGTTTCATGTTTAATTCAGTGTTTTGCGAGTTCTCTTTTCCAACGCGGTTCAATGGACGGCCCGAATGAAATGGCTAGTACGGTCGAGGAAAATATGCATAGACTTCTGGCCCTTACTGCAAAGGAATAAGGCTCAAGAGTGTATACAGCTTTTTGTACTCGACTGTACCTACTTCCGTGCTTTACATAGATAACATTTACTTACGTTACATAAAATTGTACCTGCCTAGACTCGGTCTCGCATAGAGTTATAAGTACCTGAGCGACCGAGCTTTGCTCGCCTGAAAATAGCTATGTTTTCTCAGATATGACAAGTATTTACAGCAGAACACAACTTAGAAGGCGCGCGGTGAAGCACTTAAGCCGTTGACGCAGAGTCTGTTATTGCTTAATCCGCGCGCCTTCTAAGTTGTGTTTTGCTATACCTAGCTAGATCGATTTATCGCCCCCGTAATCCCCTATATTCCAAATTTCGTCCAAATCGTTGGCGCCGTTTCTGGAGATCGCTTGGATAAATAAATAAATAATACAAGATTAGCGTGTTTAAAGTATAAGAGATAAGAGATATGTATAAAACTATAGGACATATTTAGTCGCTTTGAAACATATGATCGCGAATTTCGTTACACAAACAACACGAAACAATCAATGAGATTCGACGGCCTGAAAGATTGGAAGCAATCAACTTAGATCAATCACGAAGTGATTCGCAAGAAACAAATTAGGTACCTAATTAAAAACTAAACTAGATTCTAAATAACCGCACTGACGCGCGCGGAGGCTTTTAATTTCAAGGCGCTACGGCTACGCGTCGGTGGAAACGTACCCTATTGGAAAGGCACACCCATCATGCAGTTTCAGTAGCTATTTTTAATGATATCGAAGTCTCATTAAGTTCTAAATACAAATTGTACGTCTGTCTACATTTTATAGGTACTTTAAGGTCAAGCTACTTTTCCCCACGTGGCGGGCAACAGGTTAAATATGGTAGGTATACATATATACACATGTATAGGTATTCTGTGATGGCAGTAGATGTGGAAAACAGTCAGTAAGTAGGTTTATGATGATATAGCTCTAAATTTAAAATTTATTTTGTAAAAAAATAGACAAAGATTTGATAAATGTTAATGCAGTGCAAAAACTTAAGGGCGCAGTGGCGAATAGACCCCCTGTTCTTATTACTACCTCAAAGAAAAACTCGCACGTGCACACAAAGACTTGTACCTAGTTGTAGGTGGTTTCTAACTGCGAACTCTGCGTATTACCGTATTACATACAGGGGCTCTATACGAAGTCTTAATTAGGGATCTCGCCTTTCCCTATAGGATCGCTCACGCGTCAAGTTGAACTTTAGATCTAGCTGCTAAAGGTTCACGCGACGCGTGAACGATCCTATAGGGAAGAGCGAGATCCCTATTTAAAGACTTCGAATATAGGCCCAGGACTCTCTATCACTCTGCTTGCTGCTGCTTGTCTACTGGCAGGTTTCGAAGTCTATATAATCGGGTCCTTTAATACACGTCAGTCGAGGGTACCTATAAGTAGGTAGCTGTCATTTTTAACCAACTTAAAACAAAGGAGGAGGTTCTCAAATGATCTGTATGTTTAAAAAAAAAACATCTGTTCGTTTTTAATCTGTGTCTGTCTGTTTGTCGCAGGCATACATCGATCGCGCGCCGCTTCTGCCGCGGCCGGCGGTCGCGCGACGACAACGAGCTCTACCGCTCCAACAGTTTCAAGTTCGAGCGGTTCTCGCGCGAACCGCCCGCTGATGAGTTTGCCTCCGGCTCTCAGGTAAGGAACGTAACGAAGACCTCTTTATAAACACCACACCTTATAAAATAGGGATGACGACAGGGTAAAGAAATCGAAATTCTAATTAGTCCGTCAGTCAGGTAATAAAAAAATATTAGACATTTTTTGTTTTATCAAATTAACAAAGAATGACTAACTTAAAACGCATTAAAGTTGGAGAGTGGGGACTAACTACGTCACCGTTAGGTATAAATCGTACCTAACCGTGACGTCACGCGACATTTCAACTCAATATATCTCCGTATAAGTTTTATTACGTGAAAAAAGAAAAAAATACGTTATACTACATAATACTTTTCAATAATCTTCCTGATAGACTAAGGCAAAAAAAGTTGTCGTCATCCCTATTATCGTCCGAAAGCTGGGAGCCGCGACTCCTCTCATCAAGCGAGGTCATTTTCAGGAAATTAATGGGGAATTACCTGTTCGCTCTCTTACTCTTCATATTTTTACCCGACTGCGCACCGCAAAGGAGGGTTATGTGGTTACCTGTCTATGTATGTATGTATGTATGTATGTTCCTTTGTGGCACACTAGAGATCAAACGCGTGGGTCGATTTTAATGAATCATACGTCAATCGATTCGTCTGAATCGCGCGAGTGTAACTGAAGATATGAAATTAATCAAAATTCAAAATGGCGGCCACCAGACGCCATATTGTACAAAATAAAAAAATAAAAGTCAACCAACTATGGCATGTGAGGTATCGTTACAGACAGAGTTAATTTCGCAATTATAATATTAAGTAAGCTATCCATGCACGCTGGGAACCTATTCCGTCATAATTTCAGCCGAAAGACGTCCACTGCTGACATAGGCCTCCTCTAAGGCTCGCTCCTCAGACCGGTCCTATGCCTCTTGCTTCCACCGCCTTCCCATATCTATCGCACCAACCAATCCAATCCACGGAATCTCAATCTCATCATCTTCCATGTTTAGGGAGCCTTATAAAACTCAACGTCCAAAATGTTTATGTCAAAATAAATTCGCTTTTTAGCAGCGTCCTTATGAAATTGAGTTTCATAGACTGGGCGGGCGGGCGCCCTCGAGCTTAAGGATATGCCGTCAGCGTTCGCGCCGTGAAAGCGTTACCCTCTTATCTAGATGAGCCATCTCCCTCCACAAAGGACCGCTTTACAAACTCGCTCAGCGAAGGAAACGCGAAGAAACCTGAATAGGAAGACGTGTATTGAACGGGCACAATATCGCCGCCTTCCCTTGATTATTGAGTTGCTCTATACAACACCTGTTTGCACTAAGGCAAAGGCACCAGTGATGGACAAAGTTCAACAGCGGATACTCGGTTTCGTATAACCTTCTCTCTAGCCTTAAGTTTATAACTATTAATTGTATCAATGTGTGGGCTGTTGGTAGTTCGAATAAATAAATAAAGCAGCAAATAAAGATTGAGATTTAATAAGACAATTTAATTCTTGTTTAGTATAGTAATAATCATTTACATAAGACAATACTTACATAATATGGTCTATCGATGACTGTACTCGCTAGGTCTTTTCTGTGCCCACCTCCAAGCTCCATCATCAGATCAGCCCGGTGGTACCATATTATTGCATTGCCATTCAATCTACACATACTTGCCAAGTTTTATTATCTAATATATAAAATTCTCGTGTCACAGTGTTTGTAACCAAACTCCTCCGAAACGGCTCGACCGATTCTTATGAAATTTGGTGTGTATGTCCAGTAGGTCTGAGAATACGACGTAAGCTATTATTCATAGCAAAAAAAATCTAATGCGGTACGAAGTCCGCGGGGTCAGCTAGTATACAATAACTAGAAGTCGGTGAAATTTAGCTTGCAAGATTCCTTACATAGTTAGTGTGGTTAGTTAGTTACACGGCGACCTAATAAAAGCGTTTTAAAAGAGTCATTACATTAAATATCTAGAGACCGGCAGTGCATTGATGGCACCTCTGGCATAGCAAATATGTATAGGCGGCGATAGCCACTTCCTGCTAGGCTTGCCGTCTCCCTGTTTATCCGTCTATACAAATAATAAAAAAACCGTGTCTGACTATCGGTAACGTTGCCGAGGTAAAAATTACCGTCTGGCTGATCATGTATAATGTTAAAAATGCGAGTTATGAAGGGCCGCTTTGCACTGTAGGTATGCATCTTTCCATAGACTATACCTATAGTTACTGATACTTCTGAAATGATTTCCGATTGCCCATAAAAAAGCATGAACATTTCTTCCTTACCTCAATTTTTGTCATAAAAAGCATACGTAATGGTTTAATATAAGTGCATACTTTTCAAAGTTTTGCTCATGATCATGAAGTACAGGCTGATTCAGGAGACATGATCGGAACCAACCCTACATAAGTAAATCAGTAAATTATAATCGATCCTGTAGTAGATAGGTATATTAGATAGACTTTTTTCTTAACAATTGTTGGTGAATTTATTTTTAAGTACAAAATAATGGCTACTCTACAATAGCCAACTAATAGGTTCTGAAACTTTACACAAGTGAAATTAAAAAGATAGATGGCCACTAGATGGCACATTTTGACATCGAAGGCCACGAACATGCAAATTAAGAATATCAGTAAGTATTTGACTCATTTGACAATGAATTAGTTGTTTTGTTTTTGTTATATAAAAAGTGTAACGTTAATTTGACTAGGTAATATTTACTTGAAACAGTAGCTTATAATTTACCGAGTCGAATAGGCTTGGTTCCATAACGTTTAATGAATCAGCCTGTATAATTTCCATGAATATTTGTATACTATTAAATTTTTAGTTTCAGTAATGTTCACGATACGTCAAAACTCGCGCCATCTAGTGAAGTGCAACAGAACTAGTGAAGCACCGCGAACATTGGGTCTCAGTTCTACAGATGCTCCAGAGATGGCGCTGTGGTCAAATTATTTCTAGTCCAAGAACGTGAGAATAGATGGCGTTGATATACTTGCTATTGCACTTCGCAAATGTTTTTCCTTTATCGAAAAAGCTCAGGATTTTTTATTTGGATTTTTTTCTTAGAAACCACTACACACTAAAAACATTACATTTAATTAAATTGGTTTTCATTTGCTCATACATTTTGACATATTTTAGGCAAGATGTCTCGGTGGCGCCATTTGAATATGCCGGAATAAATAGAGGAAGCCCTCATTGTGGACATTTGTCTTATGTTGACACAAAATATCATAGTATTTGGCCCTTATATTCACAGGATCAACTATAATAAAAACAAATTATTATTATTATTTTTATTAAATCTTAAAAGAAGCCAAGAACAGATTTCGCTATCTCACTTAGTTTATGAATTCTCCATTTGGATTGATCATTATGTATGATATTTCTTACTTTCGTTTTAAACGATCTCTTTTCATACCACAATTTTCCAACATTTTGGTTAATTTATTGGGTGATAGGGGTCGTGCGGTATTGCAACATAAATTGTGTGCACACGTTGTACAGGGGAGGGACATTAATATCATCTGTCCTATCAATTACGTCGACGTGGTCACCGCCGTAAGGACAACCTATCGAAAGAAAATGTGAGAAAATTTGACATATTTGTCTGTGAGCGGCAGTCATCAGGGGGTGACAATTAATTATTTATGGCAATTTTGTTTTTACCATGCTATGTTACCACGTACTTTAAGTTAAGGATATGAAATCTAGGATAGCGTTAATTTTAGATTTTAGAATTTGCGTACCCGGTGATACTATACATAGGTATAGGTAGTTATAGGTAATTGAAGTACTTCAATCAGAACTGGTTTGACCCGTAGAAAACCCGTTCCCGTGGAAATATCGGTACAAAAAGTGTCATATGTTATTCCCATGGTCTCAAACTATCTCAATGCTAAATTTCATCCAAATCGGCCCAGTTGTTTTGACCTGAAGGAAGGACAAACAAACACACTTTCACATTTATAATATTAGTATAGAAGTATGGACTAGTATAGATACGAGTATATATGGATATATTTTAACTTCGACTTTTTTAACAATATAATCACACAAACAATATAATCATATATCTTACACTATACTGAAAAGTTACTTACTTTACTGAAAACTTTTCTTTTACCCACTCAGCTGCTTCGCGTGTGCAATAGAAATAAAAAAGTTAATTAAAAAAAACAAAAAACCCGACTGCGTAAAAACTAAAAAGAAAAAAACAAGACTACTTAGTTCAGTAGTAGCTAGGATTATGTTAAGTAATTGATTGCTATTGAGGAATCTAAAGATGCCTACAGTCGGGACCCATTTAAAATCTAGGTTAAAATTATTTGTAACATTTTAACCTAGATTTTAAATGGGTCCCGACTGTAGGCATCTTTAGATTCCTCAATAGCAATCAATTACTTAACATAATCCTAGCTACTACTGAACTAAGTAGTCTTGTTTTTTTCTTTTTAGTTTTTACGCAGTCGGGTTTTTTGTTTTTTTTAATTAACTTTTTTATTTTATTATTTTTAGTTAGGGATTAAAAGACCGTAAATTCCGCAATCTTGTCATTTCATGGAGAGAGTTGCTATCGTGGGGATTATTAAGTCGCTTGCGATGATCTAAATTACTGATTATTAATCCCTCTAGAGACCTAACCCGGCTCAAAACGCTACATAAGCCTGAACCTATTAAAATTCTTCAAGTCAACCGATAGATGGCGCTACTGGTACTACATAAGAGTATTAGGTAGCTATTTTATTTATTTACGAGCGCTGAGTACTGACTAGTGTACCTAATTGGTACCTATAATCAATTAGGTTATATTTCACTGTATCACACACACTATTGACACTTTAAATGTAATAACGAAATTAAAAGTCTTCAAGTCAACGGATAGATGACGCTACTGGTACACTACATTGCACATGCGTACGTACTTGATTGAAGTTTGAGATTTATTAAAAACATTATTATTATTTTATAGTCGTCGTGACCTGCTTGAAGACTCATTGGTCTAGATTATTTCCTGTGTTGCTAATTCGAACGGATTTACTACTGGGTGGGTAGGTACCTACTTTACGTGGTTAGTAAAGGAACTTTGAATCGTTATAAATCATAAACGGTTCTTTTGTCTGAAAAATGGTCAAAGAAACCTAATAATGATTTTTAAATACCTATTCAACGATACCTCACATGCCATAGTTGGTTGACTTTTATTTTTTTATTTTGTACAATATGGCGTCTGGTAGCCGCCATTTTGAATTTTGATAAATTTCATATCTTCAGTGACACTCGCGCAATTCAGACGAATCGATTGACGTATGATTCATTAAAATCGACCCACGCGTTTGATCTCTAGTGTGCCACAAAGGAACAAACATACATACATACATACATACATACATACATACATACATACATACATACATAGACAGGTAAACACATAACCCTCCTTTGCGGTGCGCAGTCGGGTAAAAAATAGGTTGCTATCGATTTTCATGTGGTTGGTAGGTACATTTGATAGATTGTATATGTATGTTTACTTTACATCAGTATGTTACCTACATGATTGGAGCTTGATTAGCCAATTTAACGATTAATAATGAGACGCAAAAAACTTTTAAGTAGGTAGTTATTTGATTGAGTATTTTTTCTCTTTCTTTCTCCTGTCTTTTTGTTAATTTCCGGAACTACTGAACCGACTAGAATGCAGTTTTTAAAGGAAGATCGTCATTCACAGCTATATACAAGCGACGTTTGATTAAAATCTAATATTGGAAAGAAAAGTTATGGTCATATTTATTTCTTACGCGTACGAAGTCGCAGGCCACAGCCAGGCCAGTACCGTCATGAAGTAGATCATATATTTCTTAAAAAATATCCATATAGATCAAGGTGTTAAGGCTGAAGTGGACCGTTCATAAAATGCTGATTTACTCCGCTTCCAGCCCTAGTGCCAATATAAATCACGTTATCCGCGATCGCGATTGCCTCATCAACATACTAATGCGGCGCGCCAGCTGTGCCCGCCTTATGTCTCGCGTCTAGCCATTATTTACGGAGTTTCACTTATTACATTCTCATACTTACTATTTTTCTTAACAGCTCGGCGCCATATTTGACGATGATGAGTCTGTTAACTTTCTTGAAGAAACCCAGCCTAAACATTAATGTTTAAACCAAACTGATGACTTGGGTTATCATACTTATCATGTCTGTCAGCTTTAAGACTGTTACACTTGGGTATAGGCCTCCAAAAAGGCTCACCAATTTTGATCGATTTTTCCACTTTATTTTAACTGAATATGTCGTCGTGCGTAGCCTAGTGGTTTCACCTACCGCCTCTCATGCAGCGGGTTGGGCATTCGAACCCAGTTCGAGCCCAGAACGAAATTCAATTTAAATTTACCACTGAGCTTTCCGGTGAAGGAAAACATCGTGAGGAAACCTGCACGCATCTGCGAAGTAATTCAAAGATGTGTGTGGAGTCCCTAATCCGCACTGGGCTCGCGTAGGGACTAAATAGGCTGTTGTGGTATGTCGTCGTGTATTTAATTCGTGAAATAGAAGTATTTCTTTCTATTTATACCCGTACCTACGTAATTACTGATAACATATCAAGAGAAGTTCAACAAAATTAGCGTTGATTACACTTGTTTGATTTTCAAATATTTTGAGCATAATTTGGCGTGGAGTTTTCGTTTCCTCCCATAATCGATGTCTGAAAGGAAAAGTCTAGGGAAACTTAAGCGCTCGAGTTTTAAAAATGCCCACTTACCTTATGAGAAAAGTTTTCACATTTATACTTATGGGGGTTGTACCTACGTCGGTAAAATACCGTCGTTGTACAGACGCTGGACATATTGTGTTGTGAGTTGTGAAACTTATAAACATAACACTACATTTTCGCTTATTTCTTGGGTTTGCATTTAGGTACTAACAGTGATTAACGGAAATATAAATAAATAATAAATTATTATCATATTTGAAAATAAAAGTATAAATTGATTTCGTTAGTTCTGCTACTTTGACTATACCAAATTGCTATATTTTATTGAATTTTCGTTCTTTAGATACCTAAGATAAATTAGGTCAGTTCACCAAAGCGCAGTGCGGGAAATGCAAGCGTCATACATCTGGCTTGTTTACAATGCAGACTCCAGGAATTTATAGAAATCGCTCTCCGTATCTGATATATTTCATTGGCACTGGCCAATAAGTTACTTATAAGTTTAGTTTTTTCAGGAATTCTCGTAGCATTTAAAAACGATCAACATTTAAGTTCAAAATAACTATTAATAGTACATTACAAACCTAGGGCGGTGAATTAGTTTAATGTCCTAGATCGCAGGTGTTGTTGCCCGAACCGAAGGTGAGGGCCATAAATATGCGATTTGGGCATTGATCTATTATAAGTTATTATAGGTGAATGCATTTGGGGCGTTACGTACGAATTACCACCCGTGGTTTGTCTAAAGTTTTACGTCTTGCCTTGGCCTAAATGTGAGATTTTCTCACCGCGTAGCGGGCAGTAAATCCCACTTTACGGCCAAGAGTGATGTAATAGAACATTACAAACCTAGGGTGGTGAATTCGTAAATGTCTCAGATCGCAGGTTTCTGGGGCCCGAACCGAAGGCGAGGGCCATAAATATGCGATCTGGGGCTTTACGAATTACCGCCCGTGGTTTGTCAAAAGTTTTACGCCTTGCCTTGGCCAAGAAGTGAGATTTTCTCTCCGCATAGCGGGCAGAAAATCCCACTTTACGGCCAAGGGTGATGTAAAAATAAAAAAATCTCTGTGATTAAGAGAAAAACGTAAATTCGAGATCATTTAGAAACTAGCATAAAGTTAAATAGTAAACATGCTAACCTACCTACTTGAACCTATAGATGTCCGCCAGATGATACCTACCTAACAGAAACCTTTCCTACCCTTTACCAGAAACAATCAAGAGATCATGTGATAAATTGCCGCGATGACAATTCGTGAAGTACACAGTAATAGCAAAAAAAATCACTCCCATTAGTCGAAATATTTGAGGCATGAAGTTTTTAACTCGATTACGGTGTGCGTATTAAAGCCACTCGCTATTCCCTTCGGCCAGTGTAATCTCGTTGGGTTTCGGATGCGAGCGGTAATTGAAAATGTCGAACGGTGCGATGTTCATTTTCCACTAATTAATCGCCGTGATGACATTGCTCCCGTCCCCACCATTGTGCTGCCTAGACAGGTAAGTACAGTCAAAATGTAGATGTTCAGTTTTGTACCTTGTCGCTGTGATGTAGATAGAATGCCAATTCTTCGAATTTAACAGTATCTGCTATTTTATAGCTTTGATAGGTTGTAATAAAATTTTCAAGTAGATAGGTATTAAGACAATGTCGTCGACATAGTTTCAAAAAGTCAGTCTTCAGAAGATTCAGGAGAACTATAATGGGCCGAATTTCATGTCGCGCATTTACGCACTGTTCTTACTTAAATTGGTAACCAGCTCGTTACTAATTTTATTTACTATCCTATTTTCTACCGATATGCAAACAAAATATGTGAAATTAAATAGATATTTATGGATATAATATGATTGTCCCTCGCGCGTTGAGTACCTATACCAACTAAATAAATATTGTTGAAATTTGAAGTGGATATACCTACATTGAGAATCATAAATCTTTTTGTGCAAGATGCACTTGTTTAGAATATAATTCGTCTTGCCGCACGCTTACACGCTGGCGCGAGTGCTCACTTCTCTGTAATCAAGTCATTCGTTTTCATTTCGGCGTCTTTACAAGTCCAAATCTTGACTTGTCCGCGCGTCGCCAGGAAAATATAATTTATAATGTCTCGGTGTAGATACAAATCTCGTTGTTTTACGATGTTTTGGACACGTAACCAGTTTTTACCAGCTTTAAATTACAAAAACATTACTCGGGGATTCTTACCTTTATTTTCCTCTACCTTGACTTGTAGCATGTTTGGAGAAAAGTTTTCGTAATTCTGAAACATTCAATGGTAACGTAAACCTTAAGATGTACACATACGCAAAGAGGAAAGGCTTAGAGTATCTTATTACTGTGTAAACTTTGTTAAATCAATCGGATTTGAAGAATCCCCAATTTAGGCGTATTTGTTTATTTATCCCGTGCGTGAAAATTGATTCCAACGATATTGGTAAAGTTGGTTCGGTAAATCCGCAGATGACACGAGTCGAAGGGGAAACCGTTCTCTCCTTTTAGTTCTTCGTCAACTTGCTACCCTACATATTTTCGACTTACTTTTCCTAATCGGATTTTGTTTGACAATATTTGATTTGTTTTACGTTATTGAAATAAATTCAGGGCCGGTTTTCGATAAGATTTGTGTGATGTGATATGAAAGTCAGATACCGGGATACTTGTATATAAAAATTTAGCATCACTTTTAATAGGCGGGACAAAATGTCACCCCTTTAAACTATAACCATCGAGGCATGAGCCTTCATCTTGCTTCGAGGGTGCTTAATTCACGAGATAAATGATTTTATTTCGGCTAGACGAATTCTGAAAAATAAAACGTGTACCAAACAGCGCTTGATATTAAAACGCTGTATGGCACAAACTGTGCTTTCTGTACTTTATGTAAACTAGCTTTACCTATTATTTTATTCAACACTTAGCAACTGCTCAATAATGACGGCAGATGTTAAGAAAGATTTTGAAGCCGTGGTGGCCTAGTGGTTCGACCTACCGCCTCTCATGCAGAGGGTGGGGTTCGATTCCGGCTCGCACCTCTAAGTTTGTGCGAAATTCAATTTGAATTTACCACTGAGCTTTTCGGTGAAGGAAAACATCGTGAGGAAACTTGCACGCATCTGCGAAATAATAAAGCAGCAGTGGAACGCAAATAGGCTGTTAGTAGTAGTTAAGAAAGATTTAGAATTATTGAAGCTTTTATTGAGCATAGTTTTCAAAGTAGGTAGGAATAATAATAATATCATCAATATAGCCAAGTCACAACGTCTATAATTAACGAGCTATTATTTCTATTGTAAATGGTTTTCGGCAACACCCGTTTCGTTAATGAATCCATAAACAACTATTAATTGTTTTAAGTTTAGCAATATTTTTCCCGTAAGTTTGATGAGAAGAACATTATCTTATACGCTAATCTTGTATATTTCTTTCGATCTTTATTTATTTATACAAGCGATCTCAGAAACGGCTCTAATAATATTTATCTTAATATATTCTTTTAATATTATGTAGGTATACAAGCCGTTTCCCGCGGTAGATTAGAGTCCCGAGTAGATTCAGGTCTCGGAAGAAAAATTGGAAACAAAAATTACGCTCAAAGTAGTTAACATTCTACGCGATATAAATTCCTAAATTGATTCAATAGTTCCAGACTTACTTCTTTCAAACTCACAAACTCCACTTGATTCCATTATTACTTAGTAAATATAGACAAGGGCTGATGAAACACCGTGAAATAAGCTGATTTTCGTATAATATTTTATTGAAACACTTTTTTTTTATAAAAGTGAACAGTTCAAAGTGTAAAGTGAGCGATACTCTCAACGTATTCAGAATCGTCGTGAAACAGAAAAATAAAGGGAAATACCGATGTGGGGCGAAAATCAGTCGGCGCGCGCTGCAGACTTTGATCTTACGTTCCGTGGCATTAAAATTTACATATTTTTCCTGCGTTTCCATTTGGGTTTCGACTTTGATGTCCTTTTCAATGTAACTGCGGTCTGCGGGACCCGTCCGTGGTAAAATATTTTGTTTACGTTAAGGGTGCCTTTGTTTGGAAACAGGCTATATTGGCGTAATATGGTAAATCGGATTCGTCCTATTACGGATTATATTCACATCCCATTTTGTACCACGCATATTTCTGTACACGTTTTAAATTCTCATTGTTTGAATATGTTTATTTCCGTAAGGGTAGTCTGAAGCCCTGCAGTATGATTAGAAGTCGGTGTCGCAGAAATGAGGTTTGCTCAAATATACGATGTAATTTGCGTAGTCTGGCGCGACGCAATCAGAGCCGCTTATTGTGAACTCGTCACACTCGTATACCGTACACTTTATTCCTAATACGGACAGTCTGGGACCAAATGAAAGGGTTAGCATTGGTTATAGTCGGATACATCCACAATAACAGTATAGAAATAATACAGAAAAGTCAATCTGAAAAGGAAATATTTAGTACACACAGCCCAGTGGGAACCACTTCCTCAGTGTACGTGTTCATCGTAAAGTTTTTCCAGAATTCCTCTTTTCTTTGAAGAATAATTGGCTGCACGCGACCTACTGATTAATTGGATTGAGATAGATCGGAAGTGGAAAGTCCAATCTAGATTGCTGCTGATTTTTTTTTTTTTTCGAAAGTTTCAAAACTAAGCCTTGGTATTGAATCCCGTACATATGACATAGTAATCTAAGTTGATTCTTAGTTATTCAAAATAAAACTTAAAAAGACGGTGATAATATTTTCTTTCTTGCTTCTTTGCACCTTCATTAATACCTAAAGCTAATTTTATAAACACTTAGGCTTACATTAGTTGAATGTAAAAAATCTCCAAATAAATCATGCAAATCAGTTCCAGGGAGGTTTCAGGTGCCCCCCCCCCACGCCAGTCTCTAATAAAGTGGTTGATTTTTGTTTAATTACCTACTTAAGAAAAAACAACTTGTTATTTTCAATGGAAATAAGGAACACGGCAAAATTGTTAATTAGAGCTTTTCCGAATTACGTCCGTTTGTCCGTTTGCTGTTGATTAATCAATCGAGTTTAGATAAATAGAGTTAAGTATACGATAACGAAGAACCACAAGGGTCTGTTTGTCGTAGCAAAGATTAAGATGGAACTATGCCCAGTATAAACGATTCATCATCATCATCATCATTTCAGCCGAAAGACGTCCACTGCTGGACATAGGCCTCCCCCAAGGCTCGCCACTCAGACCGGTCCTGTGCTACTTGCTTCCACCGGTTTCCCGCGACCTTCACGAGGTCGTCGCTCCATCTTGTTGGAGGCCTACCGACAGCTCGTCTCCCGGTTCGCGGGCGCCACTCGAGAAGTTTCCGGCCCCATCGGCCATCAGTCCTGCGAGCAATGTGCCCCGCCCACTGCCACTTAAGGCTCGCAATTCTTCGGGCTATGTCGGTGACCCCAGTTCTACTGCGGATATCCTCATTTCTGATTCTATCACGCAGAGAAACCCCGAGCATAGCCCTCTCCATTGCCCTCTGAGTGACTTTGAGCCTTCTTATGAGGCCCATCGTAAGCGCCCACGTCTCGGAACCATAAGTCATCACTGGCAACACACACTGGTCGAAGACTTTCGACTTGAGACACTGCGGTAATTTGGACGAAAAGACACTGCGAAGCTTCCCGAACGCTGCCCAGCCGAGTCGGATTCGACGATTGGCCTCTTTCTCGAAGTTGGACCTACCTAACTGGACTGTTTGTCCCAGGTATACATAATGGTCAACAACTTCGAGCGCAGAGCCTCCGATTATTACGGGAGTTGGCACAACATGGACATTAGACATAATTTTCGTCTTGTCCATGTTCATTTTAAGACCAACTCGATCGGAAACTCTGCTGAGGTCAGCGAGCATAATACTGAGGTCCTCCATGGTCTCAGCCATGACTACAATATCGTCGGCAAATCGAAGGTGAGAGATGTACTCGCCATTAACATTGATGCCTCGACCTTTCCAGTCCAGCACCTTGAAAGCATCCTCCAATGCAGCGGTGAACAGCTTCGGAGAGATCACATCTCCTTGTCTGACTCCCCGCTGCAGTGGAATAGGCTTCGTGGTCTGGTCCTGTAGTCGGACGGACATGGTGGCATTTTCGTACAAACACTTCAACACTTCGATGTACCGGTAGTCAACTTGGCACCTCTGGAGAGACTGCAGCACAGCCCAAGTCTCGATCGAATCGAAGGCTTTCTCGTAGTCCACAAATGCAAGGCAAAGGGGGAGGTTATACTCTTCGGTCTTCTGTACAACCTGCCGCAACGCATGTATGTGGTCTACGGTACTATAGCCCTTTCGGAAACCGGCTTGTTCGGGAGGCTGGAATTCGTCAAACCTGCGCGCGAGACGGTTCGTAATGACTCTCGAAAACAGCTTGTAAACATGGCTCAGAAGTGAGATGGGTCTATAATTCTTCAACAAGGTGTTATCACCTTTTTTGAAGAAGAGCACCACCACACTTCTGTTCCATGCTCGCGGCGTTCTCCCTTCATGAACGATTATCTATAAACAATTTCTAAAAGATG
Source organism: Aethes cnicana (assembly GCA_963971205.1). NCBI lineage: Eukaryota > Metazoa > Arthropoda > Insecta > Lepidoptera > Tortricidae > Aethes > Aethes cnicana. The sequence goes on from OZ020286.1 coordinate 5,856,636, forward strand.
TGTCGTTACGCTTTCAGTACGGACAGTGAGATGAATCACGGCTGCTTTGCACGCGAGTGTTGCTCTAACTTCTGATTTCAACGTTACACATTCCTTTGTTGTTTTCTAAATTGCTTCGATAATTGCTACACTTAGCAAATGTGTAGCTTAACTACAAAACTTGTACAAAAGGAAGATAAGTTTTTTGGCCGCTAACTTTGGTACAGAATAACGTACAAATATTGTAACAGTCTTATCATTTATTTAAACTACTCTTACACTACTAAATGCAGTCAAAGAAATATGTACAACTTTTGAAACAAATAAATCACAGTATTTTTGATATTTATACGAATACCGGCGGTAGGTAGCTCTTCATTGAAGGTCCTGCGCGCCCTAAGGGGGGTAAGTTGGAGGAGTGCGCCATCTTTGCAGGCGGCGGGCTTAGGTCTCTTCTCAGCTGATTCATTCTATCTTCTTCGCTACGAATATTGTTATTATTATTACGCTGTAACACCTTGTATTTTTTTATAATTCCGTGTAATTCATCTTGCTGTTGATGATTTAACGTTCTAAAATCATTTTTATTTGTCTTTGCACTGTCATGGTCTTCCGCAGCGTCTTCGTGAAATGTTGGAATATAAATCATTTTGTTATTTTGTGACGTATTACTAAAATTGAACGGTTTACTTTTTGGTTTTACCTTGCTAGACTCAAAATGGTTTTTTTGTGCTACAAAATTGAGGATGTCTGAAAAGTCTGCTGTCTTCTTTCGGTACCCCCTAATGTCATTCAATAATTGAGATTGGTATTGTATGAGTTTCGGGACTTTATCCAAGTGTTCAACGTTTGTTTTCGGATAGAATTGCATTTTAGGCTCTTCAATGATACTGTTTTTCTTTTTGGAATCGTTTTCTTTTATTCTTGTCCTCACAAAATTTTTCAAAAATATGTTGTTTTCTAAAATGTCTTCTACATTATCTTGAGTAGTTGTAGTGGTTGTTGTTGTTGCTTCGTGGGCACTGTGCTCTTCAATAATATTTTTGTTTGTGACTGGTCTGAATTTACTATCATCCTCTTGCTTGATAAAATCCATGAATCTGATATTAGCTTCACTACTTAAAATTTGAGGTTGTTCTGTTGTAGAAATTCTTATCTCTTTCTCTATGTCAGTTAGACCTGATGTACTTGAATAGACAGGAAAGGGTGATGAATTAACACTATGAAACTTTTCGTCTTTGACGACATCGTAAATTTTTCTAGATTCGTAATAGGTATCTTCATAGTCATACGATTTTGTTACAGTTTGGCTAGGGGGCACAAAGTCGTGTTGCGTTATTATTTTTGATTGAGGATATGTAACATGGTCTTTACTATTTATTTGCTCAGTATGTTCTGTAGGTTGGCTTGACGAAGGCTCTGTCGCGGGTGCGGGCGATACTTCATTCATGTATTGATTATTTGTGTTTTCATTCAGATCCTTATTATAATTTTGGTATAAATTTTGGTTTTGGTAATTATAGTAGTCATATGTATTCGGTGCATTATAATTGTGATTTATGATTTGATTTTGATTATCACTATTTAATGCCTGCTTTTCGTAGCCAGTTTGAATCTGGGCAGTTTCCGTTTTATTAAGTCGTTCATTTTCCTTTGGATGATAGTTATATTGTATTTGTTGAAAATTGTTGTTATTAGTCGGTTCAAGTTGAGAGTGTATCATGGACGTATATTGTTCTGGTGACATTTCGTTGAAGTTAATCATAACTTCGTCGCCAGACGATCTTGAAATTGTGTTTTTATTAGAGTTTTGATCCTGATTGTTCGCGTTAATACCATATTGCCAGCGCCATAACGCCTTGTTGTTCTCTTGCTCGGCATCTTTGAGTGCCGCCTCGTAATTCATCAGTTGAGGCATATTAGATTTCTCAGTGGTAAACACTCTTGATATTGATTGCTGAGCTGTATTCATCGAAGGAACGTGAGCGCCCTGCGAAGCCAGAAAAGTAATCTGAGGTGAAATTGGCCCATTGTTGGTTTTAGCTTGTGTTTGATCTTTTGTAAAGTCGGGGGTGGTTTTGACCTGAGCTTGAGTACTCGCTGCTGCTGCTAAGTTATTTTGTGTATTTCCTGGAGAAAAACTATATGAAAATGCTTCAGGAGTTCTTCCAGTAAACAAACTGCGTGGTGGAGATGCCGGGAATCGTTGGATATTCTCGACATCAGATTCATAGTTTTTCTCGTCATCTTGCCATGACTTTAAATGTGGAGGTCTTTTTGCTTCCTCAGCAAGATTGTACTGCACAGCCCTGTAATAAATGATATTTTATTGATTTTAGATGTAGCTGTTAATCAGTTTTCACTATAATGACTCCATTGTTGTAAAGAAAATAAAGTAAGATTTTACCTTTGAATAATTTCAGGCATAGGCGGAGGAACAGGTAAATGATCCCCACTCGCTCTAAATCCATTCGAGTCAGCAATATAATGCACTGTGTACGTTTGACCATTATCTCCGACATATGAGTATGAACCCTCGACTACTTGTTCTTGCTTATCAGTACCCATATTCTCCATGCGACTATGCTGCACGTAATGGGTCTGATCTGCGCCAAGAGCCCTGAAAATAATAATATGTTACTTATTTGTAGTACATTTCATAGTCACATTGTAGGTACAATATTCAGTTTAATTTCTTTAAGTAACTTACTCGTAACTAAAGCTTCCATCTAAATCCATTTCATTGGACAAACGTATGATAGGTATAGCGGGTTCCGTGGTTGAAGAGGATATGAACAACCCTGGATGGATGTACTGGGCGCTCGGGAACGCACCAGCTTTTATGAGATCGGGTCCATGGTCGCTTCTATGGCCCATGCTGTCAACTGATATGATTGTGCGCCGGGATGCAGGAGTATGGTTTATAGGTGTCTGAGTAGATCCTGCCCCGTTCATTGGAAAATGGGAAGGTTTCACATCTATTCTGTCAATAGGATGCTCAAAATTTACTGTTCTAGGTATTGGTCTCATTTCCCGTTTTTCAGGTTCCTTTACATTTGTCGTTCTTTGAGTGCTATTGAACTTATGATGAGGCGGCGGTTGCGGTGTGGATGAAGGTCGATTTTCCCGTCGTCTTGCTAAATCGTCGTCATCTTCATCAAACATTGGTCTGAGAGATGAAGACATCATAATTGGAAATTGTGTTGGGAATGACGATGGTGCTTTTGTACCCGTAGGTGGCAGGTACTGAAACGGCAGCTTATTGTTGTTCTTTATGGCAAAGTATGGAATTGCTGTATGTGGTTCAAGTGGTAAGTAAAGGGAGCTATCCGACGCGAATACCCCTGGAGCTGGCGGAGGATAATGCGGCAAATACGGAAATTGTTCATCATCTATTTTTTGCGCCCATAATTCCGGGGTAAAAACCATCACAAGGCAAAGAAATGTCTGAAAACAAAAGATTTTTTAATTAGTGGACTTACAATTTTGGTTAATATTTAAATCCAAAAGGTCCTAATGAAACACAAACACTTTCACACTTACGAGCTTCATTTTTCTGAAGCTGTTTATCCTTTTGAAGGACCACAAATAATCAAACTGCACGTCACTCTTTAACACTAGTAGAAAATACACTGATAATGAAAATGAATTCCGCATATATTTATATGCACGCGAGATGACCGTGGCCAGGCATTCGTGAAAGATATCGCTCGGTTAAAGTAGTTTTCTCCGCTTGTAGCGTCTCACTTTTTACAACTGTTTTTCTGCAAGAGCTCATATTTTCATTGTCGTCCAACTCGGGTCTAATTATTACTTCGAAGTAAAAGTGGAATTGTATGGTGTAGATATAATTACGCATGTAGCTGATAGTAATTGCAAATAGTTAAATAAAAAATAATTATTTTGCCATTATCTGTTATACAGGTATAATAACATGTATACTAAACAATAACATTTTTGAAAGGTAAATATATACAAAATGTCTCAATAGGAAAAAAAGGAAAGTAACTTTTAAAACAACGCGTAAGCATGTAAATTCAGCAGTTAGAGGCTCTAAACAAACATTGAAAATTGCATATTGAAATCGGACGGCCGGTATAAGGATCCTGATGTTCATTAAAAAGGCAAGAATGTTGGGTTCCTTTTATCGAAATCGGATAAACGAGCCGATAAATTGTTACTTTTATTCGGCCGTCCCACGTTTTCGGTCCATAACGTGATGCAAGCCTTGTAATGGCCAATGTCAATGCCTTAGCGACCGGTTTATTCAATTTTAGGCTTTGCCCCTTGTTTCGTGGAAGGAAAGATAAATTCATTGGCTCTTAATTAAAAGTCTGTTTACATTAATGATTAACGAGTATCTTTTTCCGATTGCAAATCGATACCATTATTAATTGATTGTTTTCTCAAAGACAGTATGAGATTTCTTTCTTTTTTAAGTTCATTTATTTCACAAAAAATACATTTTACTTACAAATAGCATCTGCCAAACTGCTGAACGTGTCATGCGTGTCATGTGCCGTGTCTTTAATTCATCGTTAAAATGTCCATAAACAAAGTTTTAATTAATCTTTGTTAACGGATTTCCAAGTAACGCTGTAGTAGTAAGTTTGTTTAACATTCTATTTTGGATTTAAGGAAATGTAGGAAAGTAATATTTCTTTCTTTTTTCACAGGTAAGTTATATTGGGAGGGTTGAAACATAAAAAGGCAGAGCGTAAGTAAAACAACGTGTTTCATTCATTATTTAATTACCGGAGTATCACAAAACGTAAAAATAAGTATATACTCGCAGTTCACACAGATATCGAGTTCACAATTTTGTGTATATTATCGTGCTCAAGATCACTGCTAACGAACCCGCTGTAGATCATCGTCGACGTTCGGCAAAATATACGATCACGCGAGCAGTTTACTACACTGGTTGGTAATTTATTCTTAACTTGAATGAATAACAAGTCTTGGCAGAACTTTTGGTATATTAAATTATTTTTACTCTTTGATTCGTCCTGTGTCATTTTTTAAATCAAAATCATTCATTGATTTCCGTTCACACCTGTTTGATTTGTTTTTGTGTGAAAAGTTTTACATTTGTCAAAAATAAAATTTGATGTGATTTAAAATGTCACAGAAAGATTTTTGAAGCGTATAAATTATTATTTTACTATCCACTACTAAGGCACTAGTAAGAAACGCAAATGTATATATTTCTAAAAATTTTCATCTATACCTATTTTGACCCTAGAATAAAATATTTGAAGAAGAAGTTTTTATAATTTATCGTCGCTTTTGGTTATAATACCCTGATTGCTGGTTGGGATAATACGACTGTTGCTGCTGAGGGTAAGTTTGTTGTTGCTGAGGGTAAGTTTGTTGGTGTTGGGGGTAAGTTAGTTGTTGCTGAGGGTAAGTTGGTTGCTGCTGAGGGTAAGTTTGTTGCTGTTGAGGGTAAGTCTGTTGATGGTGAGGGTACGTCTGTTGCTGCTGTGGGTATGTTGCTTGCTGTTTGTTCTTCTCTGCTTCAGCTTTAGCTGCTTCTTCCTTTGCATTTTGTTCGATAGCGCTGAAAAACATTGAACCCTATTAGGTAAATATCTACTGTGGGTGTGGGGACTATATAGCCCAAACCCTCTCGTGATGAGAGGAGGCCTGTACCCAGCAGTGGGACTCAAATAGGCTGTAGTAGTAGGTAAATATCATTGGATAATATATATGTATAAGAGCTTTAGGTGAATAGCATATTTTTAATCCTTTATTGTCATTAGAAACAAATCGAACAACATTTGGCATTTTATTTGTCAGCGTTGAAAATTCATTTTTCTTTAGGTATAGGAATCGATGAATAAGAAAATATTGTAGAATAAAATAGTAATTTTATTAACTATTTAAATCTTTTCTTGCCTCATTAACAGTAATAATAGTAGCAGCAAAAGTATTTAGTTATAAGTTTCTGGAATATTGCTATGACTTACGGGCTCAATTAGTCATAGACGCAAACAACTTGTGGCTATAACTCAGTCACTAACACGCCCTCTCACTTGGGGAATAAGAAGAGCAATGTACTATACTATCGCAACATCTTTTCCTCGAAAATGTTGATGAAGATACGCGCTCTTACACCCTCAATGCCAAAAAATTTCAGCTATTTTCTTTGTACCAGCACCACCACCAGTACTGGGCACAGGCCTCCCCTCATCATGAGAGGGTTTGGGCTTTAGTCTCCACGCGAGCCCAGTGCGGAATTCACACACAGCGTTGAATTACTTAGCAGATGCGTGTAGGTTTTCTAACCATGGCCGGCTCCATGTTCCGGCTCGCACCTCTAAGTTTACTTACGTGCGAAATTCACTTTGAAATCACCACTGAGCTTTTCGGTGAAGGAAAACATCGTGAGGAAACCTGCACGCATCTGCGAAGTAATTCAAAGTTGTGTGCGAAGTTCCCAATCTGCACTGGGCCCGCGTGGGGACTATAGCCCAAAACCCTCTCGTGATGAGAGGAGGCCTGTGCCCAGCAGTGGGACGCAAATAGGCTGAAGTAGTAGTAGTAGTTTCTAACCATGTTTTCCTTCACCGAAAAGCTGAGTGGTACTCGTAAATTCAAATTAAATTTCGCACATAAGTAAACTAATACTTAATTGACATTTGGTACTTATTTAAAATAATCTCACAAGAACTTTAAGGCCCACTTACACCAAGCCGCTAAACTCGGGTTAACCTCTTAACTCAGGTTTAGTTGTATCAGTTTAACTCAAGTTAGGTAACACGAAGTTAGCGGAGTTGGTGCAAGTCTGCCTAATCCTTTTAATGACACTTACGCCTGGATCGCGGGCGGCACCGGCGGCGGCGTGGGCAGGTGGTCGCCCGAGGCGTGGAAGCCGGACTCATCGGCCCACCAGGTCACGGTGTAGGTCTTGCCATCGCCGCCCACGTACGAGTACCAGCCTTTCTTCACAAGGCTCTCGTTCTCGGTGCGAGGGTTCGTCACGTAGCCCTCCTCGCCGACGTGCGTGCCGTCGGTAATTTGGTACCTTTACAGAAAAATGCAGGCTGTTCAGTTTCACGCATTCGAGATCTTATGGTTTCTTAATGGGGGATCATAGGATTTCGGTGTCCATGGGCTGCAGTGACGACTGGTCATCAGGTAGGCGGTGCGCTCGTTTGCCTATACCAATATTGACATAAAAAAAACGTATTCGCCTCTGATGGGCGTGACAGGCAAAGAGTTTTTGGACAGGGTAGACAAAAAAGTTAGTCGACTATTGTGGGCGTATGGGACAGAGCCTTGTGTGTTAAGGCATTCACTGCCACTTCTGTTTTATGAACTTTCGCCAGGTGCCACATCTGTCATTGAGGGAACATTGCAACGCACATGTGCGTTCAAGGCACTGCGGGAAAGTCAGCAAAACGCACATATGCGTCGGTGGCAGTGAATGCGTTAATGGACTGTACTATAGAGGCGACATTAGGTGTGGGTGTTCAAATCTGAGCTCCCACCTGAGAGAGTATTTTTCCACACTGAGTTTTCCGGTAAAAAGAGAACAAAACAACTTAGAATGTAAACCTCTCAATTCACACTGAGCTTTTGAGTGTGAAATTTTCCATGTGGATGAAATAAATAATCTATATTACGCCGCAGCACTGCATAAAAGTAAAAAAGGTAAAAGACGGAAAATAAAGAGTGTTATTAAGTGGGTGCCGAATTTCAAGTCATATTATAAAAAGCAGCAAAATGATACTCCTAAACGCATTCCAAGATTAATGTGAGCTGATGTTATCAGAACTAATATAACTCTATTACAAGACTCCATACAAAGATGCAATCAATTTAAAAACACTAGTCATACCTATATAGAAGAAGCGGCGACTGACTAATGTGACCATTCAAATCATTTGACTCCTGATATCGAAACAGTTATAATTATTCCATGTTCGCTATATATTATGCAAAAGTTTTCTAAGGATTCGCGATTTATAAACAGTTAAATTGGCTATAAAACAACCGGTATCGCATTTTTATGTCAAAACGATACTATGGACGGTGGAAACCGTTAAGGGTCTCCATTTACATAATAATAAACAAGTCTGAAATGTTGGCAAAAAATGTAGACATCTAAGAACGGTGAACCGTCGTCGCATATACAGGATGTTCGGCACATGGACCGTAAATTTTTTTTGGATATTGTTGGGGTTATTTGCTCTCTTCACCCTTGGACCGTGGGCCCTAAGTGTCTGACCATTTAAAAAAAAAACAGTCGATAAAAATAAAGTTGTACTGCTCGCCAGTTCTGAACAATTTCCGTCCTTTTGACGGAATATCCCCGTAATTTGACTCAGATTTGTTTTTTTTAGTAATGCGTAGCATATCGTTAGAAAGCTTATAAGCTAGAGAATTATTTTGAAAAATGAAGCTCTCAATTATTTTTAGTTTTATAATAATTTATAAATAAATATCTTGGGACTTCACACATATTGACCTAGCCTCAAACCGCCCCAAACTAAGCAACGCTTGTATTATGAGTGCTAGACAAAGATATAAATACTTATTTTAAGAGAAAAACATACATATAGAAATATTATCATCCATGTTTTGTGTACAATCATCACACAAAGTTTGCTCCGAGTGGGATTCGAACCAGCAACCATCGGAACAGAAGGTCACTACCAACTGGACCAATCCGAGCATCAATTTAATTACGAAGTTGTTTTTTTTTCCCACGAACAGTAACTTTGTGGATTGAAGAACCTCGTACGTCCCTTTGGGTTTATTAATGAAAATAAAAACAAACAATGCATTGTTGTACCAAGTATTAAAAACAAATAGTTGCCATTTTACAGTTACTACTGTAAAAGTAGCATTGACGGACATACATACATATATATCAGTTACATTTTATCAATAGACAGATTGTACAGAGTATGGAATCATCAAGGAATCTAACTTGTGTTTAGTTTCAATTGTCATAAATTATTTTCGATGTTTTCAAATAAGTCAATATAGCCCTAATAAAATATTGATTTTTGCGCAAAAATACCGCTTCTAATGCGTTTAGATTAAAGTTGGGGCTGAAATTTCGTTTCGTCGTTCGTTTCGTTTCGTTCGCTGTTTGATAAAACTAAAGATTTGATTTGTACATTGAGATTTCAAACATAATGTAAGCAAATAAATTATTGTTATTGATCCCTTTTTTTCGCAGAATTGGAATCATATTTTGTTGCAGGATAAGTATTTGACCATCATGATGTCTATATACCCACCACTAGAGCCTAATTTCCGTCCGTCTGCCCAGGCACAGGCCTCCTTTCATCACGAGAGGGTCTATATGAAATACTTCGCAGATGCGTGCAGGTTTCCTCACGATGTTTTCCTTCACCGAAAAGCTAAGTGGTGAATTCAAATTGAATTTCGCACATAATTAAACTTAGAAGTGTGAACCGGGATCGAACCCCCGACCCTCTGCATGAGAGGCGGTAGGTCGAACCACTAGGCCACCACGGCGTCTATATACATTTGCATATTATTATTATTTTAATTTTTTCATGTAATTGAATTGTTTTTTTTCCAAAGACCTTTTCTGATTTATTTAAATTATTTGTACGTGACAGATATAAAATATTTATTTTCAATTATTCCTCGTATAACACAGTAAGTCTCACGTGAAGGGTCTGAATGCTTAATAACTATTTCGTAAAAAAATGAGTCTCCATCCAAAGCAAATTTAACGTTCGGCTTGAAAAGATTTTATGATTAGATATTGCCGTTATTACCGCCTCGCCGGGCCCACCGACCATTAATAATACTATTACATCATCCTTGGCCGTAAAGTGGGATTTTCTGCCCGCTACGCGGAGAGAAAATCTCACTTCTTGGCCAAGGCAAGACGTAAAACTTTTGACAAACCATGGGTGGTAATTCGTAAAGCCCCAGATCGCATATTTATGAATAAAATAAAATAGTAATTTATGAAACCTGCGATCTGGGACATTTACGAATTCACCACCCTAGGTCTGTAATGTACTATTATTGCGAAATGAAGTTTTATACTAAATGCTAACTTTGTAAAATTTAAAAAAAGTTTAACAATATACGATTGACTTTGTAAAAATGAACGATTGGTCATGGTAATAAAATTACACGTGTCTCTCTGGTTTATCAGTCAATAAAATCATAAAATAATTTTACGTAAGCATTGAATTGAGCTCATAAAACCGATATTCCGCTACACAGTTCAATGAATTAAACTCTTTTCACTCCAATAAAATAAATAAGTTTATACTCACTCGTATTTGTAGCTTCCATTGTCGCCGTAATACTGTTCGTTCTTAATAATAGCATTCGGCGTTGTGCTCGACCAAGAGGACTCGTCCTGCTGCACGGGTGGCTTCTGAGGAATGGTAGGGGGGTTCCAAGTATTCTGGGGAGGGGTCCAGGTATTCTGAGGGGGAGTCCAAGTGTTTTGGGGCGGGTTCCAAACGTACTCAGGCGGCTTCCATGTATTCTCTGGCGGTGTCCAAGTATTCTGAGGCGGTGTCCAAGTGTTCGACGGTGGCGACCATGTGTTTTGAGGAGGAGCCCACGAATTGGTTGGTGGGACCCAGTTGTTCTGCTGGGATATTTGCTGAGGGAAGCCTCTCGGGGGTCTCTGGCTGGGGGGTACGTAGCTGGATGCCGCTACTGAATTGTCGACTGCAGCTGTCTTCAGAAGCTCCACAGATGCGACTGCTTCGGAGTCATCGATCAAGTCTAACGTCGCTTCTTCATCGGCTCTCGAAATCGCCAAGAAGGCGACAAAAGCGTAAATCTGTGAACAACGGGTATTTCATTATAGTTTTATCCCGTAGGAGAAGTCGAACTGAATAGTGTCTAAAATAATATGTTGGAAGAAACACCAGTGCTTATTTTTGAATCAAACAAACTGCGGCAACGGCTATCAGACTCAGCGTAATGAGCACATTTTTTTGGATGCCCATTTAACCTGCCGACACCAATAAATAATTAACAATCCCGGCATCCGGAAAGGTTCATTTCGCTTTAATTTACTAACTGACAATTGATCAAGATTATGTTAGTTGAAGAGTGTTTGTATTTAAAGGCTTTAATTAGGTTTCTTATGAAGATCAAATAAAAACTAATTCGTTATCTTGCGCGGTGTGTCAAAAATCTTTGATGATATGCCGGGTGTTCACAGGCATAGGGGAGTACCAAGAGCGTCCATTATTTATTTAACTTAGTTTGCTTCATATGCTATGATCGATATTGATAGTATGTTTTTTAATTAATAATAAAATCATGTACTTGTTATTTACACATACGTAAACTATTAGTAAACACTTTATGGCCTAAACAGCAAGCGATGTAGTAAAGCTTTGAAAGACACATTATCAATAAGTATATACATAATACAACTTTTCTGTAAATATCACATGTTAATAATTTTAATGACTACATTAAAGCACCATTTTTTTAATATAAAAGTTTTAGAATAGAACCGTGTAATACCTAATTGATAAATATAGGGACTTCCTATTTTATTTTATGCCCCAAGGACTCACCAGTCTCATTTTAATGTCCTTCCGAATCCACGGTCCGTGCGGCAGTGTGACCGCGAGGGGTCGTCCGCGAATATATAGCAAAGGTCCTGCGCAGGAGCATCCGCGCGAGCTCGGCCACAATGACCTCGCTCTTGAAATATTCAGCTACTCGTTAGGCCATCTTTTACAGTTTCTTAAGTCTACTATTTGGTACTCTGACACATAAATAAAGACTGTATCCTGTTCCCGTTTTTAAGTTAAAGTCCATAATAAATTATGACTTAATCGTTCCAATAGTTTAGCTGTGGTTTCGGTATGTACCTATATGGATGCCATGATGCGTTTTTACAGTGTTATCGACGTAGCTATAGTGTATATAAACAAATAAGTCATTAAAATTACGTAACCTGTTTAGTGTTTACCAGTAGTAAATTAGTTAGTTTCATATTTCACTCATAAATTTCACAGAAAACTTCAATGACTTTATGACAAACCGATTTCCAACATCTTTATGAGTTACTAACCATTCACTGGTTTAACCAATGAATCTTGATAGTAGAATTAAGTAACTACATTCATAGTTACAAATGTGTGGGAGTACACATGGCTATTCGTGTTTGGCCAACCACTTTGCGAGAGCCAAAACCCAAATACTGTGAACAACTCTAATTGGGCTTTAGAGGACTATCACTTGCAACGTCTGACTCACGACAAAGTAAGTTAGGAGGCTTTTTAAACAAATCTATAACACTTTTTAAAAAGTGTCTTTTCTGCCAATGACTTGAGCTTATTTGCTTACCCGACTGCATATCTTGTTTGAGTTTTTAGCTAAACACATTAACGAGTTATGTTTTATCAAGTCAAATAAATGCAGCGTATGAATGATAAAATATAGGGCCACTGTAGAACACACCTGAAATGCATTTGTTTCTTACAAAATATATGTCAACCATGTCATGTTGGGAGTACTCAAATAAGGTATTACCTCATCCACTGGGGTCAAAGGCACAGCCTCACTATAGTAAGTCTGTGTCTTTGAATTACGAGTACTACACTTACGGAAACGAATGTCTACCAAACTAGAAGCGAATTTGCACGGGCGCACTGATAAATAAAATGAGATGTGAGCTTTAATTTTTATAACTTTTTGTTTCATATACTTCTACTTTCTAGTCCTGCAATGGTCCTGCAGCAGTCAAGTGAAGCCGCCATGAATTGATTTCTTAGTCAGTAAAAACATGAAACTTAATAATTTATCCAGAAGGTAAATAAGTAATGAATAAGTAACGTAACGATAAAGTAACTGACAAAATAATGGAGACAGAAATAAGAAATTAACAATTTAATTTCGGATATAAACATATATATAAAATAGGTCGGTATGATGGAGAATATTCACATTAGGAAAGTTCAGTGGAGCGCGAAGAGAGTTTTCACAAAGGCACTCGAAAGTTCTCTGAAGAGAAAACAGAACGGATTATTTTTTTTGCTTATCAAATTTCGGGATGGAGTCCTGCGCATAATACGCATTTTCAGAGAGATTGATGAATTATGAAACGTTTTCAACCGTGAAATGTTTTATTGTAGCTTACATTATACGTTTAATACATAATAGAAATAGGTATAGGATGTACTTACGGGATACTACTAAGTATAGGACCTACCAAGAAACCCTTTCTTTTATCTAATATAAAATAATGTCATTACTTTGGTTCTTCTATTTCTGCAATAACGATCAATTGATGTTTCTAGCGCTGACATTAGTTATATTCTCATTAGTAGATAAAAATAAAATATGTAATTAATAAATTTGATTAAACATTGTTTAATTAAGTGGCATTATGGTCATTGTACCCAATTTGTATCAAAATCAAAAATAAAACAAGAAGAACACCTTATTTTATTATATTAATAAAATGATTAATGTGACTGAATCTGCAGTCTGAATTATATCTCTGCGACAATATGATTCATACGCCGATGCAGTTTGATTGTTAAAGTTTTTCCTGTTAGGTAACATTAATTTGCATATAAATTCAAAAATATAAAACATATTTCATGCATGTCTAAACAAAAAAACAGTTCTAATTAGATTTGATTATTTTCAATGCATTTTGAAGTGGTTCTTGTTCTCACGAATCAGAATCATACAATTACTAAAGATCAGCTATGGTTATGGAGACAAGATATGTTCATCTCGAAAGAATTTCATTGATAATCAGTATTGTAAAAAACAGATCAGCATATGCAATTGCATATAGGTATCTACAAAGGCATGACGTTATCGCTATGACAAATGGTTGTTTGTTGCGTTCGGAACGCCTTAAAAAGATTACCAAAAAGCCCTTAGCGAACTGTAATGAAAGACATAATTCGATTTATGTTTATCTGCGGCCTAAGTGGGTCTGTATAATCAGTATAATAAAGCAAAGCTCAGGAAAAACACCATTAACATTATTTATTTCTAGGTCCCTCATTGTTATTCGCAAATTTTCGTCATGACTCTGATTATTTGACAATTTGACCACTCAGAAGAACATTATTAAAATGTTAAAGTTATGTTTATGGCTCACGTTTATTACAATCATGTTGTTTACGACTACAATATGGTCATAGGACGCGATAAGAGTGCAATTTAAATAATGGACAATGGATTTTTGGATATTCAATCAATCAAATTGTTTCAGATTGTGGATCGTGTGCATACCTAAAAATATTAAAAAGCTTGATTCATTTATTGCCGGTGAAATGTCTCATTTTGCAGTCATTCTTAAAGGAACTAAAGTTGATTTTGATCATTCGTTTGCAGAGTACCGTGTGTTTGCCCAGCGCCCTACGCTGCGGTCCATGTTGATCTTGAAGTGCTGTTTGCCCACCGGTAACGGCTACCGTTTTTGACAAATACTCGTAATTTTTTTTAGGGCATGTGTTTCCGTTTTTCGAGTAATTTTCTGGTAGGTAATAGAGCAAATACAACAGGTTTGAGTACTATAAAATGTATTAGGTAATGAAAGTAAGTTTTTAACATGTATAATTTAATAACGATTACCGCTTATAAAACTATTAAAAAACCAGCCAAGAAGCGAGTTAAACTCGCACGGAGGGGGTTCCGACCCTTGATTATTTTCGATGACGTCATTTTCAAACCGTTTCACAGGATAAGCTCTTTTATATGATAGATTTCAAATACCATGGACTTCTTAATAATTTTTCTGTAATCTATAGGTCAATAACTATCCTCCGCATTTTTCGCCTATTTTCTTAAATAACTCGAAAAGTATTGACCAAAAAGAAATTAAAAAAATACATTTGAGATCCTCATAAGAAGTACTTTCATTTGATATGTCACACGATATAGTTTGAAAAACTTCAATAATATTTTTTCAAATTTAGCCCCCCAAAATAGGGTATATGTTTAAAATTCATTTATTTTCATTACACGTCCGTCTTTGGGTCACAAACTTACATATACGTAACAAAATTTCAACTTAATCGGTCCAGTAGTTTCGGAGAAAATTGACTGTGACAGACGGACGGTCAGACACACGAGTGATCCTATAAGGGTTCGGTTTTTACCTCTTGACGTTCGGAACCCTAAAAATTAACAAAGTATGCAGACACGATTCTACTTCTAACGGAATTCGAGAACATGGGCCATCAATAAATAGTGTCCAAGTTTTGTAGCACGTGATGTCCACTTAAACCGAAAATTATTAGCATTAGAATGATAGATTTGAATTTATCAATTATTGTTAAGTGGTTTTGTGTATTTTAAATGTTTGTATCAGTGATGTATTTGTACGAAATCGGTGGAATGTTGTCACCTGCAGTGCACCGGGTGATAATAAATAAGCATCACCCACGTTTGAACCTGAAATATGAGTCACTCTCGTAAAGTAACAAAATATGTACATTATCAAAATAACATATATTTCCACTTACTCCTTCGATTTCGCGGGATGAAAAATGCGAGAAGTAGCAACATCATTAATACATGTATAATTATTTTCCAAATGGTTGTCATTTCTTATCGGGATCGCTTAGGCGTTAGCTGTAAGACTTTATGATAGAAATATAACAAACGACAGAGTAAACTTTATTCATATGTGTCGACGGGGACTCGGAATAACACAGTAACTCTCACAGCCGTCGTACATCTTGGAAATATCAAAGGAAAACAAGGAACGCGACGTTTCCAGCACCCGGGTTGTTTTTCCGGCTTTACCGGCATTCGCTCCAAAAATCAAATGTCAAAGTTCGAATCAGGTCTTGTTCTAAACGGTCAAACGCGTGTCTGATTTAGATTCGAGTTACTGGCCAATCTTCTGGGCACAGTGCACTCGCCAAGCAACATAGCTTTTCCAGTTACCAACCCAGTGCCGCTACGCCCAAGCTATTCGCTTGACGTTTCCTTACCCAAGGTACCATACAGATTCTCAAGGACATGGAAGAAATGACGAATCGAAAAGGCAATCCAAGGCCTGGCAAGGCGCGATAGTGGCGCCATCGCTGTGACTATACGACATATGTATGAAAAAACTTAACTATCTGCTAATTTCTATCGGGACTGATTGAATAACTGAATTCCGATTTTATACGCTTCATTCAATTTAGATTGAATCAATTTTTTTTCCACGATGAAAACACATATTATCTATTTTAGATTTATTATTAAGGAATTATTTTAGGATTAAGGGATTCTAGAAAAAATGTTTCGTGGTGTCTTGACCTCGCCACTATACATTTTGTAATGTATTCTATGTAATACTCATTAGGTTTCCGATAGTATAACATCTATTATTTTTATTAATTAAAAAATCATGACAAAATGGGTTCATTTAATAATATCTTTGATAGTTGAACTAACAAATGTCACATTCGAGCAATCTCTTGGGATGCGTTCATAAGTAATTAACTTTCGTAAGCGGCGATAAACCAAAAGCGAATTATGCAAATTCACGAGGGATGATAAACGGTAATTAACGAGGGGCACGACTTGGACCACGGGTGGATACGAATTCAAACATTAAATTCGTTAGGCCTTGCGATTCCGATTTTAAGGCCGTTTTCCTGACCCAGCATCGTCAAATTGCTCATGTAAGATCATACTCTTCTAAGAAATGTTAAAAGGTAAAAAAATAAAATAAAAAAACTCATGTTGTTTGATTATATCACCTTCACATTGACAGCTTTCGTTACACGTTTCACAAAACTTCGCTCGATACAATTTAATTCCAAAGTAACCTCTAACTCGGACCTTCAATCCAACATTACTCCAGTTTATTATATCAAACAGTGTAAAACTAAATATAGCAGAAAAATATCCATATTATATGCATACATTGACAGCTTTATAAATGCCATGTTTTTAGACGGTATTTTTATAGAAATTAAAATACTAACTAAATCGGGCGTTCTGTGCGTAGCGCTTTCGTTACACGAGTGACAGTGACGGTTGAGCTGGGTATAGGAACGGCCTTAATATTAGTCATGAACCTGGGCGACCGAGCTTTACTACTACTACTACTACTACTACAGCCTATTCGCGTCCCACTGCTGGGCCTCCTCTCATCACGAGAGTGTTTGGGCTATTGTCCCGTGTATTGGGCCCAGTGCGGATTGGGGACTTCAGACACATCTTTGAATTACTTCGCAGATGCGTGTAGGTTTCCTCACGATGTTTTCCTTCACCGAAAAGCTCAGTGGTAAATTCAAATTGAATTTCGCACATAAGTAAACTTAGAGGTGCGAGCCGGAATCGAACCCCCGACCCTCTGCACGAGAGGCGGTAAGTCGAACCACTAGGCCACCCTTGCTATCCATCCACGGCTCGGTTGAAAATACCTAAAACCGAGTTTTCCCAGATATGAAACCTAGCTAGATCGATTTATCACCCACGTAAACCCCTATGTTCCAAATCGTTAAGACGATATAAATAGAACAATATACAAGATTAGCGCGTTTAAAGTGTAAGATATATCATATCCTTTTTTTGTCGATCACTGTTTCGAGTTGAGGCAACCTGTAATAACTGTCAACTATGTGATTTATTAAATCCCGTAGGCAAAATATATAAATATACCTACAACCGTCGTGTTGAAAACTAACTACTTAGGTTTTATATAGGATCCAAAATATCCGGGATTAACTGAATGAATTTTGCACAAGAAACCAACAGAGCTTACGAAAATCTGTCTTCATTATATCGGAATCTGTCCTGCTTAAAGTATACTTTAGGGACGGGCGTTTAAGAAGTCGACCAGCTGCAACATTGCCTTTTTAGATGTGGTTCGATGGTTTCTCACTATATGTTTTCAAATGTGTGGTCGTTTGTCCTTCCTTTACGACAAAACGACTGGCCCGATTTGGATGAATTTTGGTATGGAGATAGTTTGAGACCCTGGGAATAACACAGGATACTTTTTATCCCGATATGTTCACGGGATCGGGTTTTCTTCGGGTCAAACCAGTTTTTCAATACTTTTTATAACTATACAACCATCTCCGCTCAACAGCAATGAATTCGGGTCACTTTCTATAGAAATTTCCATACAAATAGCATATAGTACATACCATATAGTAACATCGGGTACGCAAATTCTAAGTCTACGCGGGACGAAGTTGCGGACAACGGCTAATAATGAAATGTGCATGTTAAATTAAAAATACAATAACGTAATATTTAATGGTTTTACCATATCGTTTCGAGTAAATTAATTCTACACTAACTTTTTTTGCTAGCCATTTCAAAATACTCACAAAAGAAGTGTTTTAATTGATTGGTGCCGACGTGTAGGAAACCAGTAGTGGGAAGATGTTATGTAGTTATATTTTTTTGGTACTGGTTTTATTTTCTATTTCTGTTACCGAGTGTTATTTGATTACCGAGGAGACGTGTACAAATCATGCCATGTGACAAAGTGGTCATAATTTCATTTAATTAAAGATTTTTTCTTTCAATATTTTCATTTAATTAAAGAAATATTAGACAAGATATTGAAGAACATTTTCCTCATTTGGTACAGACACAGATACAAGGGTGGATGTTAGTCTAAATTAAACTTCTGAAAGTTCCGAATCGTCAATGTATATTTCTTATATCAACGATGAGAGTCCTAGGAGCATCTCGTCGCATTCGTAAATGTAGCGGAAGAGGTGCCAAAATTTTGGTAACCCTGAACTTCGAGAGGGTCGTATATACGTAACTTGCGTTTCCGTAACTGGTTCGTCGAAGCCAGTGACCGGCGAATCACACACTTATTTACTCTATTCTCGCGTTTTGAAACTAGCCATTTTATCGCTACAGTGATTAATTCCTTCGCAGATAACTTATATTTATTCAGTTATGATTTACAACCGTAAATTGATATCCTAAACACTTAAAAGCGTATTAAAATTCGCATGTCTAATGGGTTCGTTCAACTTCACTGCATACGTCAGTATAACAGTGATACTTGTTAAACATCAACTTTTATGAACATATATTGCAGATTGTATTAATAGGAACCGCAGAGTTAAATTTACTTTGACATGTGTTTTAACCGTTTAAGAATCTTGCTAATCTTATAACGAACCGACGAATAATAACTTAAAAGTCAATTTCGACTTCCAACATTCGTTGCTTGTACCGTGCGTTTGAACGTATTCCGGGACATAACAGGAAAAAGGTATACATAACTGAGTAGGTAGTACACAAAAAAGGTCGCCATATTTTTTACACAGGAATCCAAAAGAAAAGGGTTCGCAAAAAGAAAGTCTAATTTAAAGCCAATATCTCGTGTTTCCGAATATCCGCCACGCAAGGTCAACCGTCAGGTCAAAAACCCCTGTAGAGCCTTTTCGGTGTGGTTAAAGTTGTAAATAAAAATTCAACCTATGAATTATGTTGTAAACCTTCATATCCTCAGACTTTAAGCTAGACGAAAGCCATTATCGTTTTCCTGTGGTTTTGGTCTTATAAGAAAAAGTGTTTCTTGGCAAGTTTTAATACAAAATGAGAACAGCAAAAACTTTAGCGGTGCTTTGTTACCAGCTCCAGCCCTGACAGTTTCCGTTGAATTAACATAAGTAGTTAGGACAGAATGTAGGCCACGGCTATGTTTGTACCTGTACTTCCCTAATCAAATATATTGTTCGTAGGTATGCCTATCAAACGGGGTTCTGTACTTATAAGAATAAATAAGTAAAGAACCCTTCTTAGGCTATAATCAAAATAATTTCGTAGTGTAACAGTGAAATACCTACAAAATTGATCGAGTTAAACACTTTTTGGACTAGAAATTATATAAAATGTAATTTTCAAATTCATTTGTTATATAATATCGAAAAAAATGAACGATGTTAAACGAAGCTTTTCGATATGTCATTCCTTCAGAGCTGTTTAAATTTTAAGGAATCTACCTACACGATAAATAAATAAAAACTCATGATTATTAGAATTAACAGCCTTAAAAATCCGCGCTAGTACTGACAAACGGATAAAGGATCCGTTAAATAAATAAAGACCGGACGCTTGAGGTCCGAACCGAACAATTCACAATTCAATTTGTCCTTTTTACCGCCAAATAATCCAAAAGCATTTACACCTAGGTTTTCTTAAATCATTCGATGAAAGGTTTCTCTACTCCATTAGCTTAGTTATGACGATGGTGCCCTTTGGAAAAATATGCTTGAATCCCAAATGAATGGATTTTTAAATCACTGTCATAGCGTTGTTGTAAACTAAATTTGTGATTAATAAAGGTGTACAAATTACATAAGTATTTGAATATAGGTAGTATATATTTACAAATTATATATTTATGTTCTGATATTTAACACTTACTTTAGGCACTAGTAACATAATATATATTCAGCCTAAAGTGTAAATATATTAGCAATATACCGATTTAGCTCGTTCCCATTCATTTGTATCAGATTACCATCGGCATATCCGAGATGTTAGATTGTGGCATCATTTGAATAGGCTCTGTCTAGTGGTGAACATCATTGTCATCGTGTTTGAAGACTTTATTAGTTTTACGGTTGACATTGCGTAGGTCACTTATGTGAGTGATCGGATACTATGTAAATTAGCCGATTATACGCGTACCTATAGTTTTTATGGATTGACATTATAGAGTTACATATCTATACTAATAATAAGTCTGTAGAAAAGTCGCGTCTGTAACTTGAAAATTAAAAAAAACGATCAAGTCGACGGGACTATATAAACGATACTGAACACAAAAAACGATTTTTAGAAAAATCATCTGTGTGTATGTACAGTCAGCAGCAGAAGTAGATAAGCTGTCCAGGTGTTCAAAATGACCCACACGTCTTAAGAATAAGGTCGTGTGTAAGTCATTTTGAACACCTGGACAGCTTATCTACTTTTGCTGCTGACTGTATGTCCAGATTTAAAAGCTACTGGTCGGATTGCAACACAATTTGGTGTGGGGCTAGTTTATAACACTGGTCAACATATAGGCTACTTTTTATCCCGAAAACCGCAGTTTCCGCGGGAACGCTATTACCGAATTCCACGCGGACGAAGTCGCACGCAGAAGCTAGTATGGATGTACGAGTATGTAGTATAAAGCTTTTAAGATGGTGATATGTTGATAATCATTTTAATTTATCTGATAATCATTGAATTGAATAGTTGCAACCTTTCAACATGATATGGTAAATTATGTCGCTATGAGATTTTTAGGCAGGAGCTGTTTTTTAGGATAGGACAACTGAATGCGAAAACTTCGAAATTTCTTGTAGGTGATAAAAAAAAAAAAAAACAGTTTTCAATAGCTTTTGAGGACGCGGATGGTTTAACATAAACGATAGGGTATGCGGATATCGCCTTTCGCCCATCGATCTGCATCTAAAAGCAATTTACTTTGGTAGATTAAAGCAGTTCGCGATGACGTGACGTCATTACCATGTCACACGAAACTGTCTGTGTAATATGTGATTTTTAACATATCTAGACACGTACTAAGGTCGAGATAGAGATCTCTTCAAAGAGATTTATTACAAGTGAGGACGTTAACGTTACGGACCTCGTAGGCTTTAGTGTGATTACTGAAACTTGATACCCTTGGAGGTTTGACTCATATTATAAAAATAGAATAATTTTAGGTCTTAATCGCACGCATCAGGGCAGTATATGTTGAAATTTTTAAATTTGTAGAATAATGAAGTAGCTAGGTAGTATCTATTATTCTCCTACTGGATAGTGATCATAAAAAATGGTCATCTTGCCGAAATGGGTTACTTTGATTGCTTTGGTTGGTGAGTTGAAATAATTACCTACATCAAGTTATCCTAATAGGGCGATACTCGAATGAAATAAACAATTTGTTAACTTTATCGTAACTTTGGCTACGTGGTGCAAGTTTCTCGTGTTTTAACCAGGCGTGGGTATTAGCCTTGAGAAGTGCAGTTCTCTATATTTTTTAAACGGGCCAGCGTAGTCATCTAGGTGCTGAGTCATCAGTTAATGTTGACACAGTATGAGAATAATCTACAGTATGTTGACGCCTTTGATCTTGTCAAAAAATGCCATTGTGGGAGATACGGCTTAAGGTATATTATTTGTTATTTGAGGTAATCCAAGTTAAAATTATGTAAAGTATATTATTAAATTGTAAGTGGGTTGCCAAGCTAAGTAAAAAATGATATATAACACCTAGATGACTTCGCTAGTCCATTTAAATATATAGAGAACTGATTTAAATTTGGGTTGCCTCTAATAATCTTAGGCCGTATCTCCTACTATCGCTGACGTCGGCACGGCAAGCCGTACCTATCCTTGACTTGGTCGACCGTCTGTATGATTTATTAGACTGTGCTGTTCGAGATGCGAGTGTCAAGTTCACTCGCAGTCAAGGAGCGTAACAATGCCGAGTAATGATGCGAGTGCCCGATCGCGATCATCGCCATTTGCATTTCCCCCTGTTGAAGGAACGTTCAATGTTCACTGTTGATTGGTGTGCTTACGCTTTTGATTTGGAATGTAATGTGGTTTACCGTTTATGTATAATATTTACAGCAGGTGTGTAGTGTACACGTTTAAAGCATTAATCCGATCAAGTTAAATAAATCTTAGTTAAATAATGTAATCTGGATATTTCACCATGACTTACATACTTACTTCTATTTCCTTCTCCTAGTAAACCAAGGGTTTAGATCGCGTGTTAGTAAGTATTACATTGATATGCCGATTTTGCATGACTTTGTAGATTTATATCGATCGTTAAGTATCATTCACTTGTTTAGCCTCGTATGTGAACAGGGAAGGACAAACATATGTATTAAAAATACTTAGTGTGACTCTATGGCTAATACATATTTCGACGCTTTGGCTGGATCCATATCTATGCCCTTGACTGCTTGACTTGATAAAATAAATTGCGGATTCATATCGGAGTCTATTCAAGGGCTTTTAGGAAATAGGTTTTTATTTTGCTTTGTTTCCTGAAGGTTAACACAATGACGACTTGGGATACTAAACTTGCCACATATGACGCGATGGTGCCCCGAGATATCGAATACCTTTTGTCCTACCTGCTCATTTGTTTTCTGTATCTTAGATTAAACGAGAAACTGTCAAATGAATACGTATCTCTAAGCTCGATAATATGTCTCCTGTTTTTGCAGGGCCCCTAAAGTTTATGATCGAGTGCCGCAGTTCTTTGTTGTTCGTTACAAATGGCTCTAAACTGGGACAAACTTTCAGTAACGATATTATTTCTGCGGTAGATATTGTTATCGAGTTATGTGAATACATGTACGCCGTTGAAGTGCATTTAAAGTTACCGCAAAAAGTTGTTCAGCATCTGATCAATTGATCATGTTAGTGTAGGTACAACCCTCTATAGCCTAAAACACTCTCGTGATGAGAGGAGTCCTGTGTCCAGTAGTGGGATGTAAATACGCTGTTGTGGTGGTAATACCTACTATGTATTTGAATAAAATGCCAAACTCATAATATAAATTCGTAAAATTTTCGTGGTTCCCTAAATTTGAATAAGTTGTAAATCTGTCATATTAGTCACAATAAATCATGGAACAGCTTAATGCTCCTACATCAGATAAGAATTTAATAGAGTTCGCTGAGTATCGTATGTCACACGCTGAACATTTGATATATTGGTTACTTTAACGCCTTTATAATGTCTATAAACAACGCTTCTCCTCCTCATTAATTATTTTAGAATTTATATTCTATTTACTGGAATACATTTAAATCTGATGATTTCTTATTAAGAAATCATAAGATCTCGAATACGTTGCCTACCCTAAGGTTTAAGATGGAATGCCTATGTGCCAATAATTTTACCGGCTGCCTTAACCCCGCACCGGAACACAATTACAGCTATTTGGCGGCAGGATAGCGGGGAAATACGGTGGTTTTTTTTTTTTTTTTTTTTTTTTATTGAATAAAAAAACAAATTACAAAAAAAGACATGCAAGAATTCTTAACCCATCATTGGCAAAACCTGAGATAGGTTTTTCTGCCGATGGGGAGTTCGACGTTCTATATAAAGGCAACTTATAAATAACACCTTCTACTAATATTAAATAAAGTAAACTAAAATATGATACTTATTACGAATCTACAGTATATAGTTATTGTCTTCACATTTCAAAAAGTGTTGTTTTAGAGTACTTTTTACCTTATTTTCTCTGATGTAAACTGATCGCACTTCGTCAGGCAATTCATTTAATATTTTAGCCAGTAGGTAATTATATGTTCTGTTTCCGTACACATTATTACATTGTTGTAAGTGGAAGTAATTCTGATAGGACAATTTTCTTAGACACGTATTTCGTTTTTCTATTTTTAATTCATGCAATTTACCATGCTCTTCAATTAGTATAGCAAATTTTACCTTGTTTTGTACAGACATAACCTTACAATATTTAAAAAGTTGTGAGTAATCAGATTTGAACTTAGTTTTGATCTTCGTAGGTACTATTGTCTTCAATAGTCTTATTTGTAAATTATATATTTTTTTTAAGTGTGTTTTGAAAGTTCTTCCATATGTACCTAGCGCATAACCGATCACCGAATCAGCTAAGGCCAGGTATAGCATACGTAGGATATTATAAGGTAATTTAAATTTTAAAACGAATAGTTTGCTCATGATTGCTCTTAGTTTGTCGCACACGTAATTGATGTGAGGTTTCCAGCTGAATCTGTGGTCTATTATGAGCCCGAGGTACATATGTTCATTTACGATTTCAATTTTTTCGCATTTACATTGTGCATTATATTGGTGCAGGCAGTCGTGTTGGTGGGCAACAATTGCGATGTCTTTGCTGTTATTATTATTGTGAGCGGAACGAATATGCATTAATTTAGTTTTTTGCGTTTAGTTTATCACCAACCCGACGTCATGCGCCCATTTACATAGGGTGTCGAAGTTAGACTGCATCGCGCACTGCGCTGTCGCAATATCTCTGTCAGCTGTGATAATGCAAGTGTCGTCCGCAAATTGGTATACAGAGCCCTCCGTTATAATGTTACACATATTGTTTACATATAAAATGTATTCTATTGGCGCGATAATTGAACCTTGGGCCGTACCTCTTTCGGTCGGCGTGTCATCGCTGTAGGTATTTTTTATCTTAACTCTTGTGCTTCTGTTGAGATGGTAGACCAAATAAATTAAAATAAATTCTACCTTATAACCACATGCGCTCACGATTTAGTTTATTGATTTTATCCAGCGTTACAAACGCTTGTTAATACGGTACAAAACTGACGTGTCAGCTTATCGTCATGATCAATCAATCATACCACTGCACACTGGAATGTTGAGATGCAGACTTGCAGAAGTCACTATTAGTCAGCAGAATTTTGTGCGTTGTAAGTAATGAAGGTCTCAGTGAATTTTATTTGCATTTCTACCATCATAACATAGAATATTGAAATACTTTAGAAGGAACGGTTCATCATCATCATCATCTGCCTACCTACTATCACACGTCGGTACAACATTTTCCTTTCTTCCATTGCTCTTTGTCAGCCGTCATCTCAGAGTTCACATACCCTTTTTAAGTATATCCTCTTTCACACGACCCATCCATACCTATTAAAATAAAATTCTCATATATCTCAAATTCCGTTACGTTTGGTTTTAAAAATAAATTTCAACAGTTAACGTTTGCGATGACTATAAAACAAACAAGCATAAAATTTTTCATTCAAATTCCTGGGTTATCTTTTAAACAGAACTTTTTAGCATTAGAATACTTCAGAGGCTAACTTTACAGTCTATCGGTACGTATATCGCTTCAGTAGCTTCTCTTACCACGTATTCGCAACAGAAGTCACGTCTTTTACTTTTAAACTACTGCAACTGCAAAACAGCTCACAAACAAGTTTGTAACTTTCTTGGGTTTTAACACTCCAATCGTATACTGGAACGTATTCTTCTAATACATTACACCTATAATTGTTCATTATTTAAACTTTATTGCACATACAAAAGTCTACAACTAGCGGATTAATGGCTAAAGGCTCTACCAGCAAAAAGAAAGGAGTATGAGTAGTTAGGACAGAAAAAAACCGGCCAAGTGCGAGTCGGACTCGCGCACCGAGGGTTCCGTACAAACCTGTAAGGTTTACAAAGTTCGTTCTTTACGACAATCGAGTCATAACTATGGTATTTTTATTGCAAAATGAAATTCATAACATTACAATGGGGAAAGATGGAGTAGCATAAATTTAAGACAAAGATCTTAAAAAATATATATTTTGTAATGTAACTAAAAATTTAAGGTTTTCGGAATTTTTCCTTTATGTGTGCTATAAAACGTTGCTTCATGCCAAATTTCAAGATTCTAGGTCGACTGGAATTACCCTTTAGGTTTTGATTCCCTTGCGAGTACTTGCGAGTTTCAAAATATGCAGCTTAAATTGCTGTTTCTTTTGATTGCGTTGACATAGAAGTTTGATTTTGTTACAGCTTAAAGGTATTATAGACCTGAGTATTTGGTATGAATTTCAATTTAATACCTCTACGCGTTTATGAGGAAATGGGTAGTAAGGTTAAAATTATTAAAAAAAAAAATATTATGTGATGTTACTAAAAATTTATGGTTTTCGTAATTTTTCCTTTATCTATGCTATAAGACGTTGCTTCGTACCAAATTTCAAGATTCTGAGTTCACGGGAAGCACCCTGTAGGTTTTGATTCCCTTGCAAGTGTCGAAAATTTGCGGCATAAACGGCTGTATCTTTTGATTGCGTTGGCTTAGAAGTTTGATTTTTTCACAGCTTCAAGGGACAGTAGACCTGAGTAATTGATATAAATTTCAGCTTCATACCTCCACGCGTTCCTGAGAAAAAGGGTCTTGACAGACGGACGGACAGACGGACAACAAAGTGATCCTATAAGGGTTCCGTTTTTTCCTTTTGAGGTACGGAACCCTAAAAACATCAATAATTCTGGTGAGCTAATAAATTACTATACAATAAAAAGATTACATTTATACATATATATAAAAATAATAAATCAGGCAGATATATACATAGGTACTTACATAAATATAGTTCAGAAGCACGAATCAGAACAGTAAATGACTGCATTAGAATCAGAACAAAAACAATTAAAATTAGCGGTAAAACTATTTGTTTATAAACGTTATTAGACGTGATACCAAACTGAAACATGCATGAATTGATCAAGCTGCCGCCAAGTAGTATGTTTTGAGGAACCTTATGCAGTTTTGTTAGAGTTGGTGGCTTGATCTAATTAGCAGCACGTGTGGTCATGTAAGAATGTATTGATCTGGCGCTTCGCAGCGACAGGAATGCACGGACCTCAGTGCATTCGGATAATCCAAGACTATAGAGAATCCAGACACAAACTTGTGGTTATTTACGAGTTGTTACTTACTTGTTATGTAAGTCTTGTATTTAAGCAACTTGGGGATTATGGGTAATGACAACGTTTAGAAAATTAATCCATGAGAATATTACCTACGGACAAAGATAGTAGTTATCTAACATTTTCATTAGTAATACGAACCATCTCTTAACACTTTTTTTTTCACTTAACCAAGTCATATTACATCGAGTACAAAAGTTAAGTTATACATTTTTTATGCCATTTAAGTCGACATAAAATGAAACAACGGCTTCGGCAATAATGTGTCTAGATATAAAAATGATTTACTAGAATGCGCGAATATTTACACTTAAAGCACAATCAGACAAACAAAGATAATTTTAAAATGCAATGTTAGGCCTGAGAAAAACATATTTATCAATAAATTAAGTAGAATATGTTAAGAATAACATTTAATTCTCGTATCGAGTCGTTAAGCAGACAATCACCCCGTGGCGGGAAAACCCTCGAAGTGAGTCACATTGCCATTTATAAGAATGTTCCTTTTGAATAAATATTATGAAAATTCCTCGTTTAAGTTGATCCTTTACAAAATTACTCCTGTCATAATCATAAAATATTGTTTTAGCACGACTGCCAATTTACTGTTTACGGGCCCGTACGCAAACACGATACGACGTCACGCTACGTCGGGTCGTGATGTCGTGTCGTGGCATTCTACGACGTAAACTGTAAATATTTACGACACGACGTTGAGTCGTGGTACGATGCGACATAAAACATATATTTAAGTAGTAGATTTCCGACGTCACGCTACATTACGAAGTCGTGTCGTAACGTCGCATCATGCTACGATGCGACGTCGTATCGTGGGTTTGTGTAAGTGCCCTATATTCGTTGATATCGAAATAAAAACCTGCATCATCGTCATCAGAGCACTCGTTTTAATCCTCAGTGAATGGACATCAAAAACATTTCCGCATATCCCGAAATGAACCGTAACGTCAATAGGTATTTTCTCTATACAGCGGCTTATTCTAGAAAAATAAAGGCTTTCATTATGAGCTATTGAATGGTGAAATGAAAAGCTGAAAATGTACACGTTGTTCGGTCTACTTCAGCCTAAGAGGCTATAGCTTTACGAAGTCTAAATATACCTAGCTATTTTTAGAAAGGGTCTCGACGCAGTTTTAGAATATTTTAAGCCCTACGAAAAAAGGATGTTATTTTGGCCCTTGTAAACTTAGGAATTTATAATTTTAAGGTAAAAGCGTAAAAAAAGTAAAGCCGATTTGTTGAAAACTATTTTAAATACTAAAGCATTTTATTTTTAAGTATTTGCCTTTCTTTTCAGTCAGACAACTCAGATAGGACTTATAATTTTGATAGAAGTCTAGCTTATTTAGAATTCTACCGAGGATCATGTAGTTATCTGGGATAAGAACTATCCTATGTCCATCATTTGAACTAGATCTCATAAATAATTCGACTAGGTCGTTTTCTCCATTTTAACTCCCTTAATAAGAAAGAGTTGTAGGCGGTGTTCGAGGCGGATGTACTGCGCTGAGGAAGTTACTCGGGGCTCCGTAACCTATGGCAACACGCTGCAAACTCGGCTCCACCGACACGGTTTTGGGATAGGCCTACGTATTCAGCCGCGTTCTACTTCGCAGCTTCATTATAAATTCGAAAAGCATATTTTATTAGATTTTATTGTGAATTGTATTAAATATTTTAATTATTACGGTTACCTTTTCGACTATGACATTATTATTTCTAGACAGGTAGTATACTCGTATGTACCATAATAATAAAGTGGGTACTTATTTATATTTCTAAATACTATTAAAATTCTTGAAGAAAAAGACAACTATTTACAAGCAAGACTTGAACACGTGCATTTCATACTTCAAAGCATACCGGTACGAGTATACTCGTACCATCAAGAAGTCCGCCGAGAAAATAACGACAAAAATGAGATCTTGCAGACTTTGCAGAGTGTATTTGATAAAGTTATCATAGTTGACTTGTTTATTGAATAAACACCGGAGCGTGGACCGATTTAGTTGTTGATTCTGCCCTCTCGTCTGAATTGCTATATAAGAGGGTATGTAAAGCCCATTCACCCTCGTTGTTTCGGGATGATAAATTACCAGGGCTTACCTGTCGCCCTGCCGCCTAGGATTAGGAGCCACGCTAGTCTATCGTCACCCCTTTCGTCCTATGTCGTTTGTTGCTTTATATTCCCTTTTGATTACTTGATTAATACGTTTTTCGACAATGCGCGCTTTGTTTACTGATGAGATACACGGAATGTATTTATTGCTTCGACATCGTGCCATTTTGCACGATAACTTTGTCCCCTGCCAAAATTGGACGCTCTGTATGATTTATTGGTTTAGCTTTCAAATATTGAAACAAACGTTAGCAATGAAATACTGAACACTGGAATTTCGTATCAATTGATTGGCCTACGAGTATATGAAACGCATCTGCTATTTGAACAATACAAAAACGGTCCATTTTGCAATGGGATTATATTCCTCAGTAATCAACAGAGGTGAATACAGAATTCACTTTTTTATGTTATTGGTAGGCAAACGGCCACACATGCCACTCAGAACCATTAGAATAATCATTCGATTTCGATTGCGTTGCCAACGACGGCTGAGTCTACCCCGTTACCGGAACACGCACTGCTATTTGGCAGCAGGTTAGCGAGAGAAGGTGGAAGCTAATTGGACCAGATCCTACCACCACAAATTGCCTTTGTTTGTATTCTATAGGTAACAGCAATAATAAACTTATAACAAATTGCTAGGAAAAGTGCTCAATATGGGCGGCAACATGCATAAATTGAAATATTCAACGTTTTCTTGCGCTCAAGTCGCCTGTCTCTCGCGTCCAGATTATCCGTTGAAAAAGTCATTATTGCCACTTGCCATCTCAAACTAATATCAATGTCAAAACAATTACAGTGTGCTTATCGTGCCGTCTCGTCAGTTTTTGCCGGCGCTCCGAGCCAGGTCGTATGAAATATGACGTCGAGCTCCAGCTTGACGATAAATCACGCTAAGCAATCTTGTCCGCTGAGGTCCTATTCAGGTGACAAATGTAAAGAAAAGTCCAAGTAAGTTGACAAGTTTTAATACTATACTACTTACTTAATTCCGAGCAAACTGTATTAATTCACGTAGCAAACGTGACTGGGTGTAAAAATCGCCAGAAAACTGTCAGAGTCATTAGGACAGTCGATTCCTATCATCAGATGCCAGTTAAAATTCATTCGGGCTACATACATTCAAAAATCCATTACTCGCTGATTCAAATTAAAATATGGTAGCTATCATTGTCATTAAATTTCTCTGATGAGTAATAGTGATAACGTAATAATAAGCACGTTTTTTTAATCTTTTGTGTGGAATATTATTTTCAAGTCAAATCTCATTTTACCGAATAGGGTTGTGTAAGTTTATGCTAACGACCCAGGGTTCGGGGATGTAGGTATCCTAAGAGTTTATGCGTCGATCCTTCAGTATTTCATCTCCCCTTGAGTGATAACGCCGACGAGCCTGAATTTATATGACGTAAGTAATACCTGAAGTGTAGTGAAAAATAGTGCCACAACTTTTTGAAATAGTGCCACCGACGCGATTCTATCACCGCACTTCCCGCCTCAGAAGTAAGGTCCACCCCCATGTGTTGCTGGACGCCTGGCAACCCAAAAACGTTCGGGCTTCGCGTTCTTTTCTTCCGAGAACGTGTAAGCTGTGGAACGATCTTCCTCCTGAGGTGTTTCCGTCGCGCTATGACATGGGGATCTTCAAGAAGCGAGTGAATAGAGCTCTTAAAGGCCGGCAACGCATTGGCAACTCCTCTGGTGTTGCACTTGTCCATGGGCAACGATGACTACCTCCCATCAAGTAGCTCGTCTGCTCGTTTGCCCCCTATAGTATAAAAAAAATTGACATATAACGTGGATGTGGAGTTAGCACGTATTTTCATGTAGGTATGTGCGTCTAGGTTTGACTTTTTTTCAGTTACAAATTGAAAAGTCTACTACTACTACTACTACAGCCTATTTGCGTCCCACTGCTGGGCACAGGCCTCCTCTCATCACGAGAGGGTTTGGGCTATAGTCCCCACGCGGGCCCAGTGCGGATTGGGGACTTCACACACATCTTTGAATTACTTCGCAGATGCATGCAGGTTTCCTCACGATGTTTTCCTTCACCGAAAAGCTCTGTGGTAAATTTAAATTAAATTTCGCACATAAGTAAACTTAGAGGTGCGAGCCGGAATCGAACCCCCGACCCTCTGCATGAGAGGCGGTAGGTCGAACCACTAGGCCACCACGGCTTCATGAAAAGATGTCGAAAAGTCTAATGCGTTATAATTATTACAGTACATTGATAGCATCATCTTTCTTTGAAGAACAAATCCATCAACAAATAGTCCTAACGGAAGACCAGCGCTGGCATGTCACATGCCAGCATATGCTGAGTTAGGACCATTTCGTGACCAAACACGTCTTGTTTTCTTAGGCTTTAGTATTCCTTCGATGTTTGTCACGAATAAATGATTCCTTTTTTCTTTCTTTTTTATCATTTCACTTGTAGGTATTCTATCATGATTTTTATAACTGTTCATCCAATCTTGTTTACCATGTTTAATTTATACGCCATTATACCGAGAACAAGCATTCCAAGAACCGAGATCCTTTTATCAACTAAATCTAAACTGAGTCTAGGTAGCCTTCTAAAAAAAGCCTATTTTAGTAAGACGGATCGCAAATTACGCCCCTGGCTGGACGAAAGTGATTGAGTATGAGAAATCACCTCGGCGAGATTACATTTCGATTTGAAGACCCGCGATACTATCGATCAAGGTGCTATCGATGCGATGTGATTAGCCGACGCCGGCCGTATTGTAGTAATAAGTGACGTGATTTATATTCGGCACTCTATCTGTAACACTTATTATGGCTCTCTTTTAAACAGTTGTTTAACAAACCGGGTTCACTATAATTTCTGAATTCTTTTGAGTGAGCCTAATGTGAAAAAATACTCATATTTAGTACGAATTATATATTAAAAAACCGGCCAAGAAGCGAGTTGAACTCGCGTGGAGAGGGTTCCGACCCTTGATTATTTTCAATGACGTCATTTTCAAACCGTTTCACAGTATAATCTCTTTTATATGATAGATTTTTAATACCATGGACTTCTTAATAATTTTCCTGTAATCTTATAGGTCAATTACTATCCTCCATATTTTTTCAAAAATTTTAGGTCCATTAGTTTCAGAGATAAGGTAGGGGGAATGGTAATTTTTCACCTATTTTCTTAAATAACTCGAAAAGTATTGACCAAAAAAGAAATGAAAAAATATATTTGAGACTAACATAAGAAGTACTTTCATTTGATATGTCACACGAAATAGCTTGAAAAACTTCATTAATATTTTTTCAAATTTAGCCCCCAAAAATAGGGTATACGTCCGTTTTTGGGTCACGAACTAACATATAAGTACCAAATTTCAACTTAATCGGTCCAGTACTTTCGGAGAAAATCGACTGTGACAGAAGGACGGACAGACACACGAGTGATCCTATAAGGGTTCCGTTTTTACCTCTTGAGGTTCGGAACCTTAAAAAGTAAAAAAACACCACACCAGACGGATTAAATTTACAAAGCGCGAGCCCTAACCTAATACAGCTTTCATACTTTCAAAAAAGGTCAAATTTCTGTTATGAAAGGAGCCAATCCAGTCTAATTACACGTTTCTACGCAGATTTCCAGGGATGTCTGAGTTTTTTCCCAAGCGAGTGTTTCAAATCCAACTCCTCTTGCAGCGACCCGGAACTTTTTGTGCATAAAAATATTTACACCCCACGCGGTGAAAACATTTGGCCGCGCGAAAGGGCAAATTAAATCATATACCGAGCGTCTCAATTATTTAAAACGCGGCAACTCCAGTACGAACGGCGCAAAAAGAATGACGCTGGTCCTTTGAAAGCTCATCGGGGGTGCTCTCAAAGCTGTCACCCCCAGCGCACTTTACTACCAGCAGGAGTGTGGAAATCGGAAAGTACTACACACCGCACCTTGAAAATACATTGACGTTTTTACACGGAGGGACTGAAAGTCGTGAACAATCAGAGCTGCAATGTACAGTGTGCAATCCGAAGCGGTATTAGAGTTTGTTCGGGGTTGGAGTAGAGGCGTCGCGATGGCTGGCGCCGCGCGCATGCGTCTGCAGCTTCTCCCCATTGGTCTAGGATGACGTCATGGGGGTGAGCCCGCTGGTCTGAGTGACACTAACAGTCACCCCTGAGCGCTCGCACGGCTACTTCGTGTCCGTAAATTCGTCACAAAAACAAACCCTTCAATAACACCTTGTTTGAGAGACTTCGAAGTGATAACAACTATAACATTTGTGTGAGTGTTCCTGGACACGAGAGGTGCTTCGTAAGCGGGGTTTTTCAGGACGCAGCTGCGGTTCATCGCTGCATTAAGGTAACATCGCTGTGTATGTTTACTGTTCTCCTTGTGTTAGTATTTTCAATGATGTCGACTCATGTGGCGCTTTGAATTTAAATTCACGACGGAGGTGTTTCTTATTCTACCTATTACTTACGTAACCTTTAAGTATTAATTTTGTACTGATGAAACTGTAACAGGTGTTCGAGAATTCTCTTCGAATTAATTTCAATTATGCATTTAAAATTGTATCCTACTCAGTATCTAGATTTTCATGAAATCCTTGCAAACAAGTATTAGTATTCTGGGTTGCGTAATTTGCGTAACAAGTAGAGTCCCTTTAACATAATAGAATAGTATCTATCTAGATGAAGAATTTATTACGAAGAGAATTATGTAGGTACTCTATGAAACCTTGTGGAAAAGTTAAGTATACATTTTACACCTTCAAACAAGAATATTTAATCCCAAATGTTTTATTAACTACCCCCGACGAGCGCAGTATTTAGTTACCTAGGGATGTCGTCTCTGTTTTGTATCAAGAGTGCGATCACGTTTGAGATATTGAGTGGCTGCGAAATAGTGTATTCCCTGTAGAACGTTAATGTTTCGATTTAAATGCAGTCCTTCTGTATTACTAGACCAACAAATACATTCAGTCGTACAAAATATATCTAGGAGTTTTTTTCTAATCTCGAGAGTGATATAAGACGACGGAAAGACTGTTTGATGTTTAGAACATTCTCGAAACATCCAAACGTTACTGAAACCACGTTGTAACCAGATATAACCAGATATTTTGCATGTTATTTGACGCGGGCCCGTCGCCGGCTAACTAACCATTGCCGGCTTTCAACGCCAATTTGAATATTTCAAACGACGACCCGGCGACTATCCTGCGCAGAAATTGTTTTTAGTAACGTAGTAACTCAAGACCGAGTTAATGTTTTAGATTGGATGGGGATAAAGTTATTTGAATAATCCAACTAGCGGGGGTAGTGTGCCCGCAAGTTAATTTGCTCCAGTTGAGGCAACCACGTCGAACGTTAACACTCGAGTGGAATACGGTTATTAATTATATTTCGAGAATGTTGTTACTGAAATTATAGATAATAGGAACATTGGAATCGAGACATCTATTGTGATCTCTCCAACTATGTTGATTTGTGATTAAAATTGTTAAAACTTTTTCCATTGTTACGAAACAAATCACTTCTCGAACGTAATATCCGAATACGCACAGTACAAAATATTAAGTTCCAGTTCGTCAAGTTACTGTTGAGAATATTAAACCAGAAACTTTTCCGGCGTAACACTCCGGAAAAGGTTATGCTTTACGACTCAGTTTATTGCTTTATAACATTAAATTCCGAACTTAAACAATCAGAAATTCGGGCTGACAGCATTGAGATGTATTATACAGTAAAGTGTAAACGTACTTAGATTAAATGTATTGTACTTACCTACTCAAAATGAGGTTGTGATACTACTATTACAGCCTATTTGCGTCCCACTGCTGGGCACAGGCCTCCTCTCATCACGAGAGGGTTTGGGATATAGTCCCCACGCGGGCCCAGTGCGGATTGGGGACTTCACACACATCTTTGAATTACTTCGCAGATGCGTGCCGGTTTCCTCACGATGTTTTCCTTCACCGAAAAGCTCAGTGGTAAATTAAAATTGAAAATCGTACATAACTAAACTTAGTGGTGCGAGCTGGAATCGAGCCCCCGACCCTCTGCATGAGGTGAGAGACGGTAGGTCGAACCACTAGGCCACCACGGCTTTCATGTATGTGATAGCGACTTATAAATCAAACATACAAATGTTGTGGTATTACCAACATGATTTTGAGAAGTTTACTGCTCGGCTAGAAGCAATCTGCACATCCGTATCCATACTAATCCATACTAATATGAATATCCATACTAATATGAAAGTTTGTTTGTTTGTCCTACCTTCACGTCGTAAGGACTGGACCGATTTGAATGAAATTTGGTATGGATATAGTTTGAACCCTGGGAATCACAAAGGATACTTTTTATCCCGGTATTTCAACGGGAATGGGTTTTATACAGGTCAAATCAGTTTTTTCAATACTTGTATAACTAACCTCTATAATGTAGGTATATACACGGTGGGTCAGAAAATATGGCAAATAATTAACCCACAGTATTGGTTATCGATTCTAAGTATATTGTATAGGTCTTTAATTTTTTTCGAGTTGGCAAGAAAAAAAATTGTATATGGGATTGGTTGTGTGAGCGACGCCCGAATCCTATACAAAATATTTTTTTTTACCAACTCGAAAAAAATTAAAGACCTATACAATATACTTAGAATCGATAACCAATACTGTGGGTTAATTATTTGCCATATTTTCTGACCCACCGTGTATAGTATCATTGGGTGCGCAGATTCTATGTCTACGCGGGACGAAGTCTGCGGGATACGGCTAATACCTAATACGTCGTTAACCTCGACTTTTCTTGTCAATACAGTAAATTCAGAACTGATATTGCGATTTCTTTATAAGCATTTCCGTAGAATATATTCTTGTCTTACAGGATACGTAATCACGCCTCATGGAAACATGTGAATACGTTCCCTCGAGGGACCGACACCAGTTTATTCGGTTCGTGAGATGCGCACCACCGAATCTAACAGCAATAAACTTGCACACTGAAATCATATTTTATCAATGCTTCGAATTCTATGTCAGATTTATGTTTCAACGCTTTAGACACAGTGTAGGTAATATTTTGACCTGTGTACATTCGATAAAGACTCTGGTTTGTTGTGGAGGTATTGGATAGGAATATACCTGATTATGTAAAAACACTACTACTACTACTACAGCCTATTTGCGTCCCACTGCTGGGCACAGGCCTCCTCTCATCACGTGAGGGTTTGGGCTGTAGTTCCCGGTGCGGTTTGGGGACTTCACACACATCTTTGAATTACTTCGCAGATGCGTGCAGTTTTCCTCACGATTAAACTCTATTAATTTTGTAATGTTTTGTCAATAAAACGATTAATTATTTGTACTTAAAAAAACTAGAATATCGATAAAAATAAGTTAGATGTAAAGTATAGAATGAACCTAACTAAAGAATGCAGCTATGAAAATAACCGTGAACACCTGTCATCTTATTAACATGTCTGTCAAGCACTTTGAGTTTTTTCAAAAGTCTTTCGACAAAACTCATAGAAGCTTCGGGTGACCAGAGGGCTGGCTTCTACTGCATAGAATTAGCATTGTCATCCAACGGGGCAATGCAGCCAGCCTTCTGGGCACCTTACCCCAAGGCAGTGATTTTGGTATTTTTTTCTATTTATGCTAGCTCTACTTTAATTATTTCATTTACTTTTAATTTTAGTTTATACTTATAACTTAAATATACTCATACATATATAAATATAAATCTATAGTAATAATTAAATAGTGAAAAAATTCTAGAAACTATTGCAATTATCGAGGTTTCTACTGGATCTGCACCTGGAGTCGATGTTAAATTAATTCTATTACTGGCCGGTCGGCCACATGTGCTCGCCCGCCATTATTACGGGTAATCAGCGAAACAAAGCCGGGGACTTCCGCAGTACGTATTTCCTTTGCTCGTAAATTTCGCAAATTCGACTGAATTTCCCTCATTTAAGTCGTTCACGTGAAAAGCACCGAAAACGGAGTCAATGTACGAGTCAATATTACTTGTAGCGTACTTAATGATAATCAATACTATACACCACAACCCTATCACAGCTTAGTTTACTACTCACCGTGGGGGCTTAATGGTTCATTTCATTTTTCATTTCATTTATTTAATTCATGTACAATATAAATAATTGTGTCTGAACATAGTTTTAAATACAATTGTCAAAATAATTTAATGTTTACTTACAGACTAATTTATATTTTAAAATTCAAAAATAAAAATATGGTTCTAAGTCACTATTCAATTAAAAATTAAAATTATATTACAATGTAAAATTTTCGCGGTATAAGTATTAAATATTAAAATTTGTCAGTATCCGAACAATTGTCAAAAATTTCGTCTATACTGTAGAAACACCCCCTTAACAAAAATTGCTTCAATTTAGTTTGAAAAAATAAAGACTCCGTAATGTTTTTTAACTTTATAGGTAGTCTATTGTAGAGCGTAGCAGCTTGATGTCCAGGACTATGTGCAACAACCTTAAGTTTTGGGCAAAAAGTGTATTTTATATTTTTTGTGCGTGTAAGAAGACGCAGCTCGTGTTTCTCACGATTTTCGCTCTTGAAAAACTTCTTAGAGAATTCTGTGAGCACCATTAAGACATATAAACTGGGTACTGTGAGAATACCCAATTTCAGAAAATAGTCCCTACATGAAACCCACGGAGGAATTCGGAAAATCGTGCGCACAGCTCTTTTTTGCCCCAGTAGAGCCCTGTTTATATTATACTGATAACTATTTCCCCAAAACATGATGCTATATCTCAGTTTGGACTCAATTAAGGCGAAGTATACAATCTTTAGCTGGTCAGTGGTAATTACTTCTCTGAGACTGCGTAATGCAAAACATGCAGATGAGATAGAGTTTTCTATGGCTTCTAGTTCATGCTTCCAGTTTAGATGAGAGTCTATACGAACTCCAAGAAACTTTACATATTCAACAGCATCTATGGAAGTTCCATCCAAAACTACGGTAAGTTTATCAGTTTTTTTCGAATTGTATTTAAAAAGAAGAATCTGCGTCTTATCAGAATTTAAACATAAATTATTATTTGTAAACCAAATGTCAAAAAGAGTAATTGCATCATTTGTAATTTTATTTAAGTCAGTAATATTATCTGCGGAAAATACCGCATTTGTGTCGTCAGCAAATACCGTTAAATTACAATTTTGAGCATTATTACTAACAAAATTTATGAGGTCATTTGTGAAGATGATAAAAAGTATAGGCCCTAAGATTGACCCCTGCGGGACACCTCTTTTGATATCTACAACTCTAGACCTAGTTTGTATTTCACAGCCATCTTCAATATCCTTAATTTCAATATATTGTTTCCTATTTTGTAAGTAATTTAGCAACAATTTATAAGTCTTTCCCCTAATTCCATACCGTTCTAGCTTTTTCATTAAAATTTTATGGTCGACCAAATCAAAGGCTGAACTAAGGTCAATAAATAAACCTGCAACTCTTTTTCTCTGATTCAGCTGTGTCACTATGTCGTCTACGAGAGAGCCAATGGCGTCAATAGTCCCAAGTTTCCTTTGGAACCCAAACTGTCTAGAATTAATGATACTATATTTATGAAGATGTTTTAATAGGCGCGATTTTATTATTCGTTCGAATATTTTAGATATTACTGGCAGTAGCGAAATAGGGCGGTAGTTTTTAGGATCAGTTTTTGATCCTTTCTTATAAACAGGCAAGACTCTAGCCATTTTAAGTTGGTCAGGAAAAAGCTCTAATTCGTAACATTTATTATAAAAAAGAGCAAGTGGCTCCGACATTATATCGATACAATGTTTAAAAACAGTTATAGGCATTTCGTCAAAACCATGACATCTCTTGTTCTCCATCGCACGGACAATTTTTTTATTTCGTTCGCCGTTACAGGTTCCCATAAAATATCACCGAATTTTTCAGTTGTCGACTGTTCAAGGAGTGACATTGCGACTGGCAAAACGCCCGTATTTATCGCATTATTGTGGTTGAAACGAGTAGAGAACAAATCTGCTACCTCTTGAGAATTTTCTATAATTCTTTCTCCTACTTTTACTACCAATTTATTCTGTCTGTTGCATAGTTTATTATTTCGGTGTTTATTTACCACGTTCCATATTTCCTTAGATGACCCCTTAGCTTTGCATATTTTTTCTTGCACCGCTGCCCTTTTAGCTTGCCTTACTACTCTTCTATAGATATTTATGTATTTATCTCGATACCCTAAGATAGAATCATCACACTTTGTCTTGTCTAAATTGGAAAAAACACGTTTCATTTTGCTCGCAATTTTGACACCTTTGGTAATCCATTTGATTTTATAGTTAAAAACAATTTTGCGTCTTGCCCGCTTTTTCCTAAAACTTTTACGGAAAACATCGAGAGTCATTTTTAAAAAACCATTTATGCCAAGATTGTGCCATCTGATATTTTTTAATCTCGATTTAAATTCAGACAGATGTTTTTCGTTTATTGGTCTTGTTTCTCTTACGACTGTCAAGTTATTTGTTTTCCAAATTACCATTTTCAATTCACAGAAAATCGCTGCATGTCCATCAGCTAGATTATTGTGATCGACTTCTGTTGCAACACAGTTTAAGGGCAAATTTGTAATATAATTATCAATACAAGACTGAGCTTCGTGTCTTACAAATGTGGCATCTTTTATAAGTGGTCTGAAATTGTAACTTTTCAATAGATTCAAAAAATCATTACGTTGAGTATTATCTACAGTTAGATTTATATTGAAGTCCCCGCATATAATAGCTTTCTTGTTAAACAGGTGTTCCAACAGTAGCTCGAGTTGCTTCATAAATACCACAAAATTTGAATCACTAGGCCTTCTATAGCAACAGCATATATACACATTAGAAATGACATCCTTTACACCACAAACTTCAAAACCATCTTCTAAATACAATTTTTTGCACATTGACAATTCCTCAGTTTCTCTGATATTCAACGCCATAATTAAAGTACCGCCCCTTTTCTTTATTGAGCGAGTGTTTGAAGATACCATTTTGTAATTATGCAAATTGAATGAAGTGACAGAATGCTTATTAAGAAAGTGTTCACAAAAACATAAATATTCTATAGGAGTATGTCGCTTATCAATATATATTTCCAATTCATTTACTTTCCCCGAGATACCACACACATTTTGAAAAAATAAATTTATAATTTCGTTATACGTCTCGCATATTGGTCCCTTAGGCACGAAAAAAATCATTTTGATCATTTAAGTTTGATTGTGCTATTACCGATCCTTTGTGTAATAACCAATTTATGTTATTTTCTAAGTTTGCAATGATGTTTTTCATGCCACGGTCATTAATTCTGCCATTTTTAGCAGAAAACATATCAAAATCCAAATTTAAATTGCTGTCGTATACAAAAAACGACTCACTATGGTACTTTAAGTCGCTAAGCAGTAAGTAATTAAATCTTTCTACTCTACAATTATATAAAGGCCTGCCACAAATATAAGTTGGACAGGAAATAATAACATTTGTAAAAGATACACTTTTTACAATTTCTCTTATGTATCGCACCAAAGCATTTAGATCATTAGAATTTTTAAAGTCATCTTCACCTACCAAAACAACACAGTAATCATCTCTCGTCATGTTTCGCAAACGCTCCGCTAATCCTTTTAGTAGGTATTTTACTCCTGCACCAGGCATGATGTGGTGACAGTAAGAGACATTCTGTAACATGTCATTATCCCTTATAATTTTCACGACCTTGTTTTTGTTATTGCTGCTTAAGATAAGCAGCTTTCCTTTCCTCGGTGATTGCATGATATGTGAATTTCTCCCTTGAGCTGCATTGTTGTCAATTTTCTCATTTGAGTCATAAACAAGGTCATTTTTAGAGTAAAGTGGTTGACTTGAGTTGGAAAGTGAAGAAGCTGGCAGTATTAGGAAAGGGTCATCATTTTTACAGTCAACTATGCCTGACTGGGCCCCCGCTTCGAAAGCATTTCCACACAGACTCTCCCGTGTCGCTCGGATTACATTTGCCGCGTAAGACATACTTTGACGTTTTTGGAGACTTCTTTTCTTTTGTTTTGAACATGAACCTTTTGTAGCAGTAGTTGGTGTTACCTCAGAACACCTACCGCCTCTCATGCAGAGGGTCGGGGGTTCGATTCCGGCTCGCACCTCTAAGTTTACTTATGTGCGAAATTCAATTTGAATTTACCACTGTGCTTTTCAGTGAAGGAAAACATCGTGAGGAAACCTGCACGCAACTGTGAAGTCATTCAAAGATGTGTGTGAAGTCCCCAATCCGCACTGGGCCCGCGTGGGGGCTATAGCCCAAACCCTCTCGTGACGAGAGGAGGCCTGTGCCCAGCAGTGGGACGCAAATAGGCTGTAGTAGTAGTACTTATTCAATACTAAACACTGCAACCCTATAACTGCTCAATACTGGGCACAGGCCCTCTCATCATGTGAGGGTTTGGGCTATAGATCCCCACGCTATAATCCGACGATACAATCTTAAATATAAAAGATTGTAACTATGTATGTAAAACATGTAATCTTTAGTGAAATAAACAGAATATATTTTTTTTACGCGGGTCCTCTATTGTGTTAACGTTGTTCTGAGTACAACTTTACAAAAATTACTTTTTCATTTGAAGTACATTGTTAGTGAAATAAAATGAAACAAAGTAGCAGTCTTTGTTGAGAATTGATCGGGAAATTGAATTTTCCCGTTAAAACGTCGTAGGTATCAATCTCTTTGACAAAAAACTCAAAGGGAAGTTTTATTGGAAACCCTCGTGGTAATCGCGGCGATCGACATAATTGGTGGATTGGTTTGAAATGATCGCTCAAAAAGAAGTGATTACATTACATACGGATCTGTTTGTGGGCCTAGCCTGCGACGGGCTGCCATATTGAAGAAAACTTAGTAGGTGCGGGGATTAAGCAAAATACATTATGCGTCAACGGCCCAAATGCTTCTCCACGCGCGTTTTAAGATTTTTTGTGCTTATAGCAAACTACATAATATTATGATTTCGGTTATTCCGTTCCAGCGGGAACTGTGCGTTTTTCCGGGGATTAAAAGTAGCCTATGTCCTTCCTCGGGACTCGAACTATCACCATTGCCACATCTAAATCGGCCCAGAGGTTGAACCGTGAAGAGGTAACAGTTGCTTTCGCATTTATAAATTACTATGGATTCACTTGTCCTATGAGTAGTATGAGTGTGCAAAAAGGTCTAATTTCCTGCATTTGAAGGCAGATTTCATTTTGGTATGTAATCAACTACCAGGTTTTAGAGTTTCTCTTACCTAATTAAGGGATATACTGCATACAGAGATGGCGAGAGTAATTTCTTTTTTATCACTAGCTGGTTTGTTATCCGTAATGTCTCTACGGGTATAGTAGTAAGAATTAGTTGTAGTCAAGGATTACCTGATCGGCATCGCTCGATAATCGGCCTAATTTGATTGGCGCCCGGGCAGCTGGCTACGACGTGAAAACTGTATTACTTTCAAACTCGGTTGGGTTTAACGAACAGGCACGAAGGAAGGCGATTTAGTTAACTGATTGACCTATTTACGGCCTTTTGGATGTTTGGAATGACGGCTCAGTTTTCGTTGTGTACTGGTAAATCAATAGGAAGACTACGAAAAAAATGAGTGTACGTAGATGACGTTTTAAAACTTATTACCAGTATGTACCTAAAGTTCATATTTTTTTTATATAATCACACATGTTTGTTATTTGATTTAATTTATTCATAACAATATAAATAATTGTATTGAACTTAATAACTTAAGTAAGTACAAAATTAGGTACATTTATCTAAATTACAAGGAAACCTAGAATGTGTTATAAAACTACAACAATCTCACAAAGAAACAACGTGTCAGATAGAGGTGTCGTGTAAATTACGAGTTTTTATTATGGTTGTATTTGTATCTGTTTTGACGATCTCAATGTGAATTCATATAATTTGAAATGTACTGAAATTATAATGTAATTTTATATTGATGAAATAAATATCTATCTATGTAGATGATAACACTCTCACCGGTACGTTTTAGAACCAATTTTGCATCATAAATGATTAATTTCTAGCTATTACCAAGTCCCAATCCGCACTGGGCCCGCGTGGGGACTATAGCCCAACCCTCTCGTAATGAGAGGCGGCCTGTGCCCAGCAGTGGGCCGTGAATAGGCTGTAGTAGTAGTATTACCAAGCAATGCCCTCACGTAGCCCTCACCGTATTCCTGCTCACTAGTTCGCGACTCTATCTGCAAGGTGGTGGCTGTCATTGTCTACGTTACGTCAAGTTTTGTCATTTCATACAATAGAGTCAATGTCACTGTGACATTTGAAGTTCTGGAGACCTCAGTGTTGCCAATTTAGAGTGTATAATGGCACATAATGCGCTAAATTGGTAACACTGCACCTCGCAGGACAGCAAGCGCCTCTAGCGGCCGATTTACTCGCGGTGACTCTCATTACATCGGTTTAAAAGAGTCAGAAAATCAGATCTTCAAAGTCAGAGATATGATAAAACCGTGAACCGAAACAGAGATAACCTATTAAAAAAAAACCTTCAATATACGTAGATAGTCTTCTCTAAATAAATCCTTATTGCAACGTTGCCAATATAACTTA
This sequence comes from Aethes cnicana, assembly GCA_963971205.1. Taxonomy (NCBI): domain Eukaryota; kingdom Metazoa; phylum Arthropoda; class Insecta; order Lepidoptera; family Tortricidae; genus Aethes; species Aethes cnicana. Next base: position 5,900,822 of record OZ020286.1, read on the forward strand.
ATTGTATCCAAGTAATCACTATTAATTTAGAGCTCCCCTTTTTAGCGTTACACGGAAAACCACTTCCGCTCATCGCGCCTTTGACTTGCGATCTTTAAATAAACGATCATTTGTACGCATTACGTTTTAATTGTTTTTCCATATCCTCCATTCCACCGTTCAACGTCTATTAGGTTAATAGTGAATTGACGTAAATAGTGAGTGGTATTGTGTTCGGTTTAGAATTACCCTTGTAATTGTCAGACGTATACGCTAGTTGTAATTGTATTATTATTGGGAATTAATAACGGCTCTTTTCATACAATGCGGATGTCATTCCGTTAAGTTGATAACTAAAGTGCTCAGGTAAATATTAATAATACAACAACTGGCTACATCCTATAGATCTACATCCTTAGACACTGTTGTCAATGTCATTGTTCGACGACAGCGTACGAGTTCTCTTTATGCTGCCCAAAGCGAATTGGGGGCTTCGTGAAAATTGGCTGCCATCCGTAAAATTTCGATTTTATCCTTTCATGTTCACAGAACCAACAAGCGGACCCGGAAAATGCGACATATTTAAGAATCAATCATTTGAATTGACTAAACTATTACTTACTCAATAAATACTTGGAAGAAACCCAACTCAAAGAAAAACTCAAAGCAGTCTTAGGATAGATTTAGACAATAGAACGCACAACACTGTTAAAATAACCTTTAAAAATAAAGATTCTAAATGTTCATTGCCCATATAAAAATAATCATAGTTGTTTGAACATCACGGCCCCTAGTATACATGCATTGCAGGTAGTGTCAGAGACATCCCGCGGGGCCTGTCACCATGTCATATCACAGATTGCGCCAATTACACTGGGCTTTGGAATCGACGTGATTTGATCAGTACAGATAGTTACCCATCGCAATCTGGCTGGATGAGACTGCATAGATCAAAATATACTCACCACCACAATGGCCTATTTACGGCCCCTGCTGAGCACAGGCCTCCTTGGATCACGAGAGGTTTTGCTGATTCAAATCTACTGTTTCACACGTCAGTTAAAAACTTTTGTGGGGTGTGGGTTTTTCAGGTTTCCTCTCTTGTTTGTTGTTATAGTATGCCAATGTGTGGTGTGTTACTGAGTATTTAACAGCTAAAATAAAATATAATATCATCAGACTTAACATTAAAAACCCACAATTTTATTTTGACTGAAAAAGATTATTTAAATATGGGTTTGTTAAGGTCAACACTTGTCCTCAGATAAATTCAAACCAAACTCTGACCAGCAGCTCATTCAATTGTTAGGTAGGTATTAATAATCCCCCAACTGTGCGAAGTGCAACTCCGAAAGATAATTAAGAAACATCACCGTTTTGCGAAATTGTGGGGCGTGCAAGTATTTATCATAAACCAAACCAAATAAAAAGCGGAAATATATCAATCTTTTGTCTCAAAGCGTGACACTTTCGGGGCGCGAAAATTAAGACTGAAAAATGGGGTAGCGATTATAAAAATGATGATTTGTTAATAAAACGGAGCGTTTTAGTAAATTAAATGAAGTCATATATTTTCAGTTTTAAGTAGGGGACGCTATTATTTTAAATATTACGGTTATTAAAAAAAATTGTATACTTGATAGTTAAAAGTTAGTTAGGTACCTGAAGTACTCGCAATTTTTTTGATAGGTACAAACAAAGTGCGTATAAATTCAACAAAGTAATTAAATGTTTTTAATTGTCTACAAAATATTATTATGAACAACAGCAATAGCAATACATTTTGCCAGTAGGTTTTTTCAGTACCGTATTTCATAAATCCAATTTATTTCGAGTAACTTAATTATACACTATCTTGAATCCTAATAATGTTCCTTTTGTACGTTACCTAATATTGCTTAGAAATTACGCGAGATGTGAAATACAATATGAAGGTGTCGCTTACTCGAGATGCGGCGTGGATGCTACACTTGTAATTAGGTTATATATACACGGTGGGTCAGAAAATATGGCAAATAATGAACCCACCGTATCGGCTATCGATTCTAAGTATATTGCATAGGTCTTTGATTTTTTTCGAGTTGGTAAAAAAAAAAAAAAATATGGGATTGGTTGTGTGAGCGACGCCTGAATCCTATACATTTCAAAAGTAATCCCACAGTTCGTAATTAATTTTTGGTGCTCCAGCAGAAATGTATCTAGAATTTCACCGACAGTTCCCTAACCAGTCGTCCAGCCCAGTGGGCTTAATTATTTTGACTAGTTATATTTGTTGTCTATTTCTCGTTTACCTGATGAACTTCGTATCACCATGGTTTAGATTTTTCTTTCTAAACCTTCACTGAATCGAAGGGAATAAAACAAACAAAAAAAAAACAGCCAAATCGGTCCAGCTCTTCTCAAGTTTTAGCCAGATTAATATGTAGAGAGGGCTAATTTTTATTGCTTTTAGGTAACGTAAATATACTTATGACGACTAAAATAAAATTCACCTTATTTTCTCGAAGTTCATTCATTTACACCCTGATCCTAAATATTCGCGTTTTCTCGAAGAGCACCTCTATATGAATATGACGCATCAGACGCATCACGCGTATCCAAAATGTTTGCCAAGCGATATATCCTCCTAAATTATTACTAAACATCCTCAATTTGGCGAGCGTCGACGCGATCTCGCCCGAAGCGACACTCGATTGAAAAATTGTAGCGTTCGAGAGCTTACGTAATTTCATGCAGCCTGCGAGCCAGATACGGGCCCGGGGCGCGGCGGGGGCCTATCACGCATCACGCCGCTTGCGACGGCTTGTCGCTCACTCTCTGTACCTCTAGAGATTGCTGTTAAATACCTACTGATATTGGCAAAACCTATACCAAGCAGCAAACCATTTTCTTTAAAAAGCCTTTATGAAAGCAATCTTTTTTTTTTAATTACCAAATGTTTGACGTTGCCTACTTCTTCTTTTTCTCTGATTCTTAACGGTCAAAACCAATGTTTTGTAGGTATATTATTGAAATTAATAGGCAATTAAATATTTTGTTCGTTCGAGATTTTCAAGAAACAGCAGGACAGGAGGTCTAAGACAAACTTCCTTTGTGTGTTTTGTTGTTTCTAATTTATAAAATCCCTGATACGGTGTGGTCGTAATCATCAATATTTTTTATTCGAATGGTTTTATAATTGGCACCCAGTTGTTTTGCCTGTAGACCATTATGACGGAAATATATCGGATTAGCCTGCGTGGATCAACACCATCTGCGGTCCAACCAATCGATTTTACACCCTATCTTCAATTGCACAAATTTATTAAACGCTTAACATGCTGAGGGACTTTTATTATTATTTACTAATTTTATTGTATGAAGATAATAAGTAGGCACTTTATTAAAAAAAAATAGGTATCCAGCCTTACGTACTCTACTTTACTCTGAATGTTAGTTACACTTTAAATTTTTGAGCTATACTTACCTATTCAAATCATTGCATTCATATGGGAAAACCTGAAATTGAAAATATCTTAATATGATCTTCAAAAAATAGGCACGGCTTTTTTTTCGATATTCGCTATTCGCATTGAAATACCGTTACCAAGTTTAATGTTTACTCTGTAGGTACCACACAGAGGTTCGAAATCTGTAAAATGCACAAGTATATAAATCCCGCGCGACCCTTATTAGAATGTTTGAAAGGCTATGTTTCTTTAAACAACCCTTCTCTAACGATTGAACAACCCTTGAGATCCATGTTTAAATAGTTGGGTTCCTGCAGCTGCTTGGACAGGCTATATTTCATACATTTCAGACGGCACACGGAAGTCCCCAATCGCACTGGGCCCGCGTGGGGACTAATAGCCCAAACCCTCTCGTGATGAGAGGAGGCCTGTGCCTAGCAGTGGGACGCAAAAAGGCTGTAGTAGTAGTAGACGGCACACAGTTTAAGGCATTCACTGCCACTTCTGTTTTACGAACTTTCGCCAGGTGCCACATCTGTCATTAAGGGAACATTGCAACGCACATGTGCGTTCAAGGCACTGCGGGAAAGTCAGCAAAACGCACATATGCGTCGGTGGCAGTGAATGCGTTAAGAAGGCCACGTAACATCGGCTTAACTGGAGCTTTGATATTTTTAGTTTCAGATAAGAATGTTGCTTAAATAAAAACTCAGGAAATAGGTAAGATGGGTACTTGAAAGAAATTTCCGTTATTAACATTATTTACTTGGTATTAATGTTGATGATACTTTTATTAGAGCTGCTAATAGGTTTTCTCAAATTCAATACTCCGAATCATACAATAATAATTAGGTATTACATTTGTATACCTACCTGAGGTAGGTGTAGATTTACCTAGGACAAATATTTAGCTATCTATATTCTAGTTTGTGTTTTTCCAAGTTTCGTAAATTCTTCAAAGCACTTTCCTAATGTATTATTGAAAACGTATTTTACTTACACATCCCGAATGGATAACATTTGGCTAGCACCTGTGATCGGCACGCGTTACCACCGTAACGAAATGTCGTATCTACATCGCATTTCATACAACCATTCGCCCTTTCGAGCTAGAAAGGCATTCTGTATTTAACGAATTCCTACTTCTTACAGTAGCCAAATCCCTGAGGTTGTTCAAACTGAACCCCTAACACTAGTGGGTTTAATCAGAACACGTAGCTTTCATACAATATTAATGGAAGCTGCAGTCACCCCTGCCGTGGGCCGCCGCACTACTTTCAGGGTATTTTTGTATTTGGAGGGATGTGATTGTGTAATTAAATATATCATACACTGTTAAATGAAGTATATTAAACATAATATACTTCATTTAACAGTGTATGATATATTGTACTCACGTTCTCGAAAATGGCTCTAACCAGTTCGATGAAATTTAGAATTTAGTGGTTTACTGGGCCGGAAAATCGATTTAGTCGGTTTTGATTTAGGTCACATAGGTACCCGAGAATTATCATTTTAACTTTTTTCCCCCAAGCAAAGCCGCCCAGGTACTTTACTGATAAATTAATATTGTATTCGTGTGACTTTCGACCGTGTAGAATGAGTTGGCCATAATCATACGGAACAAATAAATTCTATGAATGATTATAAAATCGGCAATATTAGCTATTTTCTCGTAATATTACATTTTCTCGCACCGTTAAGGCAGTCCATCTTAGACCTCAGGGTAGGCAACGCATTCGAGATCTTATGGTTGCTTAATGGGGGATCATAGGATTTTGGTGTCCATGGGCCGCAGTGACCACTTACCTTCAGGTAGCCTGTGCGCTCGTTTGCCTATACTATTGGTATAAAAAACATGAGAATCGTTACTTATCGGATCCAGTTTCTAAAAAGTAGGTTTATTTGTTGAGATCTCCAATGGTTTTATCTTCAAAGTTTACTATTAGAGATAAAGCATATAACTAGCATGAATTAATGTATTATATTTTATGCAGAATAAGGTAAAGTATTGCCCATAAATGGGAAACAGTAGCTTGTGATCTCTACATCTCACGCGATCATCCATAAAGAGCATACTTTATTGCGATCGTCATCTGTTTTATGCACTAGGTTCAATTTGTTTACATTGTCATGCAGGTCCTGCCTTCCGCAAGTACAATGAACGAGTAAGCACTAGTGCTCTTATCATAATCGCGTTGTAAAGCGGTCCTCGCCTCCTCTTCAAAACATACCCTTCTTCATATAAACATGGTTACGAGTGTGTTTGTGTCATTGTGCTCTCATAAATACCGTGTATTTCATATATAGTGTACGCTAAGTGGATTACCTACTCGGCTCTGGATGATGCTGTTGTTTTAAACACGTTTAAGTGCTCTGAAGTGAGGGATGGCGCTATTGGGCGAGCGGCCAATTCGGCGACCCTCGTTTTATAAAATTAAAATAATGACGCTCTTCGACCAGAGCCACTAATTAAAATAATAAAAAGCTCATACGTATTACAATGACTGCAATGAGGTTTGTTTTCAATGTTAAACACAATCTCCTGCTGTTAAAATCTTCATCCAATAAAATGCTGCGATGCGTTAAGTTCCGATGGAGTTTGACCAAAATTCCGGATCTTGCTCCGGAAGCGACGGCCGAAGCTGCGAAATAAACGATTTATTTATGTTTCGCATTCAAAATCAATAAACACGACCGGGTCACAGTTTGTAAAGCTCCGTGGCACGGCGTGTTTCCAGTTTTCCGTGGTCGCAGCACCATGTTCCGCATATAAAGCTTTACAGTGCAAATCCGGGGCACGTGGTCGTATATTTTATTCATATACAAGGCACCGGGTGCGCTTCAGATATGTGCTTGCCAACCGTTAATACTTTGATTGCACTATATTTTTCTCGATACAGACCCAAAATTTTAGTGTCAATTGTATAAATTTCACAAGCAGCATTCAAAGAAGTATTTGTATACACTACACTTATAATTATTAACCCGTGTAAAAGAGGACAGGCTGAAAGGATTGGTTCTTTGTATTGTTTTAGTCATGCAAAAAGCGTAGCAGGTACTAATTGTACACAATATTTAGTACCTACGTACCTAATGCTTATGCAATTTAGTATATTTTAGCCATATACTAAATCGCATTAGTATTAAATAGGGACTGAAGGTTAGGTATTCTCAATATCTGTTTTTTGTCAAAACCAAAATCTATTGTTCAACTAACCCAAAGTGTGTTACAATTTCTATACAAATACACGCTCCCCAATAACACCAAGACGCTTTATACTCCAGACACCAAAGACAAGCATGTCTAACGAGTACCTAAAGTGAAGGCCTGTGGAACTTTGTAAATATTCAGATAGTTACGTCAAGTTGAATCCACGGGACGTGACGAGCAAGCCCTCGGGTGCGCAGTAATTTGTAACGACTAGCCGGTCGCCGGATAAGGGTACACTTGTTCGAGTGAGTTTAACCACACGAGATCCTCGCATCAAGCTAGATTCCGCTTTTATAGACTCGGATTTAGAATTAAACCAGCAGTGCCCTAGTTCAACGAATCTAATTACACGTAGTGCCCATTACGTTCATGATAAATTCATTTCGTATGCCACACGGCAGTCGTGTAACGTTGAGTGTGCATAAAATGTAAATGTCAGAGCCTAAAGAAAAATTCGGGTCGTTATGAGCAAAACGCTTTTTATTGCTGTATACAAACGTGCAGGCGCCATACGGAGTGCAATTTAATGTTGTTACGAGCATGCCGACGTACCGTGAGGACGTGTGTGCCAATAAAACAATTATTTGATATTAAAAGTAGATACCTACAGCTTTGACTCTATATATTATATAGAGAAATATCTTGGAAAATCTAGATTTCGATATACCTAACCGCTAAATATACTGGAAAAAAGAAAAGGTTGCGTAGCTAGGTAGACATTCAAGATGCCTTTAAATTTCGAGAATTGGCCAAGAATTTATTTTCATGGACCGCACAAAGCGTACAAGAGATTAAGCTAACGAGCGTGCCCGACTGTGACATGTGCCTGGTCTAATTATAATGAACCCCAGAGCTGGCCGGCGCCAGGCTGCGAGGCAGTTGGCAAGACGCGCGCCACAATTTGCGACGGCGTTAAGACACCGTACGTCGTTAACGATAAGGGTCGGTTTGCGGCAAAACTTCAACGATAACGCGCCTCATAATGTTTCCCTGAGAAAATTCTTGCCTTACTTCAAAAAGTTCTCAACAGGCAATAAAATAATAGTTAAGCTCAGTATGAACAATCCCGATCTTATCCCAACTTTTCTTTCCCTTATAGTTGAACTTAGATTAAGCTATGAAAACACAAGAAGCTTAATTTGTTTGTTGCAACTCAATTTAGCGAGAGTTGCAAAATCGTTGAACAAAACGTCACAACAAAAACATGTTAATTTATTCGGAAACTTAAAAAGGGATGCAGGGGAGCCGAGTCGACATTAAAATTTGAGCCTTGTCAGGTGTTAAGTCCATAATTTCCCATGGGAACAATTCGGGATCGCGTTTTAAGGGTTTTCATGAATGGCTGTTCTAATTGGTCTTAGCCGTGCAATGGATATTTAGCGAATTTCAGTGCGTCGAATCGTCGATGCCTCAAGCCCTCTTCGTTATCTTATTGTGATCTAAACTTTAGTGCAATAAAAGTGAAACTTGAAACTCCATACGAGTAATATACTTATAACATTACTACTTATTCTCTTGTTTCAGGTATGAACGAGTACTGAATTCCATGAGTTAAATTATTCTACCCACCATCTACGCGGTAAGAGTTTAATGTATCATTAGATTGTACATTTCAGTAGGTAGTCTGAAAGGCTAAGCGGAGTTATAAAAAAATAAAAGAAAAAAGAATAATGAGTATAAAAATCCTGCTGTTAGTTTAAAACCACAAATACAAAATCAATTTCCGCAATATTATTTCGCAATAGTATCCTTATAAATACTATGATAAGCGATAAAAAGTTTAATTGGATAATTTCCATTCACGTATGCTCTATGCACCGTTCGTCTGAATTCTTATTATATTACCAAGCCAATCTAGGAAATAGATTCCACCCAATCCGTACCAGGCTACATAGGGAGCCAGAACTGTCGTTAACGAGTCAAATTCGTCCCAGAAGTTGGTGAACCAGCCAGGAAACTGTGGGTCGCTGGCTTCGTTAGGCTATGACTCGGAGAGAAGTTGGTGCCTGCTGGTATTTGCAGCCGCACGAACGAGCTCCGACTACCGACGGATACATTGCGACAGGCGCCTTAGTTTTGGAATTAAGTCAAGCAAGTTCAAGTTTCTGTCTGAGAAATCGTTGTTAATAGTTTATAGATAAGATAAGATAGGTACTTACATTTGCAAAGAATATTAGTTACATATTTTAGATTAACTTTTGTATTTGTCGGTTGTTTCACACATTATACTTACCTACTACCTTACTTTGTAGTACGATACATATAAATAATAATAAGTAAGCCTACCTAATTAATATAATATCTCAAAGGAATTGATTATTTGTAACGCATCACGTATTGAATTCATCAAGTAAATACTTGAAAATAAAATAATTGAGCTCGTAATATTAAAACTATATCAAGTAAGGGTTTGGTTGAGATTCAAAGATGTAGGATAGAAATGAAGGGCGCTAGACATAGCTTGACCTTCGTGTTTCGGTGTAAGTTCGTATTCAACATTTACCAGCCCATAACACAATTTAACTGAAATTTAGCTTAACATTACAATTCAGAAAGTTATTGAAGCCAAATTCTCAAACTTTACACAAAACCTTGTTAGCATCTACAGCATTCAATAGTATAAAATCATAATAAGTATACTAACAGACTGATTAACTCAAAAATATTTTCTATTAATACCTCGATGTACCTATAAGAGGCATACAAAAATAGACAAAAGGTACGTGCGCACAACCCTTCCTATTTAGAAAAAAACAATTCAGCTTTGCGAGAAATGAGTGCCGGCGTTCCAAATGTTAGCAAAAAATAGTAAGCAGTACCGTGTGTCACAGTAAGGTTTTCATTGTTTTATTTAAAATTGTTGATTCATAGTTGTTGTTAGACCTAAATAATGAGCAACAAAATAAAGTAACGATAAATTTGTAGGATTTTTTTTAACTTTTAAGACTTAAAATAAGGTGGACGCGAATTACTACACCACATTTATAATCTTTCCATAGACGTAAATAATATAGACCCGGTCTAACGTACACGTAATATGTCCCCACTTCCACGGTGTCCAATCCAAAGTTCTGTCACCGAGCGTGCGTGACAATAAGCGTTTGTAAAAAAACTTTTTTCGAAACTGTTTCTCAGTATCTAAAAACTCGTCTCATTGTTGAAAAAATGTGACCCAGCTTTAGTGTCACGATATAAGTTTAACTTTGGATTGGACACCAATGAAGCGGGGAAACATGACATGTATCTACGTTAGGCCGGGTCCATACGAAGTATTATTTATGTCTATGAGTCTTTCCTATTTGCGTCCACAATGAACGCGAACTACTCTATCTGTCTTTTAGTTTAATGTTGTTTTTTATGAGGTGAAATGAAAAAGAAACGTTAAGTTTATGTTTATTTTGCCATTATTATTAAAGATATTGTAATGACCAATTTGAGTTAACCATACTTGGACTCTTAGGACGCAAACTATATCCATATGGGATACTATGTAGCAGATTGCGTCCATATATAGTTATAATTCGTGTCTAACTCTATGGGATCGCTGTTTATATAATTATACATACATACATATATATCGTCACGCCTATGTTCCCTTGCGGGGTAGGCAGAGCGTTGGTGACCTTCAAGGTCACAACACGCCCCCTTTGACAAAGTTTTGCAACAATTATAGTCCATAAATAATCCTATTTCGTTTTAGGCTTATTTCGAAATGTGTAGTTTAAGATTTCTATGTGACATATGTTCCAAATAGATCTGGTCTTATTATAATATTTTGTTTTATAACTTTTGTCCTCGCTGTGAACGTGTCGTCCACATACATATGGTACATTTCTAACGCCACGCCATGTTGGTTTGATAATAGAAGTAAATAAAGATGCATGGAAAATTTTAGGCAGCATGAGTCTGGCTCAAGTAAGTTTTACATAGAAGTATCCATATTAACGATGCAATGTACATAAAACGAGGCTGTTCTATTCAACTTCCTCCATGTGAATGGGTTTAGATTCCGTCCCGCCTTGCCGTGCCTAGCCGCCCGTGCCAGCCAGTGACCCGATTACCGACGATTTAAAACTTCTTTTAATAACTTCCCGTTCATAATCAAATTTCTTTGAAGGGGGAGATTCCTCTACCGTCCAAGCTTTAATTACCGAACTTGATAACGGCGAATCTCCGCGGAATCAGGGTTTAATTGATTTTTTTACGATTAAAAGTTTCGTGGTCGACATTTGAACCGAAAAGGGAGAAGGGTGACCGTTTTTTGAATAAGGATGAGTTTATGACAAATTCTATGATTATTCATTCACAATTTACACTCCTACCGTGACTTCCAAATACTTACAATGCATAAATAAGGATACGGTAGATTAAATAATAACAACAAATTTCACGATTTGTGTCAAGATAGGAATTAAATTTCGCTAATTGGTTCCATGGCATTATTTATTAGCAATCGAAGCTGAATGTTAAAACCTAGACTTAGAAATAACGGAAACTTAACTTCATGTTTCGCTACAAAGCAGATTTTTAAATTTCCGTTGGTTTATTTTTATTATTTATTTATTAAAGAAAACGAAAATCTTAAACTAATTCTAGTTTAAGATTTTTGTCTGCGAGCTTCCAAACATTCAGCAAAAAATACGGAATTGCGATTTCAAATAAAAATCTCTGTCTTGTTACACTGACTTGTCACATTTGTGGACGAATTATGTCATTTTCTAGATGGTAACCAGTTACTTAACTCGTACAAAGTTGAGATAGTAAATATATGTAGTCAAAATCTCTGCCCCAATGACATCCCGAAAAGCTCGAGGCCAGTCTTTTACGGCTCGTAAAACGAAGTTCATGTCTCGTTACATTACATTCTGTTACACGTTTTCACTTGACTTAGATCTTCAGTGCTGCTGGACTTAACTGATGTCCTGAACACATGAGTGTATGTTATTTAAATATGCGATATAGGCTATATCTATAAGCAAAAAATGGGTAAGTAGTTTATTTACAAATGGACTACCCAGATATCACTTCGGCGTCTTAGTGAAGTGGATTCCAGATAAACAATTTAAAATTTAACCTATGTATTAAATTTGCCGTGACGAATCCAGCTATTTTTTGTCATTGTTTTTAAAAATTAAATTTTGAAACATTTTAATGAAAATCATCCTACAATATAAGTGATTAATGTCACTGAAAATGTTATAAAAATCTTTATTAGGTACACCTAAAAGAATAATATTCTCAACGTTGGGCGGGTTAAAATGCCTAAAATGGACAAGGGGTGACAGGGTTAGGCTCTTAACGCCCACTCCTAGCCTTCGTCTAGGCGAGCACTTAGCAATGCCTAGTCACCCGTTTCCTGGCTTGAAAGGCGAGCTACGGAGAGACGGGTCAATGAACCCAGCTTTGTAAATGAAGGTAGTTTGGTGAAGATCCTTGGATAAAGTCACCTTGTGAAAGCCGTGGTGGCCTAGTGGTTTGACCTACCGCCTCTAATGCAGAGGGTCGCGGGTTCAAATCCGGCTCGCACCTCTGAAATTATTTATGTGCGAAATTCAATTTGAATTTACCACTGAGCTTTTCGGTGAAGGAAAACATCGTGAGGAAACCTGCACGCATCTGCGATGTAATTCAAGGATGTGTGTGAAGTCCTCAATCCGCACTGGGCTCGCGTGGGGACTATAGCCCAAACCCTCTCGTGATGAGAGGAGGCCTGTGCCCAGCAGTGGGCCGTAAATAGGCTGTCGTAGTAGTAGTAGTAGTAGTAGTAGTTACGGTCAATTGATTAACTAATATTAAGGTTTAAAAGATGTTAAAGTAAGACTAAATTGTTGAGCTTCTAAATGCAGTTTTGCTTAATTGCTTCTAAGATATGCTTCTTTCTGGTGTAATCATCACGGTTTTCATTATGTCACTTCAAACATTCTACATTTATACAACTGATGTTGTATAAATGTGTATTTATTTTATTCGTAAGTTATCCTTTGTATTGTTAGGTAAGGAATAAATGAAATGCAATGTTCAGTTTTTTTATAATTAATTCTATGTTTCGTGAAAATTTTACCTGGCGAAGGTCGTCGGTGGTCAAGTCGATCTGCTTCTTTGAAGCTAAATGACGCTTCCATATGGCTTCAGCCTCAGATTTTACAAGTTCGACAGTAACTTTACATATTCGGCCTTATTGGCTTTCAAATAAGGTTCGCTTTAAAAGGATACAGTCGAGTAAAATGCAAGTCTTAAAGGTGACTTGTTTGAAAGATACGACTGGGAAAACGTTCTTTCCGTTTACAAATCTTAAATCTTGCCTTTCTACATTCTTGTGGCAGTATTTATATTAAACTGTTTAAGGTTCTCACGTATTAACTGATGTTTTTTTTGTCCTAGACATTTTCTTTGCTTATCTTGCTTACAACTACGCAATCGCCTGATTTTTAATCATTATCGTGTAGAATATTGTTATTAGTTACTAAATGATTTTTTCCTATAATGACAACTTTTATCGATCCAATTTTTGCTAACTCTGAATTCAATGCTCATCTTTAGTTAATCTCAGTTTTATAAATCTAGTAACTGAAGCTTGGGGTTAGATAAAAAATATATGACCTAATTTAAACGTCAAGTTACAAATTGTATCTATGTGTTACATTCCGTCTCAGTGATCTAAAACTCTGTCACGACCCTAAAGAATTTCAATAAAGACCGTACAAGAAATATCGTCAGTAGGGCGACCCCGGTATCGGTAATGGGCGTTGTTATAGGAAACTAAAGAGTAATATTGTACCGATATGTCGGGTTTATGAGGAATTTTCGGTGCGCTATATGTTTATTTAATAGCGCCATAATTCCAGCGCTTGCTTTTTGCGTGGCGTGCTTGCACACAGTTTACTTTACTATAGGAAATATTATTATTATGTCGGAAAGTAGTTATTTTCTTATCACGTTTAGTTTACATATTAAGATAATAATAATAGTTTATTGTACTTTAACAAATACAGTTGGTTATACTGTTAAGCTGTTAACAATATATTTTAAACTAAGTACACACAGAGACTAAACACCAATGATACAGAATAATAGATATTAAAGTTGTCATGTATATACTTGATGGTTTCTCTTTTGTTTCATGAGGTACTTGCACTTTGGTTTGGTTCAAGTATCTAGATTAAAAGGAAATTCACGATATCTTTGTCTTTTTATTTACTAGATAGGTAGACTTACTATTTACTAAATTTTCCAAGTAAACTAAAAAAATAGATCCCTACCCGACCTAAATAATGAATAAACATCACGACAAGACTTTTTTCAAACGTAACGTAAAAAAAAAAACAAATTAAAAGTCGACAATGCCCTCGTATGCAATAAATCGCAATTCAACTCTCAGTTTTTCCGCCTTAATACGAGGACATCGGTATTTCGATAATGTCCCTGTTATCTCCTGTATCTCCCCCGCTGAGGAATTTATCAGGGGTGAGCATGCGAAAAAATACCCGAGTAATGAGTGCCGGGGACAAGCTAGTTGTTTTGGGCCGTCGCGGTCATCGCGGCTCTTGGGGATACGAGGATGACGGCTTCGAAGTAAATATAAAATACCGTTTAACAATAAGTAATACAAAGAAAATAGATATTTTAAAGACTGTTATTCATCATTCGTCTCATAGAAAGAAATAAAGCATCTAATATGGATATTTATTTATTAAATTTTATCAAAGTTCATCTATTTTTTGTGAAGCATGTTTTCACGCGCAGTGAAATCATCCATCATGGTATACCTAAGCTCTTATTGCAGTTTAATCGAATCAGGTTCAAGAAGGCAGGTATAGCACGACACAACTTAGAAGGCGCGCGGATTAAGCAATAACAGACTCTGCGTCAACGGCTTAAGTGCTTCGCCGCGCGCCTTCTAAGTTGTGTTCTGCTATAATAATGTAACATCGATTGTTGAAATCTCCGAATACGGGTATTTTTCTACATTTTGTCAATCATCAATATTATTTTTTCCATCTCGTCTAATATCGGCCAAGCAATGGTAATGTCAGCAAGTCATACAACGATCGATGCGAATTTAACCCTCCGTTTGAGCCCCCTTCTATTTTCCGCGTTTTGATTTTCCCTTGATTGGGTTTAAAATGCCCTCCCGCTATTTGATAAAGCCTACAACAAATGAAGGCTCTTTCGACCCCTCTATGAATGTATGAAATGAAATTGATAGTGGAATAGCTATTTTAATAAATTTGTGCTTTCCTAAACCTCTACTCGCGAAGTCCCTTTCATAGTTCGAAATTTGTTCACCGCGTGTGTGTGATATCGACAGTTAAAATAGAACTAGTATTTTAATATTGAATTCACGCTCCGCAATGCTTTTGTGCAAATACGAGTTCAGCAAATGCAAATCGTTTTCACACGTGTAACAATCGTAAAAAAATGGCTGCTACTTACGATTTTATTGATGTTCGAGCAAAGTATTTGTACTTATAATGATTTCGTCCAAACGGAAATTTAAATTTACGGTCCGTTTATCCACGGTATTTGTAAAATTATGATTATAACTATACATATAGACAGTTATAGTTATAGAAGTATTGAAAAATTGGTTTGACCCGCGGAAAACCCGTTCCCGTAGAAATATCGGGATAAAACGTAACCTATGTTATTGCCCGGGTCTCAAACTATCTCCATACCAAATTTCATGCAAATCGGTCCACTCGTTGCGACATGAAGGAAGGAGAAACAAACACACTTTCACATTTATAATATTAGTATGGATTATGTACGACTACACGCCATTGCCTATTAGGTATAAGACGCCACTTGGAAATGCTTCACCGAACACGAGTGGCTGGCGCCACTTCGTTCAACTTTTTAATGAACCGTTCGTCAAACGTCAGTCGGCCGGGCCTCTCGTTTTCGGGTGTCATCGAAAACTCATCGAGTTCAATCATCGCAGGGCCCAGGTGGCAACGTCTCGGAATTCGACGGGGCAGACGCGGGACAAGCTGAAAATAAATTTTCTATCACCACTCATTCCAATCACGTACTTCCGAATTTGTCATATTGGATTTTGGAGGCGAACGCCCGTCATACGTCCCCTCCCTGTCACTACGTGAAAATGAAAACATGTATCATTTTTGCGGTGGTTTTTGAAAATTAGATTGAATGAAGGCAGTTTTAAAGTTCAAATCGAGGAACATTTGTTATCGCAAAAGTATTAAATTCTTTTCTTTATAAAACTTTTCGGGGAAAATTCCAATGTAAATATTTGATTTCACAAACGTGTTGAATGAGTTTTTTTTCGGTACACCAACGTAAAATAAACTTCATTGAATCTTTAGAATGTTATTTTCGACAAAAAGAAATGCTTCTTAAATAAAATGCACGCCTTAAAGTAGTCTTTTGTCTTCGAGCAATTGAATTAAAGTACAAAAAAACTCGGGGTGGCATAACGATGCACAAGGAAGTAAACTACAAAAATCAATAGAATTTGAAACTTATCGACAATAGATATAATTCTTTGAGTTTTAAAATTTTCTGATATGTATATAATATAAAAACTAGTTGTCTGCGTGGAATTTAAAATTGCCGATACCTTTTCTTTCCGATATCCAATTTTAATGAAACATAGCTTATATGTAGCTCCACTCCACTTTCTGTGGATCGGGCTATCGTGAAACTTGCAAACCTCTTTTTATACAGTTGAAACTCTTATCACTGCCTAGTTTGTACATTTACGAAGTACTAGTCTTAGTGAAGCAGAATATCGAGTTATTTCATTCAGATGATAAAGTAACTACCCGCCCTCATAAACGTCACTTAGCATTATCATCAAGTAATAAACTTGTACATAGAAACAAAAGCGCTTATAATATGTGCGTTAAAATATTAAACAAAATTTCAGTGTCACTCAAAACATTGCCATTTAATTATTTCAGGAATAAAGTGTACAACTTTTATGTGAAAGAAAACTGTTTTTACGCTATTGATGAATATCTTCAATTTAAATTTAAGACTTAATTAATGATGCTGCTTAATGTTGTACCTAATTATTTAACAATATTTTTCTTCTGACATCAGTTTTAATTAAGTAATAGTTATTTTGGTAATGTAATAATTATTAATATTAGGTATCTTGATCTGTGATTGTTCTGACTTATGCATGTATATCTATCTTTTTTTTATTTAGAATAATACCTAAAGATCCACACGCCTGCCCCGGAAGAACATAATGTAGCAACATGTTAAACTGCCTTTGCCATTGTAAACACCTCTATTGTGTTCTCGTGAATAAATAATCATTCATTCATTAATTCATTCCAAATGATGCTCTATCTACCATTGAAAACTGCAAACACACTGACAGATAGACAGACAGTTAGAAAGAGACAGAAAAATTACCCTGTTCTTTTTCTTATACATAAAAATGAATTGCCGTGTGTTAGTCTGGCTTTCTTTTTTTGTGTTAATCCCTGTGACTCAGGGAAGGTATAGAAAGAAAAGAAATCGGGAAAATAACGGCAATTCGTGGTGATACGAAGTTTACTAGGCCAACTAGACATTACAAAACCTTAAACGAATAGGCCGTTACATTAACATAATACAGATGTCGTATGTAATTGTTTACAGTTGAGTGGTTCTGCTTTCCCAGAGACTTTTAAATTAATTGACGGCAACAAATAAGTCTGCCCTTAAAAGATGTGGCGCACAAACATCCCGCGTCTATTTGTTAACACCGCAATAAGAGTATCCCTCGAATAAGATAAATATTTGGTGCGAACTACCGAACCGAAAAGGTTGTAACGAATCGATAGGTAAGAGCAACACTAAAAGGCCTAACGCAACTGCTATGGGGTGTGTTCTTAGGGCTATGTATCCTGGAGGAAGATTTAGAGGCAATAACGTGCGGTGTTAGCCCTGAGCGAGTCGATCGCATTGTTCGAGAGATCGGATTAGTCTGGCGCGAAGATTGGTCGGGCTCGCTCGCTCTATTGTCACGGCAGAAAGTAATGAAAGACTCCCACAAAAGGTACGGCGAGTCTATCTAGGCAGGATAGACCATTCTCTGATCTATTGCTGGTTCTCGAATTGACTAGCGCTAAATATGTCGTGAATTTAGAGAGATATTCTGAAGAAGGCCATCTATAAATAAATAAATATCTTGAGACATTTCGCACATAGTTACCTAGCCCCAAACTAAGCAAAGCTTGTATTATGGGTGCTAGACAACGATATAAATACTTCTTTTCTCAAACATGCTCGGAAATGTTTGTGTTACTTTCAAAAAAAGAAGACGCGAGGCTGTCCATTGCCGGCCTTGGCCAGCAAAAACATTATTGTCGTGTGTGTTTTTTTTTAATTGGCTTGCTATTTGAGACACCTCTAGAAACTGACAAATCCATGGAGGTAATAAGTACAACTTCCATGGCCAAATCATCCACGATCATGGAAGTAGTAAATACTGATGTGGGGCAAGTGCGCCTAAATTTATTTCGCCCCTATGCCTTGTAAACAGCCAACTACTAGTTGAGTAATATTTATAGGTTTCGATATACCTATTTATGTTCGGCGCACTTACCCCATCGTGGCGCACTTGCCCCGAAACTGACAAATCCATGGAGGTAATAAGTAAAACTTCCATGGCCAAATCATCCACGATCATGGAAGTAGTAAATACTGATGTGGGGTAAGTGCGCCTAAATTTATTTCGCCCCTTGTCAACAGCCAACTACTAGTTGAGTAATATTTATAGGTTTCGATATATTTATGTTAGGCGCACTTACCACAACCTGGCGCACTTGCCCCGACTGACCTTACGTATTTCCTCGCTGTTTGAGAAAAGCATTATATATACCTCGGCCGCAATTGCGATTGCCGGACTCGTACTAATAGAAGGCTTCGCTTCGCTCAGCCTTCTAACTGACTCGTCCGGCAATGCGCTACTTGGCGGCCTCTGCAATAATGTACTAATAGAGAAATACATAGGTACATATACATAAATAATATACATTAATGACTCTGGTACAAACACTCGTGCTCATCACACAAAGTTTGCCCCTTGCGGGATCTGAATCTATAAAACGTTTAATTTGTACAAAATTGATGATTTGTGAATCACTAAATGTTGACTGAAACAAATAAATTAACATTTAATACGTATCTTCTGAAACAGTTTTCGTCGATACCTGGTGAATCCATTTAAATGCTGCAGAAATACATTATGACGGAATAATACTCCTGCTGTCTCAAATATCAGAATATTATTATCCACGTTACGAGATCTGTTCACCCACAAGGTTTGAATTTATCTTAGAATTTACGCAAAGCAGCCATATTCATACATAAGCATGAGCATATGAAACCCAAGCCGCGGTCTTTTTTAATATCATGGAGATTTTTTCATCAGGTTTCTTTGTGGATGATGTGGGTGGTAAGCATAGAGTAAGCGGCCTTGATTTTTTTTTTCATTAAATACTCTTAGGTCTTACCGTTAATGATGAAGTTACTGAGAAAATGCAAAGAAATCGTCGACAGGTAAATATAAGAGGAATATTTATGATAAACTAGCTTCTGCCCGCGACTTCGTCCGCATGGAATTCGGTTATAGCGTTCCCGCGGGAATTGAGCGTTACACTATAGCAAATTATGTACTTAAACCTTTATCAAGAACCACTCTATCTATTAAAAAAAGATCGCACCAAAATGCGTTGCGTCGTTTTAAAGATCTAAGCCTACATAGGGACAGATAGAAAGCGAAGCGACTTTGTTTTATACTACGAGTATGTAGTGAAGATACTTCGACATAATTAATGAGTCCTTACAGTTTTTTGACGAAACTTCCTGATTTATTTATTTATTAAAAACACAACGAGAGCCACTGTTGATTCTACGCTCTCATAGCAAAAGGCTTACGCCTCTTAACCTTGACGTTAGTAAAGACATAATAATTACGTAAGGGAAACCCTTCAAAACGCTTTTTTCTCAAATACAGTAAGCGCCGGCTCAGCCCCTAAATCTCACTTCCCTCAGACCGAAGTCATTCGGTCATTCTTTTCTTAAAGACCGGCAGCGAGAGGGTGAAAATGAAATTAAATTCTAAATGAAAGGAAGGTCTCATCGTGATAAAAGGGAGCTTCTATGAATGATGTCCCGAGAAGGTTCTCGGGGGCCAGGAACAATAGTTTAATCGTCCAATTAAGTGTTTGTGTGAGTTCAAAGCGCCTCCGTCTGAATTTCAAGAATGTGGAAGGGGTGTTTAAGTTGTCTAGTTGACAGGTACGAGAACGTACCATGTCTTTAGAAATCCGCCAACGGTTTTGTGCTCCATGACGTAAATTATTATTTATTAAAAAAAACTTTAAATTTAAGAACACAAAATCCGCGTTAGGTACTTATACAACGAATTTGAAGGAAAGTCTGTTCATAATTCGTGGTCTTATTTGGCAAACAATATTCTAACCTCAAAGTGCCAATTTTTGGGAATAAATAGGTTTACTACTGTATCAAATCATCTTCATACATCGGAACAACTCTTGAGTGATGTTTGCTCTGGGATTTGTTTATTTACGCTTAAATATCTACGAATTGTCCGAAAAAAAACGCATTTTGAGGTTATAGGTATTTTTTTTACCGAAATAAAACAACTAAGGATGAACACAGTTGAAAGAAATGAAATCATTTTTCAGGATTTAACCAACGAAAAGGAAACAAAGTGAATCGAATCAGACTTTAAATTTGGAGGCTTCAGCGCTCACTCTTGTTATTAACGTCCAGACTGGAAAGGCTTTTTTCAAAACTATAAATCGACCACTTACAATAAACACCAGCTGCGAATAAGCCCAGTCATTCATATTCATAGTCTAAACTGGCTAGGCGGGGCCGTAAATTGAACATTGGTTCTGTTTCGGACGGCCGCGGCGCGGATCGGTCATAATTTTCGATTTCACGAACAATTGAACCGGACCAGCGCCGCCCAAGTGCTGCATAGAATTAGAGCTGTTATTATCATTTATTGACCGAGGGATGATGAT
Organism: Aethes cnicana; assembly: GCA_963971205.1. Lineage (NCBI taxonomy): Eukaryota > Metazoa > Arthropoda > Insecta > Lepidoptera > Tortricidae > Aethes > Aethes cnicana. Next base: position 5,921,479 of record OZ020286.1, read on the forward strand.
TTTCATTAAGCCGACGTGGTGCGCGTCAACCGGCAGTAAAGCTGTGGCAGATATCACAAGTTTAACTTCGATAAACGCAGTAGTTTGTGGCAAAATCCAGACTTACAGTTAGTTTAGGTGTTTTTTCTAGTGTAGGTATATCTGATGGCCGATGGGGCAAGAAAGTCCTGGAGTGGCGTCCGCGAACCGGTAGACCAGCTGTCGGTAGGTCTCCAACAAGATGGAGTGACGACCTTGTAAAGGTCGCGGGAACGCAGTGGATGCGAGTGGCACAGAACCGGTCTGAGTGGCGCGCCTTGGGGGAGGCCTATGTCCAGCCGTGGACGTCTATCGGCTGAAATGATGATGATGATGATGATGAGGTATCCCACTGCTGAGCGAAGGCTTCCCTCCAGTCTTTTGCCAGCTCCAGCTATGATTGATACAGAAATAATCATCAACATTTAGACAATAGCATTTGTAAATTAAAATTGAATTTCGCTGTCTAAATGAATCTTAATTTAAACAGAGCACGTACACTAATGTGATTGGGCTTCGTTACCAACTACGAGTATAAACCACTTGGGTTAATGAGGCGCGGATGTCCCCAAGGTTTAATACAGCGAGGGGCTTAGAAACAAGGCCTTGAAACATGTTGTAGTAAAAACATGTTAAGTACATTATGTGCCTGTCATATTATCTAGACCTGATGCCTGTAATTTGCAAAGAGTAATTTGGCTAGTAGAAATTTTGACGTAATGATAGGTAATGATGTCATTCGCGTTTATGTCTCCTAAACTTATTATTTAGTACTAGCTCCTGCCCGCGACTTCGTCCGCGTGGAATTCGTGGAATAATGCATTTTTCCGGGGATAAAAAGTAGCCTATATGTTGACTGCTCAACATATAGGCTGTATTAAACTACCCCCTTACCAAATTTTGTTACAAACCATCCAATAGTTTTCCAGTTAAATCCGGACATACATACATACATACCGATTTTTTTTCTAAAAATCGTTATTTTGTGTTGAGTATCGTTTATATAGTCCCTTCGACTTGACAGTTTCTTTTAATTGTCAAGTTTCAGACGCAACTTCTTCCACAGACTTTATTATTAGTGTAAATAGTAACAGTTATAGGGTATTATAAAAATAGTTACGTACAGATAGAAAATAAAAAAATAATTCAGGAATAATTTATACATGTGAAAATGTGGATGATAATGCAACGGAAAATGATGTCATTTGTGTTTCTTTATCTATACGCAAATTCTTATCAGGAGTTGGATGGGATTGTTATAATCGAATGTCGACCAGAGATAAATAAATATATACCTGTAATATTTACCTGTATTTTGACAAATAAATGGTTAGATTTGATTTGATATTATAAAATTGATATCCAAATATGAGTACGAATACGTAATATAAGTACGTACTTTATTGTATTTGAAAGAAAACCACCAATAACAGTGTCTGTACTTACTGTAAATAGCCTTTGTCACAGAATATTTAAAAGTACTACATACAGAATGGCCACGGAATCACCCGCCTGAATCTAGCCGGCGCGCAACTCGCGCCCAACTCGCCCTTACCGTCATTTGATTTATTCGGAGATGGAGAGTGAATCATTGGCCCGCGTAGTGGTACATACTCATTTACAAGTGTACAGACGTCCTCGCACGCACACGGACGTCCTTTCATGGACACTTCATTCGAATTGTGTTCGAAATCGTGCTTTTATAGGCCGTGTCCGCCCTGTGCTTTTGTGACGACCCGCGGCGGCGCGCTCTGAATAGCAAGTGATTATCCGCTAAACATTCTCTTATTTGCCCATTTGTTTGATCACTCCCCTCGCAGATTTTAAATAGTCATCCGTTGCGAGATCTGGAAGTTAAATTAGTTCATTAAGCTACAAGATGAAATTCCCTTAAAAGGATTTGATAAAGCCGGATTTGCGAATAAGAACTCACGTTTTTTAAAGAAAATCCCGGCGTTTTCTTGGATGTAAGTAATTAACTTAAGGTTGTAGTCCTGGCACAATATTTTTGGGGTTTCTTCGATGGCCAAAAAACATTACAACTTAAGTAGTAAGTACTAAACTTCCAATGACTTAAGTATCTCATTTTCATTTGACACTACAACATGATCCACAGGGAATAACGTAAGAAACACTCGAAGCATTGTTTTAAATTATCTAATTTTCTGAGTATATGTTTATATACATACTAGCTGACCCCGCGGACTTCGTACCGCCTTACTTTTTTTTGTATGAAAAATAGCTTACATCCTATTCTCACACCTACTGAACATACACTCCAAATTTCATAAGAATCGGTCGACCCGTTTCGGAGTAGTTTGGTTACAAACACTGTGACACGAGAATTATATATATTAGATAATTCATTTATATGTATATAATTATACAAATAAATATATAACGTATAACGAGTAGGTAAGAAGACCATAAAGTCATTCTTCTCTTCTTCTGGTCTCCAACTAGTGAAGGTTGGCAGTCAGCTCTGCATATAGGTACTTCGCCCGATCCTTGGCGATAGTGAAAAGTTCTACGGCACTCGTGATCCCAGTCCACTCGCGTATGTTGCGCAACCACGACTTCTTTCTACGGCCGACTGATCTTTTGCCGGCAACATTGCCCATCATTATAAGCTGCAGGATCTCATATCTAGAGTGCCTAAGTATTTGACTCAGATAGGTAACTTTCCGTCTTTTGATAGTCTGCTTAAGTAGTCACTTTCGGCCAGCTCGTCGAAGGACTTCTACGTTCGTAACTCGGTGCGTCCAGCTAATAGATAACATGCGCCTATAGGCCCACATCTCGAATGTTTCTATACGTTTCCGGAATTGCTCTTTGATACTCACATCAGTATAGAAGTATAGGCCATATGTAGCATTCGAGTGCGCAACGACATCTTCAGATTGCGATTGCAAAGGATTTTCTTCATGCCATTGAATGCAGCACGGGCGATTACAATGCGGGTTTTTATTTCGAGATCGGTGTCCCAGGTTTCAATCTGCGTTGTCGTGAAGCGAGCGAGTAGCTTTCGTCTTTGGTAAACACACTAGCAATTTCGAGCATGCAGCGAATTAAAACATCATTTAATAAAAACGCAACAGCTGTTGAAAAACTCCTAATAGATCAACTGGCAGCTAATGTCTTAAAAGGCACAACAAACTCCAATTTGAATCCGTCCCAAGCATCATTGTTTGCCGATGCCTTGCGTTTCGTCGTGCATAAATCTTCAGAATATGCTAATTTTATTTCATTAAAGCGGTTGGACTATAAGCAATATTGCCCCGCTGAATTACTGCCGGCCCGCCCCAGGATTAGCTAATGGCCGTTTATCTTGTAAAGATCCCCTTAGAAGGACTCCGGTAAGGATGTGTTTGAAATTCAACTCGAAATTTTATGACAATGAACTAATTTTTACTTCCATTCCGCTCAGTTAAAGGATCAAGTTCCCTGAGACATCCTTATTAATACTTAGAGCGTGAAACTCAAAATCAATTGGTTCGCCTCAGAAGTTAGCATTGATAATCCACTTCACATCTCAGTTTACTTACGCCGGGTTTCTATATCCACAAAACTCCTCGTAGCCACGGATTTAACGTCCAATTCGTATCTCTACAAAACGCCTCGATTTGGTTACGGACGGTTACAATTTGACATTTGCTCCATAGACAATCTGTAATTTTTTTACGACATTTATCTATTTATTTATTTCAGTACATGCAAGCTTACAGTTTGCACCAAATTACTGACACACTAAACTTAACGTACACACGATATAAGCGTTAGTCGTTTGTGTTTATAAAATATTTACCTACTAGCTTCTGCCCGCGACTTCGCCCGCGTGGAATTCGGTTATCGCGTTCCCGCGGGAACTATGCGTTTCTTCGGGATAGAAAGTAGCCTATGTTCAGCCAATCAAAAGTCAATCGGTCCAGCGGTTGAAGCGTGAAGAGGTAACAGACAGACAGACAGACAGAGTTACTTTCGCATTTATAATATTAATATGGATTAGTGGTGTATAATAAAGCGGTAAATAGTGACAGTGATTTTAGTAATACACTGTAAACTGTAAATGTATGCTCATTGCAGCCTCAATCAGCGTCCCGATGCGCACCGAAACCGTGTAACAACACAATTACCCCGCGCACGCTCGAATTACGGCGTCACAAACAAAATCGCGGCTCGGAACGTATTCATTTCGTTCATTTGCGTTATTGAATCCCTGCAACGATTGGAATTGATAATGCGCCGCCGTTTTAATGTTACCTCGTCGTATCGGGAAATGGGTCGTAAATCGTTGACGGGATATCATTTTTTGGAAATTATTCGACATGGCACCGGTTGCACGGAAAGTAATTTAAATTTACATTCACGTCGGCGCTAAATTTCATTTCGCTGGTTGTTTTAAATGAAAAATCCGTATTTAAAAACAGAGGTGAATTAATAATACAATATGGCCAATATTACGATAAACTTATTTGAGAATAGGATTATTCAGATTTCACTTTAAAGTCAAAAGTTTAATCAGGTATAAGACTCTGAATTATAGCTAAGACTAGCTTCTGCCCGCGACTTCGTCCGCGTGGAATTCGGTTATAGCGTTCCCGCGGGAATTGAGCGTTAAACTATAACAAATGATATACGAAAGCCTTTCTCTTTAATCATTCTATCTATTAAAAAATACCGCATCAAAATCCGTTGCGTAGTTTTAAAGATTTAAGCATACATAGAGATATAGGGTCAGAGAAAGCAACTTTGTTTTATATTATGTGGTGATACTGGCAGAAAGCTTTTTTTTAAATGACGGTACCAAGTTCTGTCATTCTTTTACTCAATCGCATGTCTGGCAACAAAGTTAAATATCACAGTGCTCTTGCCGAAGCATTAGATGTGGTAAACGCGCCATTTTTGTTCATTTGCACAAAGGCGGCATTATTTAAAACGCAACATTTTCTCTTTGGCGGGAAACCCTGCTCTTTTCGGAATGAAAGCGACTTGCTACTGTTTATGTTTTCACGCGGTGATTAAAGTGAAGTGTCAAAAACAAAATGCCAACATGGCGACTGGGGCCGCTTCCCGCGCAAAAGTGAGCTCGGGGTTGTGGCTTTGACGGGGTGTCGATAGTGCTAAACGTTGATGACTATAATTTTCTTTTTTCAGGCGTCATTTTTTTTTCTGGGAACAAAGGGTGCTTGGAGTTTTATGGAAAGTTTTGTTCTTCTTCACACATTCATGGTGCTACGCCGTAGAGCCGCTACGTAACTCGCTGAAAGCGCTTAATGTAGTTAGTGTTGTGAAGGCCAAGTGTCTTGTTTATTATGTGACCGACTTTTAAGAACTGAAACATGTAGGTAATTTTTATATTGTAAAATGTAACGAGATTTTCAAAAATCAATTATACTATACCTACACGCTTCTAGTAATATTAGGTATTTTTGTGACATCTTTCTCTAACTTCGGCTATTTGCACCGATCTAAAAGAAAATAAACGTTTTATATAAAAGCCTATCATCGACTCATATTTCTGATTATTTATTATACTTAGAATACAAACTTACTGTAAATTTTGTTTGAACCTTTAATTTATTGTCAACTGTAGCTATATTTAGAGACAACAGAACGATTTATAATAAAGATTAACGACTTTACCTTATTCAACAGTATCGATACACAACAGTATCCATTTCCCACTAATGCGCTTCAAAATTTGAATGACGTCTAACTCAAAGGGGAGTTCACACCTTATCTCTGGGACCCATACTCTTTTTAAAAAACAAAAAAATGCACAGATCTATTGCAAGGGTAGGGTGAGAGCGGCGGGTCTGGCTTGAGAGAAAATCCTAAGAGATTACGTACTGAGTGATTGCTCTTTCCAAACTCTGCGGCGGCAGCGGAAAGTGAATGTTAAGGCCGATGCATCTTATGATTTACCTTGAGTTTGCGAGAACTATTATTATCAAACCGACCACAATGTACCCCAACCTTAAACTTAACCACTAACAAAATAAAGTCCAGATCTGCATGCGAGACGCGCGGTATTATCGTATAAAAATGCTGAATTGCCATCTCTCGACGTGACGCCTGTGTACTGTGATGGGGAAAGTTTTCTTATTATTTTTTATTTATTACATTCTCTGCGTTGTTGGTGGCAAATTTTGTCTGTTAAATCGTTTTAGGTAGAACGTTTGGCAAGTTTTTTAATTCATTCCAAAAGCGGATATTTTTTTAGACGTAAAATAATCTCGGGCCGCATTAAGTCATAATAATTAATTACATAAGCACAAGGCAGATTTTTTTAAAATTAAAATTACCTTGTCATTTAATCTAGATTTATGTGCTTACTCTTTACTACTGTATATACTATTGCTCTGTAGTGTATATACAAAATCAGTCGGACCCTTTCGGTTCCGATTATTTTCCGTCGGGGCGGAAACGTGAGCCGAGACACCTGATAGCGGCGCCAGCGGCGGTAATTTAAATAAATATAATGATTTCATGGTGATGATGACGACGACGACGACGACGACAATGATGATGATGATGATGATGATGATGATGATGATGATGATGATGATGATGATGATGATGATGATAATGAAATTTACACTACAGAAGTTGCAAAAGTCCATGAGAATGTGTAATCTTCCTTCCAATAATAAATACTATAATACCATTCTAAGAGTGATATCGCGAACTTTGTACACGTCTTTTCTTCGTGTTTCTGTGGACTCTTCTTTTTTACGTACTTACGTGAATCGCCGAAACAAAAGTGCGTGGGATTATTATATTTCCAGCCGAATGCCTGCGTTATCTTGACTACCCACCTGTATAATCGTATTTCCTTTCGTTATAAAGGCGTCTCATTCCCGAATCCATTCCGAGCAATCTCCCTCACTGAATAAGGTATTTTTAGTGGTCATTGTCGAAAAACCGTCCGGTCAGCGACAGAATATAGAATACATTTCCACGAGATGAGAATATAATCCGGCTTTGGAAAATCGATTTTTTAGGATTACGCGGACGAAATATGACATCTTACATGGGGACCTAAAGATGTATAATAACAAATATTTCATACATAAATACCTAACACTAAGATGGGAGAAATCTGAACCTATACCTACTCATCGTAAACCGGCCTTGAGATTTAATTATAGGTATCATTTAGGTACTCAATTTCTTTTCTACATGTGTCCCATCAGAATAGTTACAGTAAAGAGATGACAGAAAGTAGATACAATACAATACTTACTTTTTATTGAATACCATATACAGAACAAAGAAAGCACAGAAAGAATACACTGTACACTTACATATTTTTTACTTTTAATTCTTTTTTAATAAGCAGGCAGTACATATGAGACACTCCACCGTGTAATGTAACGTAGCGTGCAACCACGGCCGACCCGCTGACTTATCAAGTCACAGGCTTTGTCCTATTTTGATAAGCAGAGGCTCTAACCTTGGTGCACCCAGTTAACCTAAAACACCTTAAATAAGCTTATATCTGTGTAACTTCCTACTTGTAACTAGGTTAAATTTATGAAATAAAGTTTATTATTATTATTATTTATTACTGTTAACAGGCAAACCAACTGGTCGCTAAAGAGATCTCATCTATATAGTCAACAACAACAACAACATGATACACCATAAACAAAATACTCAAAATACAGAAATAATACACATTTAACAGGTAAACAACAGCGGACTGTAGCCTTCAGTGTCAGTAATTGATAGTTCGATTATTAGCTGCATTATAAGAGAAGTAACTTAAAAACAAACTTCTTGCCTTTGTTACATCAGTATGTACTCAAACTTTATTAGTAGGTATTAAGTAGAATAATGTAGGTAAGCATCATGATTAACATAAGAACTAAAAAATGTCGTCTGCAGTAAGATCCCAAAAGCTGTGGCGTTTATAAAATGCGCGTATCATGTCGCAAGAAAGGAGGCAGGGTAAATCTCAGGTTTTGTTGCGACCGCCGTCCCTTTGTGGGGGCATAATAAAGAAATTGTTACGTAAATTCTGAGGATTACCCTCCTTTTCGTATTAATGTAGGTTACAAAGGCTTTCGCAAAGCTAGTGTGGACAGTTCAGTGTGAAGGACTGTGATGTAGGTAAAATGATATGTTGAAATAAAAGAGGGTGCATAAGTTAAGTCTAAACAGATATGTGTATTTTTACTGCCCCGTTTAATTCATTTTACAAGAAATTTTAACTGTAACGTTAACAGCTAAATCCATCCATCATTGAAGTGAGATAGCATTACTCTCGTTGATTGCTTGTTGTGCGAATGTATAAAAAGAAAATTGCGTATTTTCCCCCGTAATTACACACAGATGACGGGCGTCATTAGTGCGCGTGTCCAGGGTAGGAATATGCTCATAGGTTCTAAACGATTTAGCACTAACTGATGTTTGCCACTTGATTGAGTTTACCCTCCTAATACTCATGCGTGTCGAGAGCGATGGAATAGCAAATGCACACGATAGCTTAGTTATTATTAAGTTACAATGTGCATTTAATATTTCACTGTAACTTAATAGTAACTTGAAGCATTGTTTTAATTTGCAATTAAATATTCCAGCTTCTCTTGCTAGGCACTATTCCAACAGAAATAACGGAATAATCTGTTTTCATAATAAATCGCAGTCATATCATCTATTATCTACCCAAAGTGTTCATGTATCTTTCATATTTTCGATAAATAAAATGATAAGGGAGATTTCTTCTTATCGCAGATTTCTATTTAAATTATAATAACTGTAACTGTGTGTATATAGGGTGAGCTAATACGACGAACTCAGACACTATTAGATTTTACCATCGTATTTAATAACAAGGCTCGATTTAAAAAAAAACATTTCCAGTTTCGTCTTTATTCAAGTCTGACTTTAGTGTATAAAATTGCCTTTGATTGAAACCGGTTTCTTGGCTTTAATTCCTAAAGTTTACAGCCATCTTGATTGCTTACGTACTCTCTTACCACATCTTGATCCTTGTATGCTCAGATTGTGTCGTCCTAAGAAAGCGGATTTCCTGCTAGTCATGGCAAGTATAAGGATCATATTGACCGCACAGGAACAAATATAATTAATTGCCTTCCCATAGTATGTCAATATTCTCGCTCGGTAGCGGGAGCAGCGGCCTAGAAAGATAAAGGGATTTGCCACGCTGGCGTTTATTCAACGAGGTAATTAACTAACGAAGTTTTATCTATCTTTATATGTTTAACCAATCTTTATGTGTATATCGATATGATCAATTACTAAGTCAAAAGTACGTCAAATACTAGCTGGTGCCTATGTCCTTTCCCAGGACTCGAACTACCTCCATGGCTAACTTCATCTAAATCTGTATAGCGGTTTCAGCGTGAAGAGGTAACAGACAGACAGATTTAGTTTCGCATTTTTTATAATGTTAGTATGGATAAGACAAGCCTTTAAAATGTTAAAGTTATTAAACATCCAAATAAACAGCAAAATTGATAAGATACGTATTTGACAATGTTGTAATTAAACTTCCAAGTAAACAGCACAACACTCGATTTTAAATCACAACATTTTTATACCTACAAAAATCTTTGTAGGTATAAAAATGTTGCCCCCCCCCCATTAAGCACCAAACTCCCCCTTTTCTTTTCAATAAACTTTCACTAAAAGCATTTCTGAATATTCATGACGGTGTCTGTTCTTTTCAGGTGGGTGTATTCAATTGGCACTCTGCGGCAAGTAATTATTCGTTTTACCCGGAGTCAGGTAAAATTTAGTTAAAATAAAAGTTCCTCTGAGGACTTGTGACCAGTTCGTTTAGTTTTCATCGAGTCGCAGTCTGCATAAATTGCTCAGTGAATACAGAACAGACGGCGGTTTTTTTGTCATAGCATTTAAACTTGCAATCCAATCTTGCGAAATAAAACGATTGCTTTTTGATTAAAAGTTTGTTCACGGGCTGGCGGTGGCCGCTCATATACTGGCTGCGGTTGGAGCAGGCCGCATTGCTGGCAGTAGCAGTAAATTATTGTTACAATTAATTTCGTCTCTCCGGGAGCGCTAGGCTACTGTAACATTATCTGATCTTAGTGGGCAGGCTGTCATGTGTTGTCCACACCCGCCTTAACCGTATTAACCTGCGACCTCTCCTCGTTATACGATACATATACGGTATATAGTGCTGTAAATTCATACATCGTTCCAAATTGAAAGATGAGAAGGGTTAAAGATAAATCGTTATTTTGCGTAATATAGGTATTAGTCAGTTTTAATTAGGTGTCGTGTTTAATTATCATGACTGTGATAAATTCAAAGATTAGATAGGTATTTATAATAACTATAAGCTATGTTGTACAAAGTCCTGTAGTGGCAGGTGAATCATGCGTGATTGGCTGATAGGTCCTTATCTAGTTATTTCTTGATTATTATTATTATTATTAACAGTGTGCTACACCGACGGCTCGAGGAAGGAATCCACCAAACTATCTGGGGCGGGTATATACGTCAGACAGAGAAATGGGACGGAACTGAAAAGAACCATCAATCTGGGAAGATTGGCCAGCATTTTCCAAGCAGAGACCCAAGCAATATTGGAATGCGCGGAAATGCTTCAAGAGGCGGACACCCAGAACGACACGATAGCAATATACAGTGACAGCCAGGCTGCACTTAAAGCACTCAACAAAGAAGAATCATGCTCTAAACTGGTTATTGAGTGTAAGAAAGCACTTAACCGGCTGGCAGAGTAAGGGGACAAAGAACTGATAGTCGCATGGGTGCCTGGACATGAGGGCAATACCGGGAACGAAACGGCTGACGAACTGGCCAGAAAAGGAGCCGACGAAACTTTTGTGGGGCCAGAACCGAGACTGCCCATAGCCCACAACATCACAAAAGGAGTAATGCGGCGCAATGCAATACAAGAAGCAAACCGAAGATGGCAAGGTCTAGAGGGTCACAGACAATCAAAGATCTTCATAAAAAACATAGACAGGAAAAGAACGGCACAAGCCATAGGACACAGCAGGAACAATTTAAGACTAGCTATCGGAATAATTACAGGACACTGTACACTGAACAGACACCTAACTATTCTGAAGATAAGAGATGACCCAAGATGCCCAGAATGTGGTGAAGAAGAAACGGGAATACATCTACTAGCGAAATGCCCATCATACGCAATGGTGAGATGGGAAAGAACCGGAAGAGACACGCTAGATGAAGATGACCTACAAGACCTAACGATAGGGAAGATAATAGGATTCTGCAAGGCTACAGGAAGGTTCGACGGGGCAACGGCGCTGGGAGCGGATAACCCGTAATCCCAGGGGAGACCGGGGAAATGGGTGAAATGGTTCCGAATGGAGGACCGATCACCCGACTGAAACCAGGCAGTCGTCCCCTCACATAAATAATATTTCTTGATTAGATTCCTAGCATTTTTAGCCTAAATATTTATTCCGTCGAGTTGTGTCAACGCGTGAAACCCCAGTCATTTAAAACGATGTAAACTCTGCTTTTTTACCTGCAAATGTTTTTGCTGAAAAAAGCGCAGATTTAAATTTTTGGTATCCGTCAGGCACTACTGCGTACTACGCTCGTGCTGGGTGGATTCTATTCAGTTTGGCGGCTTAATGCACGTGGAACTGTTACGATGGATGGAAGCCTTTTGGTGCAATAGTTTCACCCGCTTTTTCAAAGATACCGTCACAATTTTACGCTTTGTACATTTGACAACTCCAAAGACCCGTTTTAAGTAGACTTTTGAGTTCTCTCACAGGCTACTTTCCCGTGTCTATATGTTCAGTAGACATTTCAAGAGTGGTCCACGCGGCTAGTAAACTTAGATTAGATATGTACTACAGCATAAAAATAAGTACAGTAAGTACGGACTTAGTAGCTCGGGATTGCAATTTTTAGGTCTCCAGGGCATCATCCATGAACACTCTGTCAAGACCGACAGTTTGATTTATAATACTGTATAGTAATACTACGGCTAGACGATCTACAGAAGCGTATAAACAACAGAAAAAACGAGCTTAACTATCAATACACCCTAGCAGCTAGACGCGAAGAAGTCACGTCCCGTGGTCGCCAAATGACTCCCCAGGGAGTCAGAGATTAACGTCTCACGTCTGTCCTCGGCATTAAATCACATTATGGGCCCCTCACTCTTTGTTTAATGCCTCTTAAAGATGGACATTACTTTTCGGTCACGCCGTGATTTCAGACTTATTTGGTCTCTAACAGTAGGTAATATTCTAAAAGATACGTGCTTAGAATACGCTTCGCTCTAATGAATTCCTAATAATATTTAAATAAGAGTCGGAAGAAAAAATACCGCGATCCGATTGCGATTTTCAATTTAAAGTTGGGGGACGTCGGCAAGTTAAAATAATGCGTGCTTGAAAAAAACTTGTGATTTAATAAGTAGGTATATAGTATATAGTAATATTGAAATGTAAAAATAATGCATGCAAAACAGCTGATATTATTATTATGACGTTAGTATTGCGTTTTTACTGTCGATCCATTATACCAAGAAAATAAATCAAAATTACTAGATTAAAATTGGCTAAAATTTTATTCTACTATTAATTTCTAATTTTACTATTAAACAAGTAATCTAGACAAGATGAGAAATGTATCGGTATCTGTCTGTGTCCATGAGGATATTTCTACAGATGAACAATAGAGAAGATTTCATAAATTATAAAGTAAATACTATAACAAAAACGTTGAAACACTTCTAACCTGCCGCCAAATAGCACTGCTAACAGTGTGAACTGTTGTGTTCCGGTAAGGAGTTAAGGCAGCCGGTGAATGACACAGAGGTATTTCATCCTCGCCCTAAGAGTAGACAACTCATTCGAGATCTTAAGAAATCCCATAGCTGTAGTGACCCGCTCGCCATCAGGTGGCCTGTGTCCTCGTTTGCCTAAAAAAAGAGGCATGGCTCAGCCCTATGTGGCCGTCGGCTATTGCCAAACGCTCTTGTTTTTCACCCTTGATTGCAAAACTTTATGGATCAGGGCGTGCAAAAAGTGTCGCGCTCCTTTTTTAGCCCGCGGTCAAATGCGTGTAATGAGATATTTATGACGCGCGTGTGGACACGGCTTTACTGTTCGTGGGTTAAGGACGTGTTAAGTTGTTAGCAAAAACCATAATGCCCCTGTTATTGTGGACAATCTGTTTTCATGGCGCGATTGGTCTGAAGTGGCGAATTTGTAATTTTATTGTACTGACAGACATTTCATTGAAGTTTTATTTTCGTTTTCATTCGTATTTAATTTGTTTTCGTTCAAATCGAATAATGCAATGATGTAAAAAAAACGCTAGGATTTTTAAGTACGCGTTGAATTGTATTTTACAGTACATAACAATTAATATATACAGTTACTGAAGCATCAAAAGTGTCTTTACCTTCCTCCACAATGTTCAATGCAAAATGGACTCGATAAGCAGTTTCTTAGTACTGAAACTTGTGAAACTTTCACCTAAAAGTTCATAATGTGCTGCACCCTCTCTGACGGGCAACATTCGTGTCGTAGCAAGCGGTGACCATCTGTCGTAGCAAACATCGCTACGTGCTACGAGCGCGCTACGGCCGCCGCCGGCGTGGCCTGATTTAGAGCCGACCGCGGAGTTTATTCACCTCTCAGCCACTCGGGTTGGCCACTAAACTCGAGTTAGATGCTAACTCGAGGTTGGCAGCTTGGTGCAAGAGAGGGTCTCAGAGAGATAATTATTTAACGTGATGGCTCTGTTATGACGATGAAATAATATGATCGAGAATGTTTATTGGGATTGTGATGATGTAGATACAGAATTGCTTCAGAATAATAAATGTATTAATATCTTGAGACATTTTGTATATTCATCTAGTGTTATTCAAGATAAATAAAGAAAAATGAAAACGTAGGCAATTTGAAAATTCCACGATTTGTATGAAAGTGTTCTGCTTGTCAAGTTATCACACAAAGAAACACCTAATCATTACTAAGCACACAAATATATTAGAAAATTAATAAATAGGTTTTTAACTTTTGTCATCCTTTTTCATCAGTGCAGAACATAGAACACATAAATAACATTGAATTAAATGACGTTAACATTGTAAACACAGTGAATTACTTTAAAATATGTTTCGATGCCTACTGCAACCGAATGGAGACGAGAGCGAGATGTAGTGCACTTTTCGTGCATTTACCTGTTGTCTGTTTAACATACGTTTCGCATTTCTACTCTTTCGCCTTTCTCCCGTTCACCCGCAGGTATCCTTTCAAATATGTTATATTTTACTCTTTGTTACATCGCATTAAAATGGCTCTGTATGTTAAGGAATAATTCCAGGTGCTTAAAAACCGGCCAAGTGCGTGTCGGGCCACGCGCAAATTATAGGGTTCCGAAGTTGACGATGCCTACAGTACCTTTCAAGACTTATTAGCATCTAGCTAGCCTGTGGTATGACGTGCCCGCCCGACGCCCCTGTCGCTCGAGAAAAATCATTGGGTTTTGAATCATTTCATAAGTTGGTCGACTATGACTCGTAAGTTTGTACAGCCTACTTAGCTGTTATAGTTTTCCTTTCAACTACGTTATATATGCCATAACCGTGATTTTTTTCAGCCATCCAAATACCACCATTTAGCTGGCAGGGGGGGGGGGACACATGACTCTAACAAAAAATAGCACTTTAAAGCTTAATATTTCACAAACGCATCACTTAATAAAAAAATGGTTTTAACAAACCCACAATATTTTTTAAAGACCTATTCAACGATATGCCGCATCATGGGGTACGCAAGAAAAAAAAATTACATCCCCACTTTACGAGTAGGGGAGGTACCCTATAAAAAAATATATTTCAAAATTTTATTGTACCACTTTGTCAGCGTAACTAATATGTATGTTCATGCCAAATTACAGCTTTCTAGAACTAAGCATCTCTGAGTAATAGTTCGGACAGACGGACGGACATGGCGAAACTATAAGGGTTCCTTGTGGACTTCGGAACCCTAAAAATGGAGAATATCCAAGTTTAAGTTCCTTAAACACTATACGAATTTCAGCAATATGTTTGACCGAGCCAACTGCTCTATTTCAACTCGGCTAAAAATACTTTCGTATGTCCTGATGTCTGTTCTTCTCGACAGGTCGTTTTTGTGAAATTTTGAAAAATGGCGGAGCTATGGAGATTAAAATATTTAAAAAAAATCGTTTGAAGCTATTCGAAAGTGGACTAGCGAGGTCTACAGCTCTAAAAGCTACTAGCAATGAGGTTAGGTTAAAATAACCATAAGATGAAGCGGCAGTGGAACACAAATGTCAAATGCACAAAATTTTTAATAGATACTTACTGCATCTGTGTGTTACAAAAATTGATGATTTGTGTAAAATACAAATTGACAAATTGAAAGATTTTTTCGAATTCATGTATTTTTTAATTTTAATAGCTCATAATAAATTCACGACTAGACTTCAGAGTTCCCTCCATTATTTAGGTAGAAGTCGGATAAGTAACCTGACACCTGTCAATACTGGCGGCCCTCGGGATCATCCGCCGCGAACCTTGTATACTAACGAGCGCCGAGGACCTAACTTTGTGATACGTAGGTAATTCTCAGCTGGCTACCTTTAGTCACACGGCGGACACGGCCTATAAAAGCACGATTTCGAACACAATTCGAATGAAGTGTCAATGTTTGCGTGCGAAGACGTCTGTACACTTGGAAATGTGTGTGTACCAGCGCGGGCCAACGATTCACTCACCCACCACTCCGGATAAAACAAACGACGGTAAGGCGAGCCGGCGCGACTTGCGCGCGGACTAGATTCAGGCGGGTGGTGTTCCGTGGCCATTCTGTACGTATTACTATTAAATATTCTGTGCCTTAGTAAGGGTGGCGGAACCAGTCATGGAAGAGGCTCCTGTGATGGAGACGAGAACTCTCATTATGCCCAATCATTTATTTATTTATTTAATATTTAGTGACTATGGTTATGACTGGACTTAAGTGTTTGCCTTACGTCGAAAGTATTTATTTGGGTAGACTAAAGATTTTTAGAATAGGGATGACGATAGGGTAAAGAAATCGAAATTCTAATTAGTCCGTCAGTCAGGTAATAAAAAATATTAGACACGTATTTTTTGTTTTATCAAATTAACAAAGAATGACTAAGTTAATACGCATTAAAGTTGGATAGTGAGGGCTAACTACGTCACCGTTAGGTATAAATCGTACCTAACGGTGACGTCACGCGACATTTCAACTCAATATATCTCTGTATAAGTTTGATTACGTGAAAAAAGAAAAAATACGTGTCCAATACTTTTTAATAATCTTCCTGATAGACTAAGGAAAAAAAGTTGTCGTCATCCCTATTCATGGAAAACCAACGGCTGTATATGTAAATGTAAATACTTAATACAGCTCTTGGTTTTCCATAAATAAATTGAAAAATAATGTCTAGTCGCATGATTATATACACGAAAAGACTAGTGACACTTGGCTTGAAACTAGAAATACAAAATAAGTTTCAAAATTTTAACGGAACTGAAAATGAAATGAAGAAGATAGAACTATTAATATTACACCAGACGAATAGATTTTGAAGTACTCGTAGGTACATATTTACTGCATGGAGACAAAAAAATGTTGAAATTGTCTTAAAACAACTGCGGAACAATTTTATTTTTAAAACAGGTCTGTAGAAGAACAAAGATGTATTTTCAGTAACCCCCGTGTTGAAATTTTTCAATTTATTTCATTTTATCCAACGCCTATAACGACCACAAATAAGGAAATTCAATACCATTCTGAATCTCAAATTTTCCCACCACATAAACACAGACCATAAAACTTATAAACCGCGTCCATAAAACTAAACGGTAATATGTTCGTCCACAGATACCTTCGATTACCCACGGCGTCGACACTCAAAGTATCAGGTGTTCAACATGAATACCTAATCTTAATGGAGTGCCGTGTACCTACAGATAAGGGTGTGTAAATCATCGAGGATGTCCCTACTTCGCCGTGGGAAAGAACAGACTGTACCTACTCGCAGTTTACAAGAACAGATTTTCATTTTATCGGAAAAGGGACTTCGAATTGCCATTAATTTTTGAACGTTGAAGTTTTAAATGGGAATTCATGTTTAAAGCATCGAATCGACTGTCGTGTTCAATTTGATTCTCTCTTTTATTATTTCTTACTTATTATTATTATTAAGTATGGTGTTTTTTCTGTGCAATCTTAATCTTGTTAACAATAATTTCTTTAATAAAGTACAAGTTTACTGCTCTATTTATTAGTATACATACATACATAAACTCGCTCTTCTCTCCCGTTGGGGTAGGCAGATAGCACATGACGCCAACTGCTTCTATGCAAGCATATCTCCCTGGCTTCCTCCACACCACATACATCCCTCTCTTCGTACAAGCTCGTTGTTTATTAGTGATTACAAACTTTAGCTATCATAAGTGAAAAACAAACCCACAACTCGAACACAAACAACTTAATAACGCAAACACAACGTATAAGAACAACAAGCACGCTGTATGTAATCCACTTAGCTTTCTACTCCTATTGCGCGCTGATTCACACGCTCTTGCCCACAACTTTACACATTAAAACCTCAACTGAGTATTCGAAAATATTTTTCTCTCCGAAACCTGAATAAAATTGCTAGATGCTCGACGAAGCAATACCAAAAAAGTCGCGTAGATAACGGTCTTTCCTCTGAATTTTTCGCCTCCACCCGAGCATTGGTAATAATGGAATTGAGTCTTAAACACTTCGAGATAGATCCCACTTTATGTTGAAACAGCGATCCAATATTCGTCGCTTTAATTTCATACAGGATTTTGTCCCTAATGTTTTCGATGTTAGAGTCGGTAATCGTTTATTGGGGGGTGGAGTGGATTTTGTAGCGTTCGTCACGTTTAAATATGATTTATGCAAGTAATTTAGTTAAGTACATAGAGACATTACGAGCCCTACGTGGCGGATAGATTAAAATGTTCCTCGCGTCCTTTGTGGGCCGCATCCTTGTCTCACTGCGATAAATTATGTATTTAGCCGCTTTGTTCAGCGGATTGAAGACGCCGCGCGATAAGTGACGGGCTACTTGATGTATAATTTATTGTACTAGTGCGTTATTAATCATTGGAAGGTTTACAAATATATAATTAATTAATTCACTTAACCTATACTATTAAGTACTGTTTTAACTATATAATTCAGTTAAATTAAACTAAAAGCTTTTTTACGACAGTTTGATACAATATTTAAGCGATATTTGTTTCAAGGTACCATTAGACGATTTTGATGGCCGGATTGGTCCAGTCGGTGGTGACCCTGCCTTCTGTTCCGACGGTCGCGGGTTTGAGTCCCGCTCGGGGCAAACTTTGTGTGATGAGCATGAATGTTTGTACTCGAGTCATGGTTGTTTAGTATTTATATATGTATATATTTATTTCTCTATATAAATATTTATATCGTTGTTTAGGACCCATAATACAAGCGTCGCTTAGTTTGGGGCTAGTTCATGTGTGATATGTCCAAGGATATTATTATTACTATTAATGGAATTTAATAGGGATTTGAAGCAAGGTTTCAACAGGTTCTGTAGTTGAAAAATTTCGAGTACCTACTCAAAATTGTGATGTTGCTGCCAAACTGGCTGTTCTAGCTTGTTAGCGCTCTTAACGTCGAGGGTGCGACTTGCTCGTACCACGGAGTTCAAGGTTGTTATCTGCCTAATTGAAGAACTTACAGCGAGTCAATGCCAATTTTTCTTTTATAAACTAGCGACCCGCTAGTTTTTGCTATACAGGCTCAAGGAAAATGTTTTGATGATATTTTACCCACAGAATCAGCTATCGATACTAAGTATGTTTTTTAGGTTTTTTTTTTCGAGTTGGTAAAAAAAAATTGTATGGGAAACAGGTATCGCTCACACCATCAATTCCATACTGGGCAATACTATTTTTTTTACTAACTCGAAAAATAAAACCTAAAAAACATGCTTAGAATCGATAACTGATACTGCGGTTAAAATATCGTCATACATAACGTTTTGCTTGACCCTACGAGTATATACCTGGTATCTCACAGGCACTATAGTAAAGAATTGTACACCGGAACCTTTCTTATGAATCAATCTATCTAAGTATAGGTGATGGTGTTTACGCCGTTTGGTAAGTATATAATTTGACAGATGCGGTGAGTCTTTGTTTTGAAGCATATGTAGTAAATCAACTCGAAAAAGCACATAGAGACAAGATACAGTCGCGCGTTCCGTCTAAGTATGTCCCTTTTCCACAGCAATGAGTAAAAAGTATAACTATATGAATCCCACGACTGCATCGCTACAAAAAAGTCGCTCCGCGTGCCTCCAATATGTAGGTACGAAAATTCAACCCAATCCATATAATTTCTAAAAAATTATTAATTTTTCCCAATTTTTGTATGTAGAACACAAAGCAAAATATTGAATTATTGATTATACTTTAATACTTGACCCCTTATTGGCGTAAGTAGGTACTTTCAATGGGTTTTTAGAAGTTGCTCCCCCAAGCAGATCAACAAAAGGTTGAAAAAATGTACCGAACAATCGGTATTGTGTGGCTTTTACCGCACAACCATTAAAATCCCCATTTTAATGGCAGGAAACTGAATTAGGTATGTTGAGAATAAAATCACTTAATTCCATTACTTTAAATTTAAATAGAATTGAAAAAAAAAATATATATATTTATTAGCGATATATATGCAGTATTACAGACAGATTACCTTTTTTACATATACATAAATGCTTACTATTAATAACATACATACTTATCTCTTATTGGTTACTGTTCAGTGGGAAATGTCCTTTAGTCCCCACACTAGGCAAGCCTGTATCGTGGGGACCAGTTCAACACGATTAACAAAGAAGTATTCCTCGGTTTGGCAAAGTGACGTTACTTGGATATTAATACATAATTACATTTTATATTTCACTTCGATAGTGAAACATTACCTTATTATAATATATAAACACTATATTTATGATCGATCGATTTAATTACATCGATTTTGTGAACCTCATGGTGTACAAGATGTTTAGACTGAGTACCATGTTTTAAATACACTGCATTAAACGCCTTCATAGCTACTACACCGCAAGAAGGCATGCCATATAATATAATTTAGTATCACAATCAAAATAATCAATAACACTCAAGTTTTTCCGCTCGTGAACAACAAATTGCGGCACGCGCGGTAAGCGGTGACTCATCCACTGGCTCAGTCGGAAAACTCTAGCGGCCACGTGACGACTCCGTCCGTGACGTCAACGCAACGGTGCGTCGCGCGACAACCCTGGAACCGTACATGCCGTGGAAACAAACCCTCAACAACTCACTCATGCAACCTTCATGAACCTTTATTTATTTATTTATTCAACGTTTGAAGGTACATTTTCTGTTTACTGATGTTTTGCCAAAAGGACCCGTTTATGGGCGATTAATGCACTCACTTACTAAATTTAAAAGCATGCACCTTAACTTCTTAAAACTGTACTATGCAATATTATTATTATTCATTTAATTATCTGTCGTATTTTCCCTGCCCTACATTAATTACAAATATGACGCATTCATTTATTTTATAACCCTTTCGACCATAGACATGTTGCGATAAACTCAAGTGGATATAAATAAGTCCAACACCTGAGGACAAATAGTATAATTGTAAAGTGGCGATCACTGATTATCAATAAGATCTTTATTAAAGATGATTCATGTCGACAGGTCCGCCGTAACGCGGTTAATTTACGAAGGTTATTTATTGTCCCTGACCACTCACTTGGGGTGTTCTTTTTGATTTATGTGCGTAATATACGGCGATTAACTTGCAATTTTCGGAAGCCCCTCAAGTTGCATGTGCAAGGTGTTACGGACGTGGCGTTCTCACGCGATCGTATTTTATCGGGGAGGATTAAGTGGTCAGGGATTTGTGGGAGCTCACCGCTGTATCACAAGATGTTACCTAACTTTCTCCAGAACGGAGGTCCTTGAATCAAGGCTGTATCATTTGTAGTGTACTAAAGAATGCTTACCGAGATCATAATTTATCTATCCGCCACGAAGAGATCGTAATGCACCTGAGCTTTGTTCGGGGAATTTACATTATTTTTCTCACATATTTTACCAGAGCCCAGACCTAAGTTAGATCAATTTGGCGCTCCCATAAACCCCTATTGCACGTTCAAATCGTTAAACCTGTTTCTGAGATAGTTCTGTATTAATAAATACATAATATAGACGATTATCTCAGAATAAACGAATAGAGTATTCTATTAATAAATCTACATACACTTCAATTTAAAGTATATCATAGATTCTACCAAAGATACATTGCTAATTTTCAAAGTACCTATACCCATTATTACCCATGCAGCTACTAAGTAGCATCAAAGGGCTGCTTACGATGCAGAATGCAGACTTTTTAATTTGCCTTGCATTGCTTTCCAGGTTTACTTTCCAGCCATGGCACTCGGTTTCCAATTAACGATATAGAGATTTTCCGCGTCGCCGCGCGTAATCCGGGACGTAATGGAGCAGAGAGAACTCTTTCATTTTTAAACTAGGAAAATACAAGAATAAAGGAAAGTTTGTTTTTATTTTTATATCAATACTTGTTCCTACTATTATGATAAGTATTTACCTTTAGGTAATTTGCATGAATCTTCATGCTCGTTATAAGGATGAAATAGCGTTATTAACACTATAATATATTAAATCTTTACATTGAAATGTATGCCAGAGCTCAATAAACTCAAGCATGACCTCATGAAAGCGATAAATGTTTTCGCTAAGTGCTCATGACTTTTTACGTCCAAAAAACCGTGTGAAAATCATCATCAAATATATTCAGAGATAAGGATGAATAAGCGGAAACTTTAGCGTATTTTTAATTATTCTGGCCATAAACGTTTCAATTTGGCTGGTAATGATCCCGAGCGGCGGCCATTTTGCGGCGATTGCCGACGCTGGCTGCCGCGTTTGCATGTGACATGGCGTTCTGGAAACCAGGACAATTGTCAAAGTGGAACGGAGATCTATCTGTAGTATTATGCATATACCACTTACTGAAAAACTTAAACTTTAGTGCTGTATTTTGTACCGTAACAAAGAAACTTAGCTTACGAAACGACAAGGTTCTTCATGTTATGAAATCAAAGTTACAATCGGGTTGCATCGAGAAAATTAACGATGATGAGTCCGTTAAAATTGCCCGCTTAGATTTTCACAATAAAAAAGACGTTTCTATATGTAATGACAACTCAGCGCCATATCTGACGATGATGATTCCGTCTCTTACTTGATGCAAATCAGGCTTAATCTTCTTGTAAACCATAGATTACCTACCTACTAAAATTCAGTTAAGTATGTCTTCATGTTCTTTGTGTTTTCGTCATTGTAATCTTCATTATTCTAATTACATAGTCTTGCGTGACTCGGCCTGTAAGCCATTTTCTCAATAGTCCACCCTCGTCGGATCCGATACTGGTGGAATTGCGGCCTCACGCGACCTATCGTGCTGTACTGGCTTGAAGCAGATCAATCCGGATCTCGAGTGTTTGGCTCCGCTATTAACGTGAAAGGCTCCCGGCCCTTAAATATAAGTAGGGTTGTCAGAAGAAAAATGTATGTGTTTAGATGAAATGATGCCCTTATTTCTCAGAGCCTCATTTCACGCTACGACGTAAAATCACTCACTTGGATATACTCGGGCTAAAAAAGCACAAAGTTTTCTACATTTCATCCATTCAAATTTTTATTCAAAAGAATAAAAATCATGGTGGAATGACTTTAATAATATCGTAAACTGTTTTTATTGTCTCTCTAGAAAGGGTTAACTGCTGTTTACTTAACGAAATGGGCTTTCAAAAATCATGTTTTTTTATTATCATTAAATAAGATTAGGACGCTTGTTTTTAACTCTTAAAAATAACGGTATCAACAGTTCAGGTCTCTGTTAATTAGGTAATAAATAATCCATACTAATATTATAAATGCGAAAGTAACTCTGTCTTTCTTTCTGTTACCTCTTTACGCTTCAACCGCTCGCTGGACCGATTTGGATTATATTTGGTATGGAGATAGTTGGAGTCCGGGGAAAGGACATAGATAGGCTACTTTTGATCCCGGAAAAGTGCCATAGTTCCTGCGGGAACGCGATAACCGAATTCTCCGCGGGCGAAGTCGCGGGCAGAAGCTAGTAATAATATAAATGTTACCGGGCTATTCCTTTTTATAGGGATAAGCTCGCCTTTGTACATTTGTCTTATTTTATGTTTTTGTATTATTGTGTTTTTGTACTACTACTACTACTATTACTACTACTACTAGTACTACTACTACTACTACTACAGCCTATTTGCGTCCCACTGCTGGGCACAGGCCTCCTCTCATCACGAGGGTATTTTTGTACAATAAAGTGTTACTTACTTTTTAAATTACCGAATATAAATGTAATATAATACAATGAAATAATACTTACCTCCTATGTTTGTTTAAAAACCATAAAGGTGTAATATAGAACCATGCTCACACGCACTTGCATGCCGTAAATCCTGCAGATCCAAGCAAGAGATCAGGCCCGGCGTATGATGAATGTATGTTTTTTCCAAATTTATCGTGGCTTAGGGAGCAATAAAAATAAGGACTATACATGACGCCCGAGCCTTGACGTTCGCATCGCATACGGCACACGGTTTAATATCGTAGGTATGGCAATTGGCTATGGGTGAAAAATGACAATGTGCTCGATATTTTTTTTTAAGGATAGGAATAACCTTCCGTATCAAGAGAAAAATATCACAGAATTTTCCGTGCCGTAGATTCTGCGTAAAAAATAAAATTGGTTTTGCGTTATGACGATTGAAATAAAGGTGTTTCCTTGGTCCAAGTATGCAGCACTACTTCTTGAAAAAAAGTGTTGACACTATTGACATTATTGATTTTTTCAAGAAGTAGTGCTGCATACTTAAATTATTCCGAAAAATATAACTCTTTCAATGGACCCATTTTAAAAATGTTTCTTTTCCAAGAAAATGACTAATAGAAGCGATTTTCTGGAATCCACACACACACAGTCTTGTTAGATATACTGCCGTGTGCAAAGGCGCTGAGTGTAAATATTTCAGACCTAGCCAGAAAAGAGCGTCAAACATTTCTTGGCACTTTTTATACGCTGTTCTTTTCAATTCCAAGAGTTATATTTTTGATGAACTTTTCTGTGTAATCCTTTGTTTCTATTAAAAACCGTACACAAATATGTACCTGTATTCAGAAATATATATAGATATAACTGTATGTAGAGATCTTCTACTATCTAAAGTCCCGCGCCTTCACATTTCAAAACGCTTCATTTTTTTATTATTATTTAAAAAGCACCACCAACACCCTCAACGCATAGTTGATGGCTGTCTCAGCTCGCATACATGTGTTGAGAGTGTTGGTGGTGCTTTTTAAATACATTGGAGCGTTTTGAAATGTGAAGTCGCGGGACTTTAGATAGTAGAAGATCTCTACTTAATACTATAAATTATAAAAGGTTTAATATATTCCCAGTTAAAAATTCTATAGTTACAAATTATTTGAAGAAGAGTGCTTTTTTTTCAAAATTTTAATAAGCCTGAAATTTTTGGGAGTTTTAATTCTTTTACATAACCAAGTGGCAGTAAAACTGCCCTAGTAGGCTATTGGCGGTAAGTATCCCAATGGAAATACGTTTCTGAAAATGTTTTTTGTGTGAATTGACATAGTAAAGTCCCGTGACGTAGCAGGGTAGTTAATAATCGATTGAGTTACATTAATTAATGAACTGCAAAAAACTTACTCACGTGACACATCAAATTGCTAGTAAAAAATCTATTCATACGTTTTCTCGGAATTATTTTCTCAGAACATATTGCCTTCCGATGAACTTCCTAAACCAGTTCTCACGACTCGTGGTTATGAATTAAAAGTTAACGTATAAACAGATTCATTGTTAAAAAATCTGTGTCCATCCGTCATGTGATCCTGGATGCGTCACCTTATTCTCGGTATACTTGGTATTTAGATATAATAGTATGCAAGTCAGTTACTGCTTCGCAAGCTCGTCTAGCGTTTCTGGCATAATAATTTGAAGTCAAAGGCCGTCTGATGGACAGTCAGTGAAATAATTATTTGGAGTTGTTCAAAACTCATTTTAAAATGTTTTTAAGTGACAATGGCGTCTATTAGATAAATTTAAACTAAAAAGGATGTCAAGTATGTATTGCAAATTGCAATTGTATTATTTTAGCCACGAATCTATTAGTTCTATAATGACCCGAACCTTGTTAAATATTTTTATTGAGAGACCAATATATAATAAAAAACAAGTATCTTGGAGCCTTCACAGATTAATTTAGCCTATCTAGGCAAAGCTTGTACTATGGGTGCAATGAATGTAAGGACTGATAAATAACGTTACGTAGAACATTCCTATCGTCACGCTTACGTAAACAAGCAGAGGATTTCCGAAGTAGTGAAATATAGCTTTAAAAATAACTCACCTATGAGTCACGGGTCTTCCGAGCAACGATCGATGGGTTTGTAATGTTTGTATGCAGGCACCATTTATACGAGTGAAGGTCGTTCAGAAGGCATGCCTAGCGGCCTGCGGCGTATTACGGTGAACAGTGTTCAAATGTGTAATAGTTCGTCATGTCACTGGGCGCGTATCGATGTTCCCTATAGGTTTTTGGGCATTGTGTATAGTGACTAATAAAAACTGCTTTATATCTGTATCATATCATCGTTATGTAAGTATGTAACCTAACCGTATATATATGTACCTACAACAAAAGACGGTTTTATTTCTGTGAGTAGAGTGATGTCTGAAATAGGGAATTTGGCTATTCCATTAACAAGGATCATACTAAAATATATTCAACAGCAATGAAAAAGGGTCAGGGGATTTTCCATACAAAGTGACCCGCTTTCATTGCTGTTGAGTGTATATTCTACTTACTATATAGGTTTTGATTTCTCGATGAAATGTTAATTTTGTTTGTACGAAATCGGCAGATCCACAAACATTATCTGAACCTACGCATTCGTTCTTTTGTCGACGTGAAATTGTGGATGTTAACCTCGAAATATTGTATTTGGTGACTCGACTTGTCCCGAACTGGAATAGATTTTCTTTTGCGGTAAAATTGAACTATATGTATTTATAGAGTATTTACTACAACATAGACCGGTTAGTCATAGTCCAGTAAAAGAGCGAAAACATTTATTAATAACAGTCGCCTTGGATATTCAAGAACGGTGATTTAAACGGTTACCGCACGCGATCGAGCCGTGGAGTCCAATCCTCGATGTCTGTAACTAAAGAATCTAATAATAAAATATACCGAATCAAACAAAAAGCAGGTAATTTTAAGTGACTCATAACGCTTATTTTGATTCAGCGGTGAAGGTTGCTCTAGTTTCACAACGAATGTTATTAGGGTTCGTAAGCTGTAGTATACTGTGGTTGTTGAGTGACCGTGTATTATAGCAGATTAAATAGTTCGGTTATTAAATCTTATGTGTCGTTGCGATGACTTAGGAAATTTACAGTTGTGTGTAATTATTTTTATAATTAATTTATGTTTGAGAAAGTAATTTTTTGGTAATCTTTTTATGTCTTTATGTCTTTGAAAGAATGGCTTAAAGTACTTATAGCCTTTACCTAATCAGTCTGTTTTTTTCTTTGCTACTGAAATTGCGTGTCAAATGAGTGATTTGCACATTAATGAGATTCCTCAATTTAAATTCACATGCACATTTACGACCGAATAGGTACATAAGTAAATATACAAAGTATTGACCAAAATGCCCTTTGACAATTTTACCTTTTCTTTATCTGAAACTAAAGCTCAAAACCGTCGCTAACTCCTTAGCACATTGCGTGTTCTCATGAACTTGGTTTACGACTCAGAGCTATGTAAGAACCCACTGGCGTTCATAAAAACCTTTCAATGCATATTAATCTTGCACAAAATAACGTACATAATAACAATTGTTTTTTGTTAAATAAAAACAGGCGCTTGTTAATATTTCAAGTTAAACGTGCTCTTTATTCAGTATCCGTTGTCAATAGGTTTATTAGACACAATAGGTTTTACGTCAATTGACAGATTTAGGGAGCCTTTCGTTTCATAATTTTCACTGCACCATAATATGTTATTGGTCCACTGATTTGTATGAAATACTGTAGATTCTAATGAACGTTCTCTGCATGATATCCGTGCGACTGTTGTCTAGTCAAACGTCCGTAACGTCATAGAAACAAATCAGCGTACGTCCGAAATAGTCTGCATACAAATTTGAACTCCATTAGCAACATCTAAATGTCGCTGTACAGGCGAAGTTTGAAAATTTGAATCTCCCTGGCTATTTCCGATGTACGCCGTAATGTAAGGAGATTGACAGTCTTTTACATTGTCTCTCCCTGGTCACGTTCACATTCTATTATATAATATTTTAGAACATTTAAATTCCGCCACAATGTAACTTCAATCAGGTTTCCTTAATCGAAGTGTCCGATAGTCACAACAGAGGGTAACTCAAGATAAATAGTTGCTATCCCGGGGAAGTGACTTTCTACTCGGACACCCGTCGTCCGTCCGTCAGTTTCTCTGTAGCTTTGATTTGTCTTCGTTACTTAGACAGGTGCCGTCGGGTCATTGAATTTCGATGTCGAATTCATTTGGAGGCTCCAAATACTACATATAAATTTCGGTAAGAGATGAGTTCAGATTGTGCAACGTGTTTTATTTTTCATCTCCATCTTTAAGATCTTTGACAAACCTGGTTTTACTTTGAATAGGTACAATATAATGAAAACTAACGAATATAAAAATACCCCAGTCTTTCCTTTCTATCTGAGAGCACGAACATTATCAAATATTTAAAACACAGCACTGCGAAGCGTCCCCGACTGCGTAAGGGTTATTTCACACTCCTTGTTTTCTCCGCGCGAACAACACATTATACTCAAGACCTATTCGGTACAGACTGCATTTTTCTGGCTTCCATTATTCACCGTGCCAATTCTTTGTGACTCTAATACCATTGTGCTAAGGGCGAAGTTTGTACGTCGGAAATAAAACAAATAAGTCGCTGTCGTCACCTGAGCAAACGGGGGCCCCACAACAGGTTTATATCAATTTTCCGCCGAGTGCGTCTGGCTTGCGAAAAACACTTTTCTCTAGATTTAGTTTTCCTACTGCGCTTGAATAAAACCTCAATAAATGTCTTTTGATTTGTGTTCAGAACAAGGATTTCAGTTTATGGGTGTATTTACCGGCTCCTTCGTAAACCAATCTTCGAATGTTGTATTAGCCCTATAGCTGATCTAATCTACAGAGTAAACAACCTCAGAAAATATGCCATGAAAGCAAGCACATGATATTTCTTCAGTTATTTTCCTAGACAGGCCATTTTCATTTTTGCGAAGGACGACATTGGTTAGGAGAGTTGAACAAACAAATAAATGTGATAATGTTATACCTTCAGACTTTCCTGATAAGACTTGTTACGCTTTTGGGAATAACTTTGATGGGGGTCTTTTTTGTACTTGTTTGGGACTTTATTACCAAAATTAATCAGTATATCTTTATCAGTATTCTATTTTCATGGTTTCAAAATATTATTGATTTTCAGGAAAAGAGAAAAGGTTATTGAACGCAAAGCAGACTTCTTCAATGCTTTCGTTTTGTTGTCGACACACACAACACCAGTCCTTGTTTATGCAAAAACGTGCTCCGGCATTAACAAGACTGGCATGTTTAGGGAACGCCGCATTCAAAAACTCAACAAAAAAAAAACGTTATCAGTGACGTTGAAATTTTATTGGTCAAGAAGGCACGTTTAGTTTAACACGAATTTCCTTATAAATTGCACTTTGATTGATATGACGAACTACTTTGCATCCATGTCATTAGGTCAGACAAATCATTGTTCGTCGAATAATGTTGTGACAAATTTTCCACAACTCGTGTAACAAATTTTTAAAATGAGTAGTAAGTTTATGATTAATTCAAAGCTGTATTTAATTTTATACGCCATACTTATAACATATTTTAATGCCGGGGACAATTATGCTCCAGCGGTTGTTGGTGCAATTGAAACTTTTTGCGTCTGCAGCCATCTGTTAAAAGGTATGTACGAACTAAGTACGGAGCAGGGAAGCGATTATAGTCCCTCGAAACGAAAGTGGGGAAAATACTTAAAAGGAGCCAATTGCACACATGCCGGTTCCCGTTTTGTAAGCGTACTTTTAACTTGCCGGTTTAGTTATCCTGAAGTCGGCTACAGATAATGGATTTCTGCTGTCTTTTTTGATAGTTTTTTTGAACGTATTTTTGAAACCGATTAGTTCGATTTTTAATGTAGGCCGAGGAAGGGAGTTGAATTTAAGTTTTATTTCTAATAACGACCCAACAAATAATTGCACATTCTATTATTGCCAACACGTTTATAATGCTTACAAAGTCATTATGTTGATGAACAGTTTATTCCGAAATTCTATCAATTCGTGGTACCTAAAACAAAAAAAATACCTGCGTTGAATCGTAAAATCTCCAATTCAGCAGAACTTTGGTCACTAAAGAAACGGAGTTGCTAAATGCGCAAAGTCAACAGCGTGTAAAAAAACAATTGTTGAAATTAAGGCACCCCACGTATGTTCCAAAAAAGCTGCGTCTGCTGCACTAGTTAACAACGGCAACGAATTACAACACGAACACAAAATGGCCATGGCAATGTTACCTCCAAACAATTTTGCAAGCTGCGCTGAGCGAGTTTCGTGTCGCTAGCGCCGAACAAGCGACCGTTAATTGAAATGGGAGGTTTTTCCTAATCCCACCTTAACCGATTTGATCATTTTCGCATAGGTACTAGAGGTAGAATTGGATTAGATAAGGTGAGAAATTGAACAAGATTTATAATGCAAACCAACTTAAGGCACTGGTCCCACCGCGAGCGAGTAAACTATGAGCTATCGGCTATAGAAACGAACAAAAGATAAGCAGAAGCATGTAAATAAAAGAGACACGGCGATGTTTATAGTTACTCGCCCAGCGGTGAACTATCAATATCGCCGTGTCTCTTTTATTTACACGGGAGTGCTTATCTTTTGTTCGTTTCTATAGCCGATAGCTCATAGTTTACTCGCTCGCGGTGGGACCAGTGCCTTAACCAAGCTAGATATAAATCGTGTCAGTTTATTCTTAACGTCGACAGTTTCTTGTGACGTCTTATTTTCTGTAAATATTTAATACAACAAATGTATTTTTGCTTCGTGCAGCATATTAAAATCCTTACTAATATTATAAATGTGAAAGTGCGTTTGTTTGTTCGTCCCTCCTTCACGTCGAAACGACTGGACCGATTTGGATGAAATTTAGTATGGAGATAGTTTGAGACCCTGGCAATAATATAAACTACTTTTATCCCGATATTTCCACGGGAACGGGTTTTCTATGGGTCAAACCAGTTTTTCAATACTTCTATAACTATATTCATATGTATGTCCTATAGTATCATCGGGTACGGGCAAATTAAAAGTCTACGCGGGACGAGGTCGTGGGCAAACGGCTAGTATGAATATATTTTAGAGAAAGAACTAAAATTTAATTTCTTATTGTTGTATTAAAACAGTTGGTTTTGATTGCTTTTGATGAGCAAATTGTCAAAAATAACATTTTTTTGACTTAAAAGCTATTAGGCTTAACTTTTTAATTTGACTATAAAATTAAATTCTGCACAGTGTCTACATCACACTATACTGTACACTCTTCATTCACTGTAGACTGTAGATTGTAATTTAGGATAAACTGTCAAATTCCTAATACCAATATGATATTGTGGAGTGGCGTCATAGGGAGTTTAATCAAGCCCATGTCGAGGGAGCGATGCCCTCCGGCCTTTATGAAGCAAAACCAAAATTTGTTAATTAAATGGACATTTAATAAATAACCACGAGAAATAAACCTTTCGATGATTTGCGTAGTTTAACTTTAGACCCTTTTCAATTTGCTTTTATTCAAACCGTTTGTTATTTTCCAGATAATTCGATGGATTTATTTCATCCATAAGTTTTTGCATGTAGAATACCAGACAGGCTACAATTATCCCATATAGGGAAGAGAAGTATATTTGAGTTATGAATTCGTCTTATTAGAAATTATGGCTTGTATAAAGAGTGGCCGTGGTGGCCTAGTGGTTCGACCTACCGCCTCTCATGCAGAGGGTCGGGGGTTCGATTCCGGGCTCCGGCTCGCACCTCTAAGTTTACTTATGTGCGAAATTCAATTTCAATTCACCACCGAGCTTCTCGGTGAAGGAAAACATCGTGAGGAAACCTCCACGCATCTGCGAATTAATTCAAAGATGTGTGTGAAGTCCCCAATCCGCACTGGGCCTGCGTGGGGTCTATAGCCCAAACCCTCTCGTGGTGAGAGGAGGGGTGTGTCCAGCAGTGGAACGCAAATAGGCTGTAGTAGTAGTAAAGAGGTAGATACCTAGTTTGTCCATTTAAGTACATTCTGTTTCCTAGTAAAAAGAAATCCCACTAAAAAGGAACGTTGATAGTTAACCTTGCTGAGTAGGCAGCAGGTGAAATTGCCAACTGGCACAGAGCCAATCCATCTTAGGTTTGGAACTCATTCGAAATCTTACGATTCCTCAAGTCCATGGGCCATAGTGATCACTTACCATCAGGTGGCCTGTGTGCTCGTTTGGCAACCAGTGCTATAAATGGCGTTGTTTTAAAGAATGTAAGCAAACAGAGACGGTTTAAAAGTTGAACTGTCACCGTGCGATGGTCACATGTTTGCGGCGCGCCGTGTATTGCATAAAACAGCAGGCAATCACACGCGGCCGTCCTCCGAGATTTAATAACGACTCAAGTTTGAGTGAATTAGAAATGTTTCATAACGTAATGAATTCGTTTCATGCAGTCGTTTACGTTAAGAAGCCGTGGTAGCCTAGTGGTTCCATCTGCCGCCTCTCATGCAGAGGGTCGGGGATTCGATTCCGGCTCGCACCTCTAAGTTTACATATGTGCGAAATTCAATTTGAATTTACCACTGAGCTTTTCGGTAAAGGAAAACATCGTGAGGAAACTTGCACGCATCTGCGAAGTAATTTAAAGATGTGTGTGAAGTCCCCAATCCGCACTGGGCCCTCTCGTGATGAGAGGAGGCCTGTGCCCAGCAGTAGGACGCAAGTAGGCTGTAGTAGTAGTCGTTTATGTGCTGATTAGCAGAACTGTTGCCCGCAACTTTGTTACCTGGTACTTTGGAAAATAAATGATTTTAGCCTCAGTAATAGTTTACTGTATCGTTCCAGATTCTTCCGATTCTTTTGTTGAATTTAATTTTAGTATTACTTAACCCTTTACGATAATTTTGCATATTGCACGTGGATGTTAAACAGTTAAATTAAAATTCTGCTCTGATTCTAATCTATAAGAGCTGAACCAGGTTATTTGTCTTTTAAAATACAGATAAATTCTGACCAATAAGTAATGTCGTGTGTGATAAGACTTAATGTGTCACCAATATTTATCAATAGTACAATTATTTACTCCCTTATCATTTATTCACTCACTTATTAAGCTTCATAGATTAGATCATTTAAAAGTACTTACGTACCTGCGTCATGTTTGCATGATCGCGCGACAACTAGTAGGTACGGACCAACAATAATTAACTGATAATATGTATTGTGCTGACAATAAAAATTGTTAATCATTTTATTCTGATTTCAACTTATACCTACCTATTTTTTCTGTAATATAACAGGTTTAAACTATTAGGTCAATCGGCGTACCTGCATGAAGTGATCGCTGGTCATCAAGCCAGTCTGCCTATTTCCCGTTCACAAATAATTATATTCTCATTACAGGCATTTAAAGCAATGCATCCTCAAGAAAACCTAAACCACTTTAAGTTTATGAAAACGTTTCGAGCTGAATCAGTCGACACAACGCTAAAGCTGAAGCACTCTGTATCTCCAAACATTTTCAAAGGCCGCGGCCACAGATGCGGCATCGCGTGATGACGCGGCGTTTACGAAGAGCGCTCAAACACCAGCCTCTTTTGTTAGCGATGCTTTCAACTGCAATACCCACAGCTCTCCAAACTTGGCACACTCGGCTCAGATTTGAGACGTCGTTGACATCTAGGGGAATTAATCTGGGTTGTTAATGCTTTACTTTGTTTGAAGCCGCATTGGCGAACATTGTAATCCTTTTGCGGTGAACACAGACAGCTATTACTTTATTAAGGAATTGCTAATGAACCAACTCTCATCACAAAGCCACTACAGTATTAACGTTTGAATTTGAAACAGAATTCCAGTTTGAATTTGAAAAGAAATATTTAATTACCGGGATTATTTCAACGTTCAGTGCCACAAACAACCCTTTTTATTTATCACGTCTTTACCTATTTGATGTGCACTTTTAACCCCTGTTTCGGTTTTGCCTCTTAAAGAAAAATAGGTTTATGTGCGGGGGCTCGAGCGGCCCTTATTCTAAACGCCGTACATGTGTGCCAACAGAAGGGTTAACAGTCTGCTGCGTAACAGAGGGTGTTCGCGCAAAAAGGATCCATACTCGCACACGATGGTCACAAACAAATAAAAAGTGAAGTGAAACTTTTTTAGGAGCCCGAGGCAACATACTATTTTTATCTGTTTCTGTTAATGTATTGGAATTTTAAATCTCCTCGGTTTGACCAAATCCACGGCAAAAACCAAATGTATACGGGAGGTAGCTATTGTTAATAAATTAATGTTATCCGCACCGCAGTAACCGCACTGACCGCTCCAGTGTCATAACACATAAACTTTATTTAGTGCTATTTACAACCTCCCATACAAATGGACGACAGGCTTTTGCTGACGCGTTTATAAATCAGGCCGTGTCTAGTTGGCGGTATCGACCACTACCCCATCAACTTGATAAATGCATGTAACGCGAGCCTCTAACATCCCCATATTGCGTGATGCACATAATCACAGAAGGTCTGAAAATTCGAGCCTCACAGAGAACTATGCGGAAAAGTGCAAAAACGTCCCTCAATTTCTTCATAATCATCTTTACAAAGGTATCCTTGGCTTGATCAATCAATTAATCACATAAGTGGCGATAATAATATCATCATCGAGTGATAAAAATTGACAATTTTTTTAAACATTTATAGTGTCTAATGACTTTGCAGTAATATCATTAGACACCATTTTAACCAATCTTAATTTGATTTGACAGTAAGTTAAAAAGCTTGCCAGAATCATTCGCTTAATTTGGACCGTTGATAGATAGTCGTTAACCTACTGTGATTTTCTCTTCATTGTAATATGGCTAGAAGCTATGGAGAACATAAAGCTACGCAGTGCGAAGTAGGTACTTTTAAGTCGATGCGCTATCATACAGATAATTTATCAACGTTTATCTCCCGATTTTTTACCACTAAGTGTGGGGTAAATGTGAATAGATGGTGGTAATAATACAGTACATTGTGGATGCGTTTTATTTTTCTTTATTTGCCAGGGAAAATGCTATAAGGAAATCAGCTGTTATCGTTTTAGTACTTAGCTAAAATTTTGAAAAGTAAAACGGTAACTCCGTAGGTACATATTAACTCGTAGGTATATATTCAGTAGATATGTGAGTCTAATGTAACAATATCTTTAGGAAATGAATTTAACTGAGTAATTAAATTGACAGCACTGTTTATGAAGAGAGTTATCAATTCACCTTACACCAAGCGCTTAGACGTTGCGAAAATGCTAGAGCTACATTTTATTTTACATCTTTAATTATTTTAATAGTCTCAAATAAAAACATTTTAAATCGCAATCAGATAAAACGTTCCCGGTTATCCAGAAATGTCCAGCGGGAATGCGAGGCATTTTCCGGAAGATTTCCATCTGGAATTAGCCGTCCCGGTGCTTCCGCCGGATCGGATGATTCGGCTATTGCTCAACAAATAGTGCCTGCGACGTATTTCGAATATTGGCTAGTTATTTATTGTTATCTATATATTCGATTAAGATCAGTAACAGTGACACAGGTTCCAAGATGGACTTTTTTGTCAGTCACATGTGTGAGAGTGGTTGGATGGAATCAAGTGGAGCTTCATTCTTTGGTTTATCTACAAGTACGAACTAGTTAATGAGAGCAATCTCTGCTAAATGTTTTTTTATTTGTATGGAAATTGTTTGAAACCCTTGAAATAACATAGGAGATAGTTTTCGGACCGATATTTCCACGGGATTGTACCACGGTATGAATTTAATCATCATTGTACTCGTAGCTTTTGATAAGGAAAGCCAAAATTATCTTCGTACCTGTAACTGTAATAGTATGTACGTAGTGATAGATTCAGTAACTTTGGTGTTTTGTACGAGATTATAAACATTCTGTTAATACTTAAGTATCATGTGCGTCAGGTTTGATGAGATTTACCTAAGATTTTCCACGTTGTATTCCTTTCCATTGATCAAGTTTTATTCTAACAAAACCGGCTTCATTCTCTACATAAGAGCATATACAGAAAATCAGACAATACGATGCTCATTTTAAAATCCTACCGTCCGATCCTATTCAGGTCTGAACAAGACTTTCTATTATAGGAGTAGATTGTGCATGTTCATTGTGTTGGATTAGAACCATCCGTGGATACTTGGAATTCTCCAAAGGGGTTGATACCTGAGGTTAGGGCTAGGGCCAGGATTGAATGTGGTCACCGCGGTCGAAGGGTAGCGGCAGTAGTTCGGACAGTGAGTGTCTCGATTAACCAAGGAGATCGCTAGTTCGATGGTGATTAATAAGAGTTGGGGGATTGATTTCGCTTTGAAAGGGGTGAGTTTGAAATATGCACGCAGCTGGTGGAGATTTTCAATCGTAACATGACCTACATGTCTACACACTTAATTACTATACAATAAATAATGAAACTACACACGCTTCAAATATTACATTTCACCGTTTCTATGCTGGACACAGGTCATCTTGTATCACGAAATCTTCTGAGCTAACTGATGACTTTTAGTATAGGTGTAGCATAATAAACCAGACTAACCCAACGAGTCGATTCTTAAGAAATTTAAAATGATTGTAAATTTGCAAGTAAACGTTTATTTCAAGGCTGCCTGAATACAAATGACTTATTGAATCCTCGCCGAATCTCATTCCAAAGGGTTACATTAATGCAAAGGGCACGACTCTTCCTGTCTCCGAGCGAACCGTCGAAATGTTAATATACCGGAAATTAAAAGTTCCTACTCGCTACTCTTGAGTATATCTTTTCATATATAGCGAGTTTAATTGCGATAAAAAATACTTCCAATAGGAAAACGTGATTCAACAGATTGTGGATTTATAAAATTACAATCTGAGTTTTGTACCTACGATGTAGGTTTGATTTTTTTTCTAATGACAAAGATGACATAGCGATGATGAGATTGGTAGTTGATCATCTTACGAATTGAATATTATCTTTTTCAAGTATGTATACTTGAATTTATTTTGATTATCTTGGAAATAAATCTTAATTTTACACCGCCTGTCATTGTTATTCCTTTCGCAGTCTCCAGTTTCCTAAAGTTGACTGGAAGGGATCGATTTTTATCGACAAGTCCGCCTGTTGTTTACCTGTTAATTGTGTATTCGTTCTGTGTTTTTATGGTGTTAAATAAAGAGTTTTGTTGTTGTGACGAATAACTAAGTAAGTATTGAGAATAACTAGGAATTCTTCCATTCTTCATCGTGAAGCAAGTCGGTATGAAGTTTATACTGAGTGAGTATATGTATTTATGACATACGGCACAATATTGTTCTGCTCTTCTCATTAACTACGCACATTTTGAATAGTATTCGGGCACTGTATATGTTCAAAATATATTGTAATTCATCATTTTCTTTCCCTGATATTGAAATGTTTTTATTTTCCATAGTATGTTGTTAATTTCATGCGTACGGAGGTTATCGTTTTACATTATTTGCAAGTCAATGTCAATATGACAATGACTTAGTTGATTTCAATATCTGTACTTTTCAACCGACGTTTGTTAAGATTATTAAGAATTAGGTATTACACTATTTTTATTTTTCCTCTTAGCATTTTTTCAACGAAAAATATCACACGGAAAGCTCTATGCATCCTCCGTATAATGTAGTTATAAGAAATGCCGAATTGGGATCGCGTGGGAAATATGATCATTATGACCCAAACCCTCTAATGATAAGAAGAGGCCTATGAAGGAAAACCTACCTTATGAGTTGTCACAAACGACAGTGAAAATGAGGATTTTGTTTTAGGCGTTCAGAGAGTGCCTAGAGATTTTCAGCAGCTCGTCTCTCTTTAACAAAGCTTAATTTGATGTATTCCGTGGATACTAAGTAAGGGTGATTGAATTGAACTAGTGAATTATTGATAGTGCTCCAACGCAAACTTGCATAATCCATTTAAGCATTATTAAATCATGATGGAAGCGATGGGCGACGTGTAATTAAATGAGAAATCCTAGCGCGGGAATGTTGTGGCTAGACGGACACCGTGATCGGTTATGCTGGATTAAAACCTGTACAGTGTAGATGAGAGGAAGAGAGATAGGGACGGATGGTGAATTAACCACAAATTATAAATATGTATATGGAATAAAAGTTTATTTAGGAAAGAATAAGTTATAAAACTAAAAATAAACTTCTAATAGCATTTAAATTCACAGAAATATATATTTTTTTAAACTTAACAACAATCTAAAAACCTAAATTAGGGCCGTTCGAAAGGGTTCCCATCACGCAGGCAGCATTCCCTCGCTGTATGGCAATAGCCAGTCTGCGCGAGAAAGCTGCCGGCGCGAGAGTCTCCCGTAGCCTCCCTCAAGCGCTTCCCTAGCTCCCTGAGGAGCCCCAGCGCAATATGGTTATTTATTACTATTTATATAGCATACAGGTGTTTCAAAAACCAACGCCTTGACATAAATGGACGAAAGATCAACTAAATGTTATCAGAGCTACAGGAAAAAATGTGACAAAAAAGAAAGATAAATCTTGAAATTAGGGCTTTTTGATTAAGGAAAGTAGTTTTCGGACATACCTACCTAAGAAATATATTTGCATTTTTCAACCGATTTTCGTAAAATTTTGTGACATGGTACCAAAGTTACACATGTAGATTTTGTTTGTCGATTCAGTTTTGGACATTTTTCAAAATAAACTCACGAGGTCTACAGTTCTCAGAGCCACTTTAACTTACCATTTATAATTAAGAAAGAAAGAGATGTGCAAGTACGAAAAAGAAGTAAGAAAGGGTAAAGTAGTTTTGTACCCTACAAAAAAGCAAAAAAAAAAATGCCAGGTTCCATTATAGCACACGGCGGAACCGGCCTTTCGAACACAATTCGAATATAGTGTCAATGTTTGCGTGCGAGGACGTCTGTACACTTGTAAATGTGTGTGTACACGGTACGCAGGCCAATGATCCACTCACCATCTCCGAATAAAACAAATGACGGTAAGGGTGAGTTGGGCGCGAGTTGCGTGCCGGCTAGATTCAGGCAGGTGATTCCGTGACCATTCTGTATGTACCAACCTAGTACTAATAAAATAAATATTCTGTGACTATAGTTACACGATACCTACCATAAGCCTTGATTGAATGCGTCAACCTATCTTATCAGTCGAATTATTAGGAATAGCGCCGTCATTGTCATGTTGTGTGATAGTTGACATAGGACGCCTCTACCTATAGGCAGCTATAGGTAATACATAATATAGGTAAATACTATCTGGGCCCGTAATATGCACAAAGAGCCTTTCGTAGGAAGGATATTGGGGTGATGAAACAATATTCAACATTAAAGTTAGCTTCATACTCGTATGAAAACTTGATGCTTACTGCTCGTTTCATAAATTTTTTACAAGTTTTATGCATTATAATAAAAATGGTTTATTTATTAATTACAGTCTCATTTTGTTTTAGTCTTGAATTTGTATATATTTATTTTATTTTTATTCTTGACTATCCGTTTTCCGCGACTTCGCCCCGCGTACACTTAGAATTTGCGTAAATATATAGTTTGTTTGCCCGTGGAAAACTCGATCCCATGAAGATAACAGGATAAAAAGTATCCTATGTTATTTCCAATGTCTTCAACTATCTCTTTACCTTTCATAAAAATCCATCCAGCTATTTTGACGTGAAGGAAGGACAAACAAACGAAGACACTCTCACATTTATAATATTAAGTATATATGTATATTCATATGTTTTCTAATAAAAAAAGAGTCATAGAAATAAGAGTTTTATGTAAATTGAATGGATTCGTGTCCTTTTTTTATCCGTCCAAATAAAAAGGCTATTAGGATCGGGATTTCGCTAGGTCATTTCAGTGTCGGACGGAAAGCAATGGGCAATACTACCGAAGGTCACGAAATAAAAGGGAATGAAAACTGGTTCCCAGTGCAACAAATCAATAGTCCACGATATCATTAATACGTACCAATAATTTCAAAAATAAATAAATAATAATGATCTAGTGTGTTGCCAGTGATGACTTACGGCTCCGAGAGGTTAGGCGCTTACGATGGGCCTCATAAGAAGGCTCAAAGTCACTCAGAGGGCAATGGAGAGGGCTATGCTCGGGGTTTCTCTGCGTGATAGAATCAGAAATGAGGATATCCGCAGTAGAACTAGGGTCACCGACATAGCCCGAAGAATTGCGAGCCTTAAGTGGCAGTGGGCGGGACACATTGCTCGCAGGACTGATGGCCGATGGGGCCGGAAAGTTCTCGAGTGTCGTCCGCGAACCGGGAGACGAGCTGTCTTTAGGCCTCCAACAAGATGGAGCGACGACCTCGTGAAGGTCGCGGGAAACCGGTGGAAGCAAGTAGCACAGGACCGATCTGAGTGGCGAGCTTTGGGGGAGGCCTATGTCCAGCAGTGGACGTCTTTCGGCTGAAATGATGATGATGAATTCCAAATAATGCTTATTTATGCAAATAATTGCTTTTCTTAATCGATACCTACTAGGGTATGCGCTTTTATGATCTCTTTATCGTGAAATAGTTTTTAAACACGGTAAATATTTTTTATGAATGAATAAAATACATTACCCCACACTGATATTTTAAGTAATACAGAATACATAAATGGGGTTTCAGGAGTTCACTTTTAGAATACTAGAATTAGATATGTCTTTCAAGTAGGACAAGGACAAGAATTTTTATTTATACCGTGTTGCCTGTGTTTGCCTGGTTTGTATTTGTTTAGATTTAATCTACACATCATAATTAAATAAATTGTAACGTATTGTTTCTTGAAGCCTGCTTGTCTCAAAAGTAGTAATTACATGAGAATAGTTAGCATGTCTATAAAATGTACAACGATTTGTGAATTTTGTTATATTTTATAACGGGTATACCTATAACTAACCTTTTACTACGGGGCAGTTGGACGTTTAACACAGCTCGTAAATAAATATCGGACCCGCTCGCGAATCCCAACGCTTATACCGAAAACAAAAGCCTTAAAAAGAATTCCTGTTTACTATGGAAATAATTCATATTTACTGATACTAAACAATAAACTATTTGTAAACGGTCTCGTGTGAAGTCGTAATTAAAGTTACGATCAGTTGCAACGTTTGAGAGGTTTCTGTGGGGCAGTTAATTAAATTTCAGCCCGTCTACTATTTTAGCTATGTTCGACCGTCAGGTGTATTGTGTTCTGCAGCCACTTGCTATCTTTGATTATGTGTGATCAGAGAGAGTCCGACCGAAACCGAATTTCGGGCCCAAACTGAAAAAAAAACTTTGCATAAAATTAAAAACTCGTTTTTTAACGGCGTAGTAACAAAATTAGAGAGAGTCCGACCGAAACCGAATTTCGGCTCCACACTGAAAAAAAACTGCTTAAAATTGAAAACTCGTTTTTTTTTAACGGCGTAGTAATAAAATTTTAGCCATTAATACCAAAGTTTCGCTGCTTTTACTGGTGTAAGCTCCGTTTTACATCACGTTGGTAATATTATTTTGTAATTCCTACAAACCACCTTTACAATAACTAAAGTCGAGTTGTTATTCCTACAAAAAGTTTGTCGTCGCGAGATTTAGACAATTTTAGTGAGCGTTACTATTGTTTTGTTGTATTAAATGTTTTTTTTTTCAGTGCAGCTTCTGTCTCTCGACCGAAATAGAAACTTCCATATAAGGTCAAACAACATGGAAATATTCATATAAGACACCTTTAATCTTTATCTTTAGCACGTAACGTGCTCCGAACATCTTCGATCGCATCTCTAAACCTCTCGAATTCAGTTTTGATCTCGGCCATGGCGTTTCGGCTTAGTTTCATGTCCTCTACTGAACGTTCGGTCCGACACTGTACGAGTCAGAATGTAAATGCTTACACGTTCTTATGGTACCTTGCGATTGTGCGAGTTATTACGATGAGGTCTTACGTCTTGGTGATGGTTTAGTATGCAGGGGTTTGAAGATACGATAACTTGGACAATAAATATTAGGTCCTTACATATGAAATTGGCGTTTGGCGAACTGGCAACTTTGATTCAAAATATGTGGCGTTCGGCTAGGAATTCCAAATTCAAATTTATTTCAAATTTAAGACCATGTATTTCTGTGTTCGAATTACGAAATTTATTTGTTATCGCGTCATTTGTTTTTCTTTCACATCGTTCTGTTCACAATATGGAGAACTTAAAATATCGCTATATTTACGAATATGAGTTTCACCTCGGCACTAGTGCTGCAGAAACGGCTCGTAGGATTAACAATGCGTATGGGGAAGCTACTGCAAAAGAAAATACGGTACGTTATTGGTTCCAACGTTTCCGTTCTGGAAATTTTGACCTACAGAACAAGCCTCGTGGACGGCCGGAGACACAAGTTGATAACGAAGAATTAAAAGCAATTGTGGAAGCAGATCCATCGCAAACCACGTCAGAGTTAGCGGCAGGCTTCGGTGTGAGTGATAAAACCATTTTGATTCACTTGAAACAAATTGGAAAAGTGAAAAAACTTGAAAAATGGGTACCGCATGAATTGAGCGACGCAAACAAAGAAACACGCATCGAGTGTTGCGTTTCACTTCTCAACCGGCACAATAATGAAGGCATTTTGAATCGTATCGTTACTTGTGATGAAAAATGGATCTTGTACGACAACCGGAAACGTTCTTCACAATGGTTGAACCCAGGTGAACCAGCCAAATTCTGCCCGAAACGAAAGTTGACTCAGAAAAAGGTACTGGTAAGTGTCTGGTGGACTAGTGCCGGTGTCATCCATTACAGTTTCTTAAGATCTGGGCAAACAATCACGGCTGATGTGTATTGTCAACAATTGCAAACGATGATGGAAAAGCTAGCCATTAAACAACCCAGACTGGTCAATCGATCTAGCCCACTGCTGCTTCAGGACAACGCTCGACCACATACGGCACGTTTGACGGCCGCAAAACTACGGGAGCTGCGACTGGAATGTCTTCGACACCCACCATACTCCCCGGACCTTGCTCCAACTGATTACCATTTTTTTCGGAATTTGGACAACTTCATGCAAGGAAAAAAATTCAATTCTCACGAGGCTGTCCAAACGGCCTTCAAAGATTTTATTGATTCTCGCTCACACACTTTTTTTAGTAAAGGAATCAATGAACTACCTTCGAGATGGCAAAAGTGCATAGATAGCCATGGTACATACTTTGACTAAATAAAAAAATAGTTTCATAAAAAAAAATCGTTTTCATTTCTGCCATATGAAACGCCAATTTCATATGTAAGGACCTAATACCTCTACGTATGTATGTAAATAAAGTCTGTCATCAATGATCTTAAGAAGATGTAAGCTGCATTATACTAGTATGACAAATTTTAATATAGAATACTCATTGTCTAAGAGCCATTTACGTAAATATCGTTTAGTAAATACTCGTTTTAATGCTCTCACCACTTTTTTACTACTAGCTTCCACCCGCGACTTCGTCCGCGTGGAATTCAGTTGCGATCCCACCAGTAGTTTTCGAGTTAAATCCGGACATACATACAGGCACCTCTTTTCTATAAATCGTTTTTTTTGTGTTCAGTATCATTACAGCCCCCTCGAATTGATCGTTTCTTTTAATTTTCAAGTTACAGACGCGACTTTCTACAGACTTATTATTAGTACAGATTTACAATACAATATTTCCTTCGGTACCTTAGAAAATTATGATTCGTAAGACGGCTTCTGTGCAATCAAACTATCTATAGGTTGAGGGTAATCTAGACTAACAGAGGCTTCGCGTGGTCACAGACAAAGCCTTTGCATCAACACGACATGCGGCGTTGTACACGGCTAGACGTGCCTCGGATTTGGAAGATGTTTGCACAGCTCACACGAATTTGCCCAAGGTTTTAGATATTTGTTTTGTATGACACTTGTATAAAGTGAAATGGTCAAGTTGACTTTAAGTTTAAATCGAAACTATTAATGAAAATTGCTTTAAACGTAGACTTGTAAAACTAGTGGAATTCTGTGAGAGAACGGGAACCGTATTTTCCGGGATAAAAAGTAGCTTATAGTGTTGACTCGTGTATAACCTACTCCTATACCAAATTTTGTGTATATCCGACCAGTAGTTTTCGAGTTCAAACCCGACAGACGTACATACTGTTTTTTTAAAATAAAAATCGCATTTTTGTGTTTAGGATCGTTTATATACTTCTCTCGACTTCATTATTATTTTATTTTCAAGACAGACTTAGACAGATTCAATTCAGATGAATTTTACAGGCGCGACTTATCTACAGACTTTCATATAGATTACACTTAAAAAGTTGCATATTTCAGGACACCATCTCAAGTTTAAAATAAGTATGCCTAGAAAATAAAAAAGCATGACAGTGCAGTCACGCGCCAGTTTTTCTACTTTTAGTGGCATATCTTTCATACCGCACCATTAAATCGTCAAATGCAGGGATAATAATTCAAACGACCCCACCTTTGTGAAGGTCGGGCGCGTAGTTCACTGCTGTATTATCTTGTTTCTAAGATAGCTCGTTAATTGAAAA
Source organism: Aethes cnicana (assembly GCA_963971205.1). Taxonomy (NCBI): domain Eukaryota; kingdom Metazoa; phylum Arthropoda; class Insecta; order Lepidoptera; family Tortricidae; genus Aethes; species Aethes cnicana. The sequence continues at coordinate 5,965,649 of OZ020286.1, forward strand.
GACCCGTGGAAACGCCGAAACGTATTTTAAGATGCTTCTGATATTGTATCGATACTAATTAAGGATCTGGAAAAGTGGAAAATGTGGGGGAGGCCTATGCTCAGCTATGGGACACATTGGTCGATTAAATAAGGGTCGCATTTAGCAAGGTTTTACATGATTTTGAAGTTGAACAGGATTTTGTTACTTGATTAAAAACACTGCAGTATTCTATTTATGTAAGGGTAGGTAATTCATTAGAAAGCTTATAATAACAATTGTGTTTGACACTACCTACTGCATAGGACTGGGACCTATAAGGGATATATACATTTATTAAATAAAGGCATTTCAACGTCTGTATATTTTCTGGTCGTCTCTTAATGCAGTCAACCTTTGAGCTTGCCTTTTGATGCCATTTTATTCATTAATCAAAACTTAATGACTTAATTAGTTTCCTATCTAGTTAGATAAGTCCACCGATTGGAGAGCAGCGTTTCCTTTGTCGCCGATAATATTATCTATTCGCTCCGCTGGCCCGTGCAGTATGATAATCTTATTTGAGGGCTCTAAGCCCTGAGGGACGGGAAAGAGTCCCCTTTTGTTTAAAATTCCGCGTGCTAGTTGGACATGACACCTTGCATTGTAAAATGGAAGCATTCTGCATTTTCTAGGGGCTGAATGTCATTGTTGATTGCATAGGTGTCAGAGCAAGTGATGTAGGTAATGTAAGAGCTACGATCATCTAAATAAAAATACCTACCTAGTCATTTATTTTGCTCCACCTAGTTAGAGGCCTACCGACAGCTCGAATTCCGGTACGCGGACGCCATTCAAGAATTTTCTGGCCCGATCGGTCGTCAGTTCTGCGACCAACTGCGTAAAAAATAATTTATTTTTCATTTTTCATGGAACATTTTCAAAATGTATGAGTACTACCTATTAAAACGGCTTTTCCCTAGCTCCTTGTGTAATATAATGGCTGAGTAATGGCTAGCGTGAGCGCTAGGAAAGGGCGCATAGCTCTGATATTGAGTTATGCAGACAGCCTGCCGATGACAGCTACTAAGCTATTGAGCGTCTGGCTATTCCATTCACGACCTTTTGGATTAGCCCAATATTGGTATATCGTCTTCAAAGCATTATCAAAGTTCTAAAAATCAACTTGGAAATTCACTATCTGGCTTGTAATAGCATCAAATAATCATACCTAAACACAAAACAAAAACCTTTGTAGTTTCGACGGTGCTTGTTGCCGATATCGTTTTAATGTTAAAAGATGACCTGGTGAAGGTCGCGGGAAGTTGGTGGAGGGAAGCAGCACAGGACCGGTCGGAGTGGCGAGCCTTGGGGGAGGCCTATGTTAAGCAGTGGATGTCTATCGGCTGATATGATGATGATGATGAATTGGTATAATTTCTGCGCTTTAAAACTATTTTTTTATGTCAGTGATAAAAGTTATCCACAGTAAGTTTGAACAAAGTGTTAATTTGTAACACTACATTAGGAGTTTATATGTTTTTTTTTTAATATTGCCTACTAGCTGAACTCTACACTCTCATATCTCTATTTCGAATAGGTAAGTTTTACCAAAACTCATGTCATTGTGTTGTACAATCTTTTTGCTTAGCCTCTAACGATGTTTACTGAAATGTATCCACAATACGTATCGTATATCCACATCCACAAACTGTTATTGAAAAGTTCGCAAAAATATTTGCGCGTAACCATAAATTGGCAACTTTCAACGCCCACAGCTTACCGAATTTATCGCCAAGAAAATGCTTTAAACTGCAAAACTTCGGGCTTATAATTAATGGCTGGAGACGGTTTCATTTCGGAGGGCAAAACAAAAAGATAATTGTGCCCAATTAATTGTAGCTCTTTTCCAAATGAGGGCGAATTCCCTTCAGTACCTTTTAGATTATCGAGTCTGACTCGCTCCTCCTTAGTTTGTGTTTTTAACAGACTTTGAAAAATTTAATACCTACAGGTAAGAATTACCTGACAGGCTGCTCCGCAAAAAATGCTCTTAGTACCCATATTTTTTAAGAATAATAAAGCCGTCTGTCATCTATGAAATCCCTTAATTTTGCCACCACATATAGTAAATGTGATTTTGTCTGTTTTTCGATCGCGCCTTATTAAGAATGCACGCCGGTCGACGGCCGTCCCTCAAGTAGACAGTGATGAATCAGGATACCTTGGACGCGCGATTTATATCCAATCGTTTATTCTGAAGGATATTTGCTTTGGCATACCTTCCTAAGTGTTGACTTAATTTATTAGCAAATTAAATTAATATATGTTATTTTATAACAATCAGTTTGGGAGGAAAATTACTACGGTGGCGCTGTATTTTGTTAAGTTTCTAAAAGATAAAAATTGGTCAAACTCATACCTTGTTGTTGAAATTATCTATAAACTTTACCACCTGTTAGGTATATTGTATTGTATGCAAATTAGAGCTTTACCTGTACTGTCATCTTAAGTACATGTTTTTAAAAAAATCGTTCTTTATTATGAAAAGAGAGCCTGATATCAGGATTAAAGTCTCCTGATGATAAAATAGTAGAATGCCGGGACGAAAACTCTGTGTTAAGGTATAATTTGTTAGACAATTTTACGTTTACTCCAACTGGGAATCAATATTGTTATTCCCTTGTTTCAGGCTGCCCTGTGCGCAGACTACAGCGTCCCCGTAGACTGCGTAGCCGCAGGCCCCGCCCCTAGGCCCAGCTCTTTCCATGAAATATCGCAGCAGCCCAAAGTAAGTCCAACTTATTATTGTTTGCCCGTGGAAGGACCTTACTTACCCGCTAACCTGCGGCGGGTATATCTAATAGGTACTACGTACCAGTAGCGTACACGTACCCCCCGCACGCACGCCAGGTTACCTCACACCGGCTGCTGCGAACGTGCGCCGGGAATATGCACTCAGTCATGGTCGTAACAATTAAGTACTTACATAGCTTTACAATACAAGTAAGTAGCTGGTGCGTGCTCAGGCAGACACGCTTATATTAGTGTGCAGATTCGGTTCCAATTGTATGGCGTGTCGCGGACGTGCCTGCGGTAAGTAGCGCTTACACTGTTCTGTTCCAGTAAGGTTCACTTGCACCAAGCCGCTAGCTTCGGATTAGCCTCTTAACCTAGGTTTAGTCGTATCAACTTAACTTGATGTAGCCCCACTTGCACCAAGCCGCTAACCTCGGGTTAGCCTCTTAACCCACGTCAAATTCATACAAATAAATCTGAGTTAAGCGGTTAACCCGAGGTTAGTAGCTTGGTGCACGTGGGGTTTAGAGGCTAGCCCGAGGTTAGCGGCGCTGGTGCAAGTCCGCCTAAGAAGGTAAGGGAACTGATGAAGTTACTGGCATACAGGGTTGTCAACGCCAAACAATGACAATACAAAATGTTGCTGGCTGTTTGGTTATGTGGATGGAGTTTTGTTACTCGCCTATGAAAAAAACCGGCCAAGAAGCGAGTTAAACTCGCGTGGAGAGGGTTCCGACCCTTGATTATTTTCAATGACGTCATTTTCATATCGTTTCAAAGGATAAGCTATTTTATAATATAAGCTGTTTCAAATACCATGGACTTCTTAATAATTTTCCTACAATCTATAGGTCAGTAACTATCCTCCGTATTTTTTCCAAAATTTTAGGTCCAGTAGTTTCGGAGATAAGGGGGGAGAATGGTCATTTTTCGCCTAATTACTTAAATAACTCGAAAAGTTTTGACCAAAAAAGAAATAAAAAATATATATTTGAGATCCTCATAAGAAGTACTTTCATTTCATATGTCACACGATACAGTTTTTAAAACTTCATTAATATTTATTCAAATTTAGCCCCCAAAAATAGGGTCTATGCTTAAAATTCATTTATTTTCGTTACACGTCCGTCTTTGGGTCACAAACTTACATATACGTACCAAATTTCAACTTAAGCGGTCCAGTAGTTTCGGAGAAAATCGACTGTGACAGACGGACGGACAGACACACGAGTGATCCTATAAGGGTTCCGTTTATACCTCTTGAGGTTCGGAACCCAAAAAATAGAATAGGTAACGTTGTGTGTATATTTAGATTTTATTTCCCGATTTCCTGCAAAAGAATGGAATTTAATGGAGGACAACGCTAACGTTGTTTACTTTATTATTTTAGTGTCTAGTACTTGGTATGTTTTCATTTAATCGTCAATCTACAATTCTCCACCATAATAGTGATTCAAAGTTTTGGTAAGTATCAAGTGTCGATGCGATGTCGTCGAGAGGCAAACAAAGTTCTTAAGTAAGTAGGTATATACTACATGCAAAACGATAATAGTTATCTCATGAAGGATACCTATTACCTACATGTTTAACTTCATTTTCATATGTTAAATAATACTACATGCTAATTTCGAAATTACTAGAGTGATAGCACTGGCAGTGCATAAATTATGCGAGTAAATTAGTACAATTAATACAGCAAGCCTGTATATAAGTATGTAGTCTGATAAATAAGTAGGTAGAATCGAAATAATTTTAAATAAATGCTACAGTGAAATCTGCTTGAGAATACGAAGAGTAGAATGGACAGTGGTAAACCAAACAAAATTTATATTTTCACCAAAATTTTGAAGTCCAGATTCTACAACATTGGCTCTTAGCAGAAAACCGTGTGTGTACAATATCAAAAATATCAAAATGGAATTGGAGTTTCATAAGGTCACTTTATTTTCCATTTGGCTATTGTTGAAACTTGAATTGATGAGTTACATAATAAACTGTAGGTACCATATGTATGTATAAAAAGAGCACATAAAATTTTCGCGAGTCATTTTATATCTCTTTTGATAAGATAGATAACTAGGTAGGTATTGTAGCGAATTAAACCCCGAAAAATTACATTTTTCTACATTGGATTTGATAAAATTGCTTGCGACATATAGGTACTATCAATAACTTGTTTATCTATTGGTAGTCAAATATACCTACGATTAATGTAGTGGAATCACTTAGCTCTTTCCAAGAATCCATATCATATTCTTAAAAAACCGGCCAAGTGCGTGTCGGGCCACGCGCAAATTATAGGGTTCCGAAGTTGACGATGCCCCAGTACCTTTCTAAGACTTACTAGCATCTAGCTAGCCTGTGGTATGACGTGCCCGCCCGACGCGCCTGCCGCTCGAGAAAAATCATTGGTTTTTTAATCATTTCATAAGTTGGTCGACTATGACTCGTAAGTTTGTACAGCCTACTTAGCTGTGATAGTTTTCCTTTCAACTACGTTATATATGCCATAACCGTGATTTTTTTCAGCCATCCAAATACCACCATTTAGCTGGCAGGGGGGGGGGGACACGTGACTCTAACAAAAAATAGCACTTTAAAGCTTAATATTTCACAAACGCATCACTTAATCAAAAAATGGTTTTAACAAACCCACAATATTTTTTCAAGACCTATTCAACGATATGCCGCACCATGGGGTACGCAAGAAAAAAAAATTACATCCCCACTTTACGAGTAGGGGAGGTACCCTATAAAAAAAAATATTTCAAAATTTTATTGTACCACTTTGTCAGCGTAACTAATATGTATATTCATGCCAAATTACAGCTTTCTAGAACTAAGCATCTCCGAGCAATAGTGCGGACAGACGGACGGACGGACGGACGGACGGACGGACGGACGGACATGGCGAAACTATAAGGGTTCCTAGTGGACTTCGGAACCCTAAAAAGAACAAATGGTTAAACATTGATTTCTTATGGTATTGATTTTTTAAAAGGTCATTCAAATCGTCCGTCAACGTACCGCATTCATTTCTGCAACGAATGTCACCGGCCATTTAACAGATTAGAATGATCCTTCCCGTGTTTTATTCAACCTCGACATTGGCGGAATCATCGCACCGATGGGGGCCATATACTCGTAACCCAAAAAAAATTGAATTGAATGATCCTCAATGTGGTCGATGCAACTCACTTGTGTGGTGACCTTTTGAAGAGTGCCCAATGATGAAAGAGTGAGTCACGTGAGTCATTCAACTTGGTGGATGATTGTGTCTGTACAACGAACTCGGTCACTCGTTCACATGACGTGACGCGACCAACTTGGAAGCCCCCATCCTTTTTAAGTTCATGAGTCAACCATTCCACTTAAGAACAAATGTATACCTTCATAATGAAGTAAAGGGTGGATGACGCAAGTTAGTAATGAATCAAGTATTTTATGACAGTCCGATAATTATTGAATTATCTTGTTAACCGCGATTTTGTGCTAACGTGTTATCTATTTGTATGACCTTAAACTAAAAGGGTGTAAGTGTAAGTACATTGCAGAATTACAAGAACTGTACTTTTATTAACTGACTTCAAAGAGGAGGTTATCAATTCAATACGTAGGTATGTATGTATGTATTTATGTAATACTATAGAAACGCTTGTAACGTAGTGATTTAACATATTGCCACTTCTGATGGAAACTATACTTAAATTGAACAGTGTGGAGTTTAATAAAGAGTACAACATACGAGTACCTATTACTATTATGTAAGTATGAGGTATTCCTAAACGTCACTATGTTCTGCCATTTTTATCAAGCACAAGAATTTAGAAAACTCGCTAAACTTATTATAAATTTAATTATTAAGCCCTTGTGCAAAAATAAACGGATGTCTTAAGTAGGTAGATAATCCAATGTCACTAATGTAAATAAAACCCACTCACCTTATTATTTTTATGTTTTCCCGGTCATGGAGACATACCTATTTACTTATTTCACTTTGTCAAATTAACACACCCCCAAAACAGTAGTAATAAACAGGATAACGTTATTAACGGGTACTTGGTAGTAAGGGCGGCAGTACACTCGAACGCAACGCCAATTGCAAACGTATTGCCAATTTGAACTTTACGCGAAGGACCTTACCACAGAATAAGTAATAGACCTTTCTATATTTTACTTGTAAACTTTGTCGGCGGTGGCCGACTGTGGCGGTCAAGAGGTTAACGGTTGAGTCATTTCATTCCTGACTCATTGAGGGATCAAATGCTGACCTACGATCAATTGTTCCTAGCCGATGATTAATTGGATGACTTATACTATTGCGGATACGGGTCATTAAAATGTTTTTAAATAATGATCTGATTGCACATTCATTCCCATTTATAGGCCGAGAGCTTTATTAAATAAATATTAGAATTGCCAAACTCAAAAGATGGGCGATTTATATCCACTCTACAGGCGTTCAACAAGAAGCTCTTTTTAGGGTTCCGAAGTCCACAAGGTCGCCATGTCCGTCCGTCCGCACTATTGCTCGGAGATGCTTTGTTCTAGAAAACTGTAATTTGGCATGAATATACATATTAGTTACGTTGACAAAGTGATACAATAAAATTTTTAAATATTTTTTTTTATAGGGTACCCTATAAAAAATATATTATATACTCGTAAAGTGGGGATGTAATTTTTTTTCTTGCGTACCCCATGGTGCGGCATATGATTGAATAGGTCTTAAAAAAATATTGTGGGTTTGTTGTTAAAACCATTTTTTGATTAAGTGATGCATTTGTGAAATATTAAGCTTTAAAGTGATATTATTTGTTAGAGTCAGCTAAATGGTGGTAATTGGATGGCTGAAAAAAATCACGGTTATGGCATATATAAGTTAGTCAACACTATCACAGTAAAATCACATTAAAACACAGTAAAACTATCACAGCTAAGTAGGCTGTACAAATTTAAGAGTCATAGTCGACCAACTTATGAAATTATTAAAAAACCAATGATTTTTCTCGAGCGGCAGGGGCCTCGGGCGGGCACGTCATACCGCAGTAGCTAGCCGCAGTGATGCTAAATAAGTCTTAGAAGGTACTGTGGACATCGTCAACTTCGGAACCCTATACTTTGCGCGTGGACACCGACACGCACTTGGCCGGTTTACCTGGTGATGTCAATTATCACTATCACTCATATGCTGTGGTTAGCTGCCACCTAGTTACAGTTAGTTCAAGAAGAGTGCTGGCTCTATAGCGAGTTTGCAGAACAATTGCAAGGAAACGATTTTTGGCTCATAAAATAGCTTATAGAGGCATTCAATCTTACTAGTCCACGCCAGAGTTGGCAACGCATTCTGTGTTCACGGGCCGCAGATATCACCGCGGACTGTGTGCTCGCTTGCTGACGAATGCAATGAAAAAACCGGCCAAGTGTGTGTCGGGCCACGCGCAAATTATAGGGTTCCGAAGTTGACGATGCCCACAGTACCTTTCTAAGACTTATTAGCATCTAGCTAGCCTGTGGTATGACGTGCCCGCCCGACGCCCCTGCCGCTCGAGAAAAATCATTGGTTTTTTAATCATTTCATAAGTCGACTAATGACTCGTAAATTTGTACAGCCTACTTAGCTGTGATAGTTTTCCTTTCAACTACGTTATATACGCCACAACCGTGATTTTTTTCAGCCATCCAAATACCACCATTTAGCTGGCAGGGGGGGGGGACACGTGACTCTAACAAAAATAGCAGTTTAAAGCTTAATATTTGACAAACGCATCACTTAATCGAAAAATGGTTTTAACAAACCCACAATATTTTTTCAAGACCTATTCAACGATATGCCACAACATGGGGTACGCAAGAAAAAAAAATTACATCCCCGCTTTACCAGTAGGGGAGGTACCCTATAAAAAAATATATTTCAAAATTTTATTGTATCACTTTGTCACCGTAACTAATATGTATATTCATGCCAAATTACAGCTTTCTAGAACTAAGCATCTCCGAGCAATAGTGCGGACAGACGGACGGACATGGCGAAACTATAAGGGTTCCTAGTGGACTTCGGAACCCTAAAAAACAAAGCGAAAATAATACCCGTAAGCGTTCGTAACCGGAGGTCATCCTTAAAATACACTAAAGCAAGCAATGACCATATTAATATGCGAGTTATGCGTCACGCGGTCTGAATTTCGAGAAAGCTTGTGCTTAAATGACATCATCGCAACGTAAGTAATATGTCTACGTTGGCAATAACTAACTTAGGTACAGCTGGTGTTCCTGAATTGAAACAAATGGTCTTGATAGCGTATTTAAGAAAAAAAATAGTTGAGAATTTGAAGCTAATTTACATACTTATAAAAGAAAAGCTCAAGGCTGAAGATGTGTATAATAATTATAAGGCGACTTATTGATTGAACACTAGTCAATATTGTTTATGTAAGTTATACCTATAAAATAAACTATTGGCGTAAGTCAGTGGGAACGAACAAATAAGGCTTGCTGATAATTATTATTGATAAGAACTGCGCCCCAGTACCTACAAATCAGCCGATTAAGTTTTCCTTCTATCAGGCATTTAGTTTAGTAAAGCGCTATTAGGGTCCGTTCATTCCGCACCTTTTCTAATCGAAACGACAAAGAATCAATAATTGCGATCATCACCTATCTACGTGAAATATGTCAAATTTAATATTTAATTTTAATCAATTCTAACATTAAAAGCAAAATGTCAAATTAAAATTTAACATTCGTGACTGTCAGTCCAATATGTTAGTGTCATAAAATCACAATTTATCAAACAATGCACTTCACCACATTAGTTATCTGATTGAAGAAATTCTACGAGCATGATTTTTATTCTGGACTAGCAGGATGTATATTGTTATACCGCTGCGTCCAATGCAGCTGGTGTTGGCAACGAAACTCAAACACCGGTTGAACTTTTTTGGCTCCATTCAAAACTCTCACCGGCCGACCCCTAAACGGCGTGACGCGCGTGAAACGTCAAACTCAGAACACCTGCCGAGGACACGAAATGAGTCATTATTTTCCGTGAGCATTACAGCCCATATGTGACCGAGTTGAGCATGGAAAGATAGGGAACACCTATGACTCACGGAAATAATGATATACTCTAGTGTAGCACGGTAGCGTAGTAAACCGCAGCATACTAAAGCGGTGAATGTTAAATTTGAATTCGTGACTGCCATTTTAGTAGTTTCGGTTTTCAGTTTCAGATTCAATTGATTTTGGCACAGCGAGATTAAATGTTGATGAGTTCTGCTAGTTCTCTTTTATCTGAAATCGTGATCTGACATCTTATAGTATGAACTTTAGTATACCTATGGGGGTTTTTGTTGGTAACAAATCGACCTGGCTAGATCTTGTATCGGGAAAATTAATTTTAGCTAGGTATTTTCACCCCAGCAAAGCGCGGTCGCCCAGCTGACCTGTAATTGGTCGCGATTTGTCAGCTAGTAAGTACTTACCAGGGCGACCGAGATGAAAATACCTAGCTAAAAATTAATTTTGCCGATACGAGATCTAGCAAGGTTGATTTGTTACCCACAAAAACCCCCATAAGCACTAGTTTACTTTTAAAATAAGCATCAAAACTGTAATTTGTTTGTTACTTGTTACTGTGCCTAAATTAAATAAATAAATAAATAAATAAATAAATAAATAAGTATACCAAATTTCATCGAAATCGCTAGAGCCTTTCTAGAACGTTTCTAGGACTTCTTACTAGCTAACCATCGGGTTGGTGCACGAACTCGGACTCTCCTAGTCATAGCCAATTACTGCAAACATACGTATTAGTTAGCTAAAGATCCTGTTAATTGGTCAGAAAAACTTAACACTTATATTCGTATTCCAGTTTTTCATATTTCAAGTTGTTTTAGAACTTAACTGTGTAAGAAAACTGTATATTTTCCCACTTAACCACCTGTAAAAAATATTGGGTTGATGAAAGCGTTACCCAAAAGCCAGTTACCTACATTTAAAATCAAACATATGAAAATGTAGCTACGGTGATTCAAGAGCATATCACTAACTATAATTAATCATTATACTTACCTATAGGGTCAAGCAAAACGTTATGACGATATTTTAACCACAGTATCAGCTATCGGTTCTAAGCGCGTTTTTTAGGTCTTTAATTTTTTTCGAGATGGTAAAAAAATGTATTGGATACGCTAAGGTGGCATGCCGCAAGATGTGCAGTAGCTTCGTTCGGCATGTGCATGTCTAGGTAACCATCATGTGATAGCATGCATCTCCCAGCCACCCCCTTGATCACTAAGACGGCCCCCCATTGCCCTCAGAATCCGACCTTGGGTTCTTGTAGCAATTGCTGGCTGGTGTTGTCACTTGAACTGAACTGAACTGAACTTGGTAAAAAAAAATATTGGATTGAGGTACCTATCGCTCACACCATCAATCCCATACTGGGTCATGCCATCTAATAAGAAATTACCTGATTCTTTGGGGAAAATATCATCTCAACGTTTTGCTTGTCCCCTATATGATAATTTATCAACGGCCGGTCCATAATCAAAAGCCATAAATACTTCACCAATCATTAGCATGCTTCGCTGACTGTAAGTGCATTAGTCACTAAGGGAACCGTAATTGTAAACAAGTCATTTAGAACCCGTAAACAGCTGATTAACTCCGCGCTAATTGTGAGTAGCGATCGAGAACTGCAAATTCGTGAGTCACTGTTGGGAATTTCATAAATTAAAATGTTCGCAATAACTTTCCTTTTAATTGCGGGAATTGTGTAATGAACAACTTTTGTGATTCACTCGAGCGGACGCTGTGGCATCATACTCGTAATGAGCTCAACGTAGGATTATCCTTTAAGTACATGTGTACCTAAAATTGATCCAACGTTTGGGTAAATAAATATCTGGTAAGTATTTTATTATTTACAGTGCTCCAATTACCTCCTACAAAACATTTAAGGTACTCAATTTGCTAATACATCTTCATACCTACCCTACTCTGCTATTACCTACTAACGTAACTAACTTCTACTCTCTTTATCTATGCTTGCCATTACAAGTCGGTCCCTATGTTAATTTAAATCAATATTGTCATCTTTTTTGGCCAATCTCCACCATTTACAGCCAACTTTTCAGTTTCTCATCCCATCAAAATATACCTACATTAGTTACAGTAGGTACACACTTAAAAGTAGTCTTAAACTTAAATGAACTCTATTTCGTTTCTTGAGTACCTATACTGTAGAAGGGGGTTGATGCTAGCTCGTGTAGAGATCAAGCAGCAGTAGAAGGTGAAGACACGGAGACTCGGAGACTCGCAGCGCGCGCGTCAGGATAATGTCTAGCTGATAAAGAAAGCTAAAACACGCTGACTGGCCTCAACACTTAACACTGCCCTATCACTTCCCTAATTAATAAATAATAATTTTTTTGGTTGAATTCATTGCATTGTATTCAGAGATCGATCCTCGCTTCACAAGGGTTATCAAAACACTCACCAAAAACAATCTCATCATCATCATTTCAGCCGATAGACGTCCACTGCTGGACATAGGCCAACACAAAAAAACAATCTAGACGCTTGAAAATACCTAAATTTTAAAGTAAATGTGTCAGCTCACCGATTATGCATGGCCAGCTTCCACAATACCTAAGAAACAATAGATTTATCGAAGCTACAAAAATCTCGTTAAAGTTCACACGACGCGACGCGGGGAGATTCCTATTTTGAGGCTTCGAATATAGCCCCTGGTCGTGTCTCGAAATACTCAAAAATTACTTAATCAAGGAAGGATTACTTATTTGGGTAGAGTCTTGACGCAATAATGTTCTCAATTTCGATTTTTTGTATTTAATCATTATTTTGTAAAGATTTAACCCGCCCGTTTTGGAGATATGATGCTGACAAAGTAATATTACCTACCTCATACAATCTATAAATAAACTCGAAAAGTAACTCATTGGATAGGTATGTGTAGGTATATAATTATGTATATACTTATGATTTTCCTGCATAACATGCACTAATATGCACTCGTAAATATTACGTAAACCGGCAAGGCCCATAAAAGGTCGGCAATACGTTAGTAAATGCCAAAGTTCTTCTCGAGATCAGCCTTTAAATACTTAAGTAGAAACCTAAATTCTTTTGTTAAACTGGTTTGCTTCGATTACGTTTGCTGTTTTTAAATGTAACACCATAAGACAAACTCCTGTCAAACCAGCATTGGTGAACCAAATGGTTGCAAGTAATTAGATGTCGCTTTAGATTGCAGTACCGCAGTACCAAGTCGAGTTTCGAAACAAGTTTGAAACTATTTCTAATCTAGCTCGTAGGTATCTATTTTAATTAGACTGCGTTGAAGTGCGCATTTACCAATAGGTATCCAGCTAGATTACTCAGTATTGACAGTTTATTGATATACCTACTTAAGCTAGCCTCTACTAGTGCGTAAGTAAGTACATACCGCGTAAACGACCTCAAAACGGCATTCGATCTAATCCAGAGGCCGTAGCACAAGTTAACTCAAACGCGAAAGTTAACGTTTCTCTAACAATCAACTCTGAATAAGGAGCTTTGCTTTTAATACCATAGATATAAAGTTCATTATGGCATGGTTTGCGTTTGTACACGTGCGGAACGGAGGGTATTAATGGAGTCGGTTCCTTATAACACAGCATTGAAGCGCTTTAGGTTTGTGACCGGTTCCTAAGGCAGGAGTTCTGTTTGGGGAGCACCGCAGCGCTGCAAGCGCTCCCGCGGCCACTCGACGCGATGACTCAAGCCTCGGTAAACAGTATGCGGGGCGATGAGTCACCGTTTTACACATTCGCGTATAGTGTTTGAACAGTGTTGTCAGTCTCCAGTTGGACTCGAGAAGCAAAGAACCGTGCTAGGTGTTATAACGCAGATTTACTGCCTAACGCCTAGATCGCACATCAATACGTTAAGACACCGTGTAACAAGCATTTCGTGTGAACTTATAGACTAAGGAACAAGTTTTTGTGAAAGTGAAGTTCTAGTTTTGGGTTTGTGTGTGTGCGTGTCACAAGTGAAACGGTCGATAAAGTTAGCGATTGCTCCGTCCGTACCATTTGTGGATTCCATACATAGTTTTAGTGGTTGGATGAACTGGATTTGACTTTGTGACGATGCCGTCCAACAAGAAACTGATGTCGAAGATGCGACAGATCGCACAGTGGATACTGGTGGTGCATGTGGTGAGTTATTTGCGGGATCCGTTTTTAGGGTAATCGTTTCCTAGCTCCGAGCTCTATAATTAACATTCAAGTATTAATTACAATAACAACCAGCCGGAATCCGTCCAGTCTTCCAGTGGTACGTATAGTTTAACCTTGATCTCCAAAGATTAAGATCTTAAAGAGAAAGGATTATGCAAATTACCCTTGTACTTGATTTTTTCAATATCTACTAATTATTTTTTCTTCTATTTGTATTGAAGATATATTTGATCTCGTAGTAGATTGCATGCTTCCAATATATAGTTTCAATTTTTAGCAGGCTTAGGACCAAAGCAAATCATCAACGAATCAATCTTATCACAATGACCATCTTTTATTGGTCAAAGGTCAAAGTAACGACATGACTTGCATTTAATGTAAGTCCTACCTACCTAACTAATAAATTAAAGTAAGCGGTACGGTACTGGATACGATAGGTAGGTATATGTATATAGTTAGCATGTCAATTGTCAACAACTGAACCGAAGGAATCAAACTAAGATAAAATCACGGAAGTAAAAGATATTGATTAGTAGCCGCCGGCGATCCCGGGGGCTGGCTAACTCAGTTAGGAGTTCAGAGAGCAAAGTTTGCTGCCCGATCCAACAGAAGCAATGTTTGGTCCTATTTGAAAGTGGCCATTGGAAACAAAGAGCTCATAGACTACCTATTACTTACGTTGATTTTATGTAAAACGAATGACAAGCAGGCAGACGGCCCACCTGGTGGTAAGTGGTCATCGCCGTCTATATAAATTTGTAACACTAGAGACGTCACCAATGCGTTGCCGATCTCGAAAGGGGAGGAGGATAGGGCGTATGGGATAAGGGATCATCCCTTAGGATGATAGGGGACATGGGATTTGAAAAGATGGGATAGAATGATAGGGACAGGTCCCCGGTCTTCTCACTCACCGTACGAAACGTAATAGCGAACAATTACCTACTTACTTCACGCCGATAAGTGGTGACAACTACCTACCTATAAGAAATAATTTAAAATATGCAGAAGAACGAGATAATTAATTACGTATCTATAATGAATTTCTGGCCCTGCTTTAATCAACTAGTAGATCTACTAAATCTATAGACAAATTACAATAAAGATGCCTTTAGCATGACTTCACAAATTGACAAAAAATTCATTACTGTAGTCCGAGGTTGACGTTGCAACCAAGCATGATAAACAAATAATAACTATTACTTACAACGACTGATGAGCTGAAGAAGAATTGAATTCGAAGGAACTGCGAGCCCTTGTCATAAACAAGATTTATCTCCACTCCATCCGGTCCGGCACAACTTGGCTGAATGGTACCTGCCTACATTCAAACTTCTCGGCTTTGACAATGTGCGAGCACTGACAGACGAACAACGGATAAGAAAAGGAACTAATTTGATCCCTGCCTTTCATCACCATAACAATGAACCTACCTACGTTGTTATGAGGTGTCTATTCATTGTACCTATTTTTTATCGCCTAATTCAAATGTTGTTCTATTTTTGACGTCCTACTTTTAGGATTCTTTTTCGTATTAAATGAAAATAAATTCGAGTACCTACCTAGAACGACTTTTTAAGGAAGTGTGTAAATTTCTTCCATAATTGCTTCCTCGTTGAAACATGCACAAGGGCCTCCTCAAGGAGACTCTCGGCTCTTTTGGACGGCTCGGACTGGCAACTCAGTAATTAAGCTTATTTCCTCCTCTTGTTTTGTCATTTGCAACAATTGTTTGTCTAGTTTAGTCAAGTGAGCAGGAAATGCGAGGAAAATTGTCCAATAGCGCTCGCTCGCTTTACCTTTGTAGGAGGTATCTTTCACTTGTTTGTGTCAATTGTGTCACTGTTGAAGCCTAATCATTAAAAAGTTTAATTTCATAATTTGGATAGGTACTCTCTCAATCGACCGTCTATCATACCTACGTCATTAAATATAGCCATAAAAATACCTACTTCATAAAATGAAGAGATGAATAACGGACATGCACGCATTCGCGTCTGCCAAGCAAAACATAATGAAAGCACGTTCATGAAGCCTACAAAAGTGAAAGAATAAAATACCTGTTTGCGGTCTCTAGTTTGCCGAACGTGATCAGACGGTGGCTGGCGGCACAGGAGTGACCGTGCCAATTCCAATTGTCTCCCATCCAACCCAATATAGGTGCTTATAGGTATGTTAAACGCTTCCCAACAATTTTCCTGTCTGTGTTATGTCTAACCTTGGATTGGAATCTTCCACTGCTCGAATACCGATCGATCATAAATTTTACCACTCAAGTGCTAAAACTCACATGAGATTACGAGTTTGTTTTTTGTCATCTTTGTTATTGTAAACATAGCCGGCGCGGCGAGGTGAATCAAGTGACTCATGCAAACTCGCCAAACATCTGCTAAAAACCTCACTAATTAAGAGGGATCTTACCTCTGCAAAGGACGAAGGGTCATTATAGTGATTTATTATGGCTCATAAAGGAACATACAAACATAATTTGAACTCCATCTTGCATTTTAAATGTAACAACAATTATCATAAATCGAGATTGTTACGTATATTCTTATATCTTATCGTTGAATCGTTTATACCCGTAGAAATAGTACCGCAATTTTCCGTGATAATGTAACCTACCTAGCTTAGGTAGGTATCTGTTCTTACAACAACAAAATAACGAACAGCAAAATTCAGTAATCTAGGTCACCCGAAGCACTAAAATACCGACGCAATTATTAGACATATTTTTTGCCGTTAAATCAACGACCTACGAAATGCGTTGTACATTGGAGTCACGCGATACTGGAGCTATTTCGGCCCGGTGTCCCAGGAGGCGTGTCTCCGGTATTAATACTGGCTGGTGAGTCATACCGTCTGAAAGCTGCGTCTTGTCCCGCATCCTTCATGCTGTTCGTATTACTCACGCGAACCCGGAATCGTTTATATGGACGACTTCCTTCTCCTTGAAGATCTTGTGCTCATTGTTTGTATAATTTTACCTTTGTCGCCTTAACACCGGTCAAGCTTCATCGGATAATAAATACCAGTATTAAAGTTTCGTATCGTTCGATATCAGTTACGTACCTGCAATACATTGTTTAGGAACCTTTAAGGATGTTTGGAATTCACACTACCATTGTTTAGAGCAGGTCTTGAGATTTTAAATGGCTGATAAAGAACACGTTATCTCACTTTAAATAATCTAAATGACACCGAATGCTAGGCCTGAGAAGGACGTTGAGTCATGCTCCGTGGTTAGAATACAGGATCTACGCACTTCTCGATGCTTCATTCCACAACGCTCATTCATAAATTCCAAGAAATCATAAATCTCTTCGCCATAAACTTTAAATGATATAATATTAACTGCAGAAACGTCGTATCGATCATTTTGTTTCCTTCTATCTACCTATATCCAGTTGATCCCAAAAGGTCAATATTAATTTTGTTTCTCTGTCTTCACTTGTCGTTAATGTCCTTACTCCGGCGATTTTTTTAGAGCCGTTGTTAAAATCAGGTTATACAATTCTAAAATAAAACTGTTTGTTGATCATGATCATATCAGTGCAATTTTTGATAAAGGCGATTCCAGTCATGATTCGATACTGGATAGCTCTTATCAGATTATCAACAGAAAATGTATTTAACAGATCATTCGAATAAATCCATACATATACATTTATACATCCTTACTACTCGTATTATAAGTATTTATAATGATATATGTAGTAGAGACAGGAAGTGAGTTGTTGTCTACTATTCCCCTATTATACCTACGTTACAAATGTTACAATTGATGAATAGACAGACGCGAGCATGTGAGCTCCAGCAGAATTCAATTTGATCCCTTTCAATGCTAACCCTTACGGCCCAGTGGCGGCATTGATTTAAATCGGTAAATAAAACGTATAGAAACGTACAGACCAGCATCGTCATTCCACCCGAGTTCCGAGAAAAGAAATATACATAAATTCATTCAACGGGTTCTTTTAATAACGTAACGAAGCAAAATATGCAAATAACGAGCGGAAACCTCTGTAGACATCGCAAATCAGAATGAGGGTAGCTCGACGTTTAATTATGTAAAATAATTTTCATGCATAACAGCGGATCGTTAAACAATGCGCCAGATGAAGCGAGCCCTTATACCTACCTACTAAAAGTTTGAATAAAGAGTTCTCCAGCCCCGGGGCACAGTTCGCAGCCCTTTCTCTTTAAGAGCTTCGACTCTATGTCTACTTTCATCAGTGGTTTTGTTGTTTTCATATTCATAAGAATACAATACAGCCTGCGAAAATGACGTCTTTCATTTGTTAGTAGCATTGACGTCAATGTTTTAAAATGAAACATTAAGTAAATACTCCACTGGTATATGATTACGTTTGAGATGCCTTCCACATTTCTCCATGAAACTATTCCGTAAACCGTAATGATATAACATCTAATAGGTGCGTAAGCAAGCACAGGAGTTGTTTACGTGCAAACTCCAAGATGTATCCTTTAGAGCTGTTACTAATTTCGTCCTTATCCTTAATGAGCGCTTCGCAGGAGAGCCCTCCGTGACCGGAGGCGCGGAAGCGGGGACTCATCACGGCCTCTAATGGCCCGAAGCTACCCTCGGCTTAAACAGATATCGTCTCATTTAAACAGATTCCAACGTTCACACTTCCCATGTACCTTTGTCTCACTATAAAATATAAAACTCAAGTAAAGTTACAATATTGTACAGGTTTACACAACTTAGAAGGCGCGTGGATTGAGCAAAAATAGAGTCTGCATCAACGGCATAAGTGCTTCACCGCGCGCCGTTTAAGTTATGTCGTGCTGTAACTTCCTTTGACTAGCTACGAGAAACAAAAAAACAAGGCGACCATCTGCAATAACAATTTGTTTCGGTACGAACTAAATTTGGCACCGTCCCTTGGAATGTTATCACCTCATCGTATCGTCAATGCTGGTACAATATCTCATAATATTCTTTATATCCGTCCCCATAAACACGAGCGGGTCGTGGTAATGACGCCCCGGCGAGGGGAGACCGGCTAACCGACCGTTACGGCCGCCGGATATGTGACCGCTGCATTTTATTACCACTTTACTCTGCCACATAATCGACCTTCGTGATGAAGGGCTTCCCTTGCTAATAGTCATTTGGTAAGCAATTATCTGCAACGATTATGTCTCAGGTTGAAGTTTGCATCCAGCTGCTACAATCCAGTTTCTTTGTTACAGGTTGAGTTTATAGAAGCGTATTGCACGCCCCGCGACACAGCGCGCCGCTCGCCGCAGCGCGCCCGCCGCTCCCGCGAGCAACGTCGATCCCCCGACTCCGCTCGATGGCGCTACGACACCCGCCGTAACAACTACGACTTTGACTCGTGCCGTCGCCCTTACGACTACGAGTCCGAGCGACGATACTGCGGTAGGGAGTTCGACGGGGATTCCGGACGTCGGGTTGAGTTTGACGCTGAGTCGGCAAGGCGTCGGGCCGATTACGAGTCGGCGAGGAGGACCGACTTTGACTTGTCCGCTCCTGGAGTATCCAGGAGGAGCCCAGAAAGCGCGCCAGAGGGCTCGGTCGAGTCGCCGCCGGAGCCGGCGCCGTCCGCGCCGTCCCGCCACGAGAGGCCGGCGAGACATCGGTCGCAACCATACTACGAATCTGGTAAGATTTGTTTTGCTGTAATAACGTGAGGCACTTAGTTCAATGGAGAGAAAACGTATGATTTGAACGTGAGGATTATAAAGCGCGGTAGTCTAAATTTAATTGAAATGATCAACCAAACACAACAAATAAAATAATTATTTTCATTTGCTTGCGTTGCTTTGCGTTTAATAACAACGTCTCATTCTTTACCTATTCTAAAAATGTTGATCGAGTCGGTTTGGTTATTGAAGTAGCAGTCGCTACCGGATGTTTGTGTAATGAAATTCGATTATCTACATCCTGTCTATTGTGTAGTAACTAGACAGTAGTCGTTAAAACTATAATTGATTTGTTGTTACTTAAACAGATTACCTACTGTTAAATACTACACTGATTACATAGTGAAAAACAAGTCTTAGTAGATTCTGCGTTGTTTCCTCCATGCAATTTGCTTGTATCTCGGGCTTAAGCCAGGAAACTTTCTTAACGTTTTTTTTGGATCCCTTCATACACGCTCTTACGTTTGGAGTACCGTATCCTATCTCATCTCCAGGGAGGGACAAAGGCCTATTCTTCGGGCGCAACAATCGCGGCGCAGTCTAGTTACCGTATTGTTCTCCGGTAGTATCTACTCTTACGGTCTTAACCACAGGCTTAATAAATAGGAATGCACAGCCATGTCTGACCAGAGAAATATAGTTAAGACTAATTATTTCAGAATACTGCCTAGCATAGAATTTAAAAAGGCATGCGAAAAGCTAAAATGCGAAAATAGTAAAGCTTTTCTGTGGATAATCTACCGGATTTTTTTCATTATCTAAAGACCGTCGAGCAACTTTGATACCACCCACTACCACTAACAATTGCAAGTTTTAATCAGACCTATTGTCGTTTGTTCGTCGGTCTAGACTAGAAAAAATGTCCCGGACGTAATAAGCGAAGGCTTTTGATTGTGGTCTGGCTCGCTCCTCGTGGAGTTTTTGCTATTGACGTCATACGAATGAATTGCCTGATGTTGATTAGTTAACTTTTTATTAAGATAAATAAACGCGTTGTTTCAAGATTGCATGTTTGGCAATTCCACCGATCAATGAACCCTGATGTTGAATAAACACAATGCATTAGAAGCAACGGTGCTTTTTAAATAAAATCAAATGAATCATTCCAAATTCATCCAGTGGTCTGATAACTTTAGAGTTACAATCGTCTAACTTCACGCCATGTGTACCTTTAACCTTTCACAGCGCGCGTTTCAGAAAGACATTTGTGTGTTAATCGCTCAATTTAACAAATTTCTCGTCGCGGGTGTCGGTCATCCACGCGGAAAAGTAATCACGACACGTAATGACGTCACTTAGGACCCCCGTTTCACTAATAGACAATTTGCCCAGTTTTCGGAGTCATTTTGTCACTTGATCGAGACATGTTCGGTTCGAACTGATTTGTTAACGTACGTTACGTTTCATTTGGACTTTAGCCGTGCCATCCTTTGGTAATTGGGTGATTCTACTGTAAATTGGACAATTGCGGCCAACAGACTGATAGCGGTTTAAACCTAATAGAGTCACATATTCGTTTATAATGAAATCAAATGAAAAAGTCACAACGAATCTAATTATTGTGGTGTGAAAACTACAAATGAACTTTCGACACAGATGACTTTGATGACGTCATTGCACTGAATGTACTTAAATATTTGCACACTTCCAATATATCGAAGGGTACCGATAAAAGTAATTGCTTTTGCTACAAGGGAACTTTTTATCATTTATCTCAACAATATGAGTCAATGATAAAATCTGTCAAAATCAACTCGATAACATTATAGTTTATTATAGTAGGTACTTTTAGACATGAGGAAAACATTTTTAGAATAACATAAAATACTCGATAAAAATTTAACAATGAATGAAATGTATGAAATGTTGAAAGCGCTGTTGAAAATAAACTCTGGCTAAGATTCGTTAGTTGCATTAAATACGCAACGGATCTTTGCAGGCGTTTCAGCAAAGCCCCTTTTTTTGCTCAAGATGCATTCAAATGTTCCCATGGTTGTACGAATCAAGGGGCTCTCATTAGGGTATTACCAGGTGCTTTTCAAATGACATTAGCTTGCGTGTACAGTTGAGGGCGCATTGAAGTTTGTGTATTCATCAAAAATTTAATATGCTTGCAATTGTATAGATGAAGCAATAAATCTGAAATAAACCGATGTTATTGGATTCCCTTGCAATGGGTTGCTTTTTCGAGAGCAAGGGGACAATCTGCTCGTTTATTTAAATGATGACACTTGAGACGAAGCGACCTCAGACATAGGTCGACCATTCCTTCCACCTTGTTACCGTGCCTAAACCGGCTTTTACCCGAGAATAAGGTTATCTAGGGCTACATCATTTCTTTTTCAGCCTGTTGAAAACGTTCGAGAGAAAAGAATGAGCATTGTTTCGTGAAAAATGTTAAATACAGCATTTTTTTCATTGTTCTAGAATCAACATCCGACGATCCCTCGTCATCAACGGAGGGAGAAGAAGACGAATTTGGTGAATTCGATCCATTTGCGACAGCGCCATCGTTGCATTCACCCGATAGCGGGCGCTCCGATCCCAGATACGCTAACGCGCCGCGCAGAAACCCAAGTCCCTATTACTACGGCGATCTGTTCAAAACAGCCCCTCCACCACCCGCGCCGTCCGCACCGACGGCATCCACCACTTCATCGTCTCGTGGCCCGCGGTACAGGAAGTCCGCTAGCTTAGACGCACCGCACGTCGCTGCTCGCCCAAACCTGCCCAAGCGATTCTCAGTCGCTGAAGATGGCTTTCGTGAGCTAGAGCGATCCTCATCTTCGTCAGGTGAGAGCGCGTGGATGCCGCCAAGACGCCGCGGGCGGGACGCGGCCGGCTGCGTGTGCGCCGCGCCCGAAGATGTAGAGGAGCACCGACCTTCTCGTAGCGTCTTTTATGTGCCGGCGCCGCTGCCACGCTGGCCGCAAGAGATGACTACCCGCCAAATATATGAAACCGCATTCGACTGCAAAATTGCACGCTCTGACGATGATTTGGACGACTTTGATAGGGTCAGTAATCACCCGGCCCTTTTACAGGCTGAAGAAAGAAAGGTCATATCCTCTGCGTCGTCTGCGTTTGAAGCCGTGGAACGTAGTGAACCAGATTATAAAGGTCGACGAAAAGTTACTATGAAAACGGATAGCGTTCGGCGGTCCAAAATACCTACCATTCGTCAGAAAAGAGAGAATGAAAGTAATACTTCAGCTTTATCCGAAGAACTTGAAAAAGTGCACATTGATGATGAGGACAACAACGCTTCTACTTCTCAACTGCCTCTTCGTGGCTACACGCCCTCACCTCCATCAACGGCACCTTTACCAACAAAATTTCAACAAAAAGACGGCTCTGCCATGAATAGTATTAAAAGTGCCCCTAACTTGCCGCAGTCGCAGCCGGCGCATCCACGACTGAAGGATTTAAGGCTTCCCGTAAAATCTTTACGAGCGCGGGAGACGCCAACTAGCAGCGATGCGAGTATGGCTGATTTGAAAGGTTCTAAGTCAACAGAACTCGACGCTGTGCAACGTTTAAGGGAACCTGGTCGCGAATCTCGCGAAACTGATGATGAGAGGGCGCAATCAAAGGACGGTATTTTTTTAGAGATTAAGGGCCGACCCACTTCCGATTCCGATACACCTGAATTGAATCGATATACAGGGCCTAAGGGGGTCGGTCCTATAATGGAATTCAAAGGCAGGCCCACAGCCCCACGTCCCCATCGCAAATACTCCAGTACAGAAAGTATGGCAACAAGCAGTAGTGGCGGCAGCATGGAATCATTGAGGAGTAGCACAAGCGAAGGGGACAGAAGCAGTAGTAGCTCAGAAAGTCGTCGCTCATCGTCTCTTAGTTCACATAGCTCAGACTCTGGAAATGTTCCATTTACAAAATCGCACCATATGCCACTGTTGGGGTTTGGACACCACACTAATAAACTTCACATTCTTAGTCCTATTTCTGATAAATCTTCCCAAGAACCTGCTTCGGAAACATCTGATAATAATAGGAATAATAATTCCCAAAAGGTATCTCCTGAGGAAGCTGAAACCGGAAATACAATGATTCAAACAACAGTAGAGATTGTTGCCAAACCAAAACGACGTGCACTGCAAAACCGAAACCTGTTAAATCTTACGTTCCGACATTCAACAACCGGTGACGCTGAAATCCAAGGATCTGATAGTGGAATATCAATCCATTCTCGTGAAGGAGTTGATTCGAGGAACGCGTTTATAAACTTCAAGAATAGTAACACTGAAGAAGAGCATAAAGACCAAGACCAAGATCTTTCAGATCTTCCGTTTGACATGCCTAAACTAAGAAGGCGACGTGCAGAAGCAGAAGCCGATCTTCGATCTCTTCCATTTGATATGCCTAAATTACGTCGAAAATTACGAGTGCAATCACTTCAACTAAACAACGATTTTGGCAGTGCCATATCCAACACATCATCCAGCCAAAGCGTCCAGGATTTAAACCAAGGTTAGTATAAAGATTTGTTTTATTTCATAATGTATTTCAAAAAAGGTCTTTCTCATTATTAGTTTATATCATTCTTAGTTTTCCAAAAGAAAATCCCTAGTCATTTTGTTCCCATAACTCAATCACGTCGGAGAGATTTACTTGTCAATCTCTGCGAAGGCCCAAAGAGGGACTGTCGGCTTGCATCTGTTCGCAGCGTTAAGTAGCTGTGACTTCCACCGCATTATGCCGATTAAGACGTATGACTTTAGATTGTTCCACACGTTTTTCGTGGCCAATTCTTACCCAATATTTAATTTGCTTGAGTGCTTTTTGAGGAAACTTTTTCCTGTACACGTTGCGATCAATTTGTAGCTGTACAGTTGAGTTAGAAGTTAGGGACCATCGCGTGTTGTTTGACATTAAATGAGATGGGCGTTTTTATTTTTCATTGTTGTCTATACATTTTAGATAAGACATTTGACGCTAGAAGCTCGTGTTTAATGCGATAGAATTTAATGGGTTATTTTATTCACAGGAAAAGACAAAATGACATTGAACTTCGACAGCGGGACTGGCGGGTCTGGGAGCTCAAAGGGGCTCCATCTGAACCTCGGACCTATTATTCCTCCTCGAGATCTCGTCGACGCTTCACTCCCACTCGATAGGCAAGGGTGAGTTCATATACTTTCTAGCTCAAGTTACATTTATGAAGATTTTGCGGTGAACGCGGATAGTTCTCTTACAACTTGAGCTAATTGTTCATTTTGTTGGTTTTACAGGTGGTATCACGGCACTTTATCACGTGTCGAAGCTGAAAATTTGCTGAGGGGAGCGGATGAAGGCGCTTTCTTGGTGCGGAACAGCGAATCTGCCAAACACGACTATTCATTAAGTTTGAAGTAAGTTATTTTATTTTTATAATTTAATTTGTTAATTCATGAGCATGTTTCACTGTCTTTGTCTGTGTTTATTCATGTGTGACGTATAATGTCCCAACCGAATGGAGAGGAGGTAGTGTTTAATTTGGATTTATTTTTTAACTATGACATTAGCCCGTTGTTAATAGTATTGTTTCTTTTCCCCAGGTCGACCCGTGGCTTCATGCACATGAGGATTTGCCGCAGCTCAGAGGGGTACACTCTGGGCGGCGCGGCCACCGGCTTCCCCAACGTGCCTGCTCTAATGCGGCACTACGTCACCGCGCAGCGGCTGCCAGTCAGGGGGGCTGAGCACATGGCTCTCTCCACGCCTCTGCCCGCTGTCATGCTATGAACATGCTGCAACTAAAAAAGTTGGCACAAAAAAAACCTGTGAATAGCTTCGAAAAGAATCTAAAAAGATTCTAAAAAATAGACGGTATCAAAACTTACGGAAGGATTTATATGTTAGTGCCCCGTTTTGATTGCCGATAAAAAGCACAAAATTACGCTATTTATTCTATGGATAGACTTAGAAGGACCCAGTGAATATTACCAAAGAGTTTAGTATGTAATCATTTAGCAATCATTTGCTACGGCATAATGCTTCATGTAATTTTAAATAATGCTCAGAAATATGTAGTCTGCGCTATGAAAGAAGTTTCGTTTCGAGTGAAACAGTGGTTTCTTTGATTGCACAAACTACGATGCATGTTTTTGCAACTCAGTAACACATAATGCTAGTCTCCATACCGCGGCAACTTGTACAAATATAATATTATTTATTCGCATATTAATCGTGAAACATTATTTCAGTATACAAGTATTTACTGTGTAACGAAAATGTTACCTACTTTAATTTATTACGCTATTAACCGATTCATTTATTATCTTAAGCATGTATGAAAATAAGTTAGCTCTTATCTGCATCGTCAGAATCGATTGACGCAAACAATGATAACCTTACAGTAATAAAATAATAATGTCTATATATTATAACCGTGTAACTGGTCAACTTTTATGAAACCAACAATTATTTATTTGCTCGTCGCTGTAATGACTGTTCGTTGTATGTATTAACGAATATTTTATAAGGCCTAAATTAATTGCCCAGTATGCATATAATTTAAAAATACGCAAACACCTGGGTGAGTCATTTCTAAACTATCCCAGCTTTGCTAAAGCAGTCGGCGTGCTCGTGTTCATTTTATGTTATAATTTTGTATTAATTATACACCATTCAAGGTCGCCGTTTATTCATTGTGAATGCCGATGTGGTTGTTGGTAGATTGTACGTGTTAAACAAGTAGTTTTGTGTGCTGTGCCAAATAAAATGGCGTAAAACTCGTTGAAATAATGACTCGCGAGAATATTGGTCATATTCATCGATTTCTGTTTAGTTACGAAATAATATAATAACTGCCTCAGTTATTATTCCACTGCATGAGCATGCCGTGCCGATATGTGAAAACACAAGAGTGATTATCAAGCATTTCTTCGTTTACCAGGCCTGTGTAATCGTAAGAACATTTTATTTGTAATTGTAAGCTTACGCCATCAAGTGCGTATAATGAGTTAATGGCTAATTGTAAACGGCACCTAAAAATGCGTATTTACTATAGAGAAAGATTGCACATGTTAAGTAACTTTCACATTGACTTATTTATATTTTTTGTTACATTAGAGATAGGTACTTAGAAACGGGCGAGAGGCCCCTTGAGCCATTCACAGTACGACATGACTTGGTTTAAAGCAAATGAAGTACATCGACGATCTATGCTTTTAATTTAGACCAAGTGATATTTTGCAGTGGATGGAGTAGAAACTACGTTTATAGTTATTTCTGTGATTTAGGATTTGATACGAGAAAAGCCAAAAAACGTTGCATGTTTAGTTTAACGCTAATTGAATTAACAAGGTTTATTTTAATCAAGGTTTCGTGATATTCAGTCACTTGGTTAACTTAATAATTTTAAACGATTTTATTTAATAACCATTGATTGCTGTCAAGCTTGGATGGCGGCTGCCCTTCGCTAAGGCTTGCTACTCTTGCTAGTGACTGTATGAAAATCAAAACGATCTCATAATCTTCCTCTGGATGCTTCAGTTACCTTAAGACTTAATTTATTTAATTTGTACCTGATTTTGAAGAGTAATATACGTTGTTTGAGACTTAAAAATTACGTTTTTAACAGATTTATTTTGTTATAATAATAATTCGTTTAATTTAGATGCAGTAGGTGAATAGTACTAATAATAGTAGTTTTGTATGGGAACGAGCGAATTTGGATGTAAGTGAGACACTTACATTATTAAATGTACGTAATCAACTAAACCACCGCAAAGCAGCTTTTGCAAGCGTGCAACTAATTTTAAAGTAAATACTTAGATATTAATCGTATTTGTAAGTAAGGCTAGCGTATCTTAAAGGGCAGGAATATTTTAATTAAGGGAGTAATGAAAGCAGATTCATTCATAACAATAAAATATCCCTGGCCTTTTCAGACATCGCTAAGTCTCGAAATGATTATGTAGTAATTGCATAATGGACGGTAGGATAGTGATATTGTTAAAATTCTAAATTTGAAATGTTTGGAAAACGTGTCAAATGTTTTTTTTTTCGAAAATGATGACTTAGGTCCGGATCAAGAGTTAGGTAACCTAGATATAATCAATTGTAATTTTGAAAGTGTAGTTTGAAATTGATGAAATAAATTCCTTAAAAAATACATTTTCTTTTATGTATTAGGTATACGTTGCCTACCCGCCCTAAACCCTTTCTCACAAGTAACACAAAAATAAGAATAAAAATGAAATAAAAACGCCGACAAAATCCAACTAACCGAATAGATCCACCCGTTCTAGAGTTTTGCGCATTTTATTTATATGTATATCAAAATGAATATGGCTATAACTCGAGAACTGCTGGGCTGATTTAGTTCATTCTTAGGTATTGATTCAGAGAAGGCTTAGAAAGACAAAAAAATCTGAAAAATCTAAAAAATAATAATAATAATATTGTATGGGAATCCGTGATGAAGTTCACCTGTTTTTCTGACTTAGAGGTCCCCCTACTCGACAACGCTTGGAAAATAAAAAATTTTGAACTTACATAATAATGTGACGATACCTAATAATTAAAATAGTTTTAAAATATTGTAAATTTTTCGAGTTCATTTTTTGTGCCCCGACACAAAAAATCAAGAACTCGGTTTCTAAATTTTTTAAATTTTACTTTTATTTTGACCTTTTTAAAATAGTCAGATCCCCTCATCAACTATTAATGAGCTGAGCCCTTTAAACGGCTCATCAGGTCATGGTTACCTTACCATATATGTTTGCGCTCGAAAACTAAAATTGCGGTAATTGTTATATATTTTTAAGTATTCGAAGGACCGTGCGGAAAATGCTATTTGTAAAAAACGCAAAGAAAATAATTTTTACATTAATGAAAAATGGTCGTTCTATTGAAAATGTCACTACGCGCGCACAGGAAAAGGGAAAAAGGGAATTGGATACGGGTTCAAAACTCCCGTAGAAAAATAAGGGATGCGTTTGGTACCTGGTATCGGCTATCTGCAGGCGATGGAGCTCGGCGGGCTGGCTGAAGACTGGGCTGGAGTTCCTTGTAAACAATGGCGATGGCGGCGACAACGCTTCTTGTATCGCGTAGGTGATTCCGTCGAAAATTCACTCAAAATCCGTTCGTAACACTAGAAGTACAACCTGGCCAGGTGAAACTAAATGGGTTAAAATTACTATTGCACAAATCACTTTAATTGCGTTAAAAATGTCCAATAAAAGATTATTTTAGCGGAGCAACACGTCTTCAACGACCATCAAAGCTAAAAATGGAAGTGCTCTTGTTTTTCTATAATGGCATAATCCTTCCGAGTTTTACATCCGGTCTTCTAATCAAAAGAACATCTCTTTACCATCATTGGTTATTGCTATCCTTGTCTTACGACCAAACGCATTGTAAGAGAGAAAGAGATGGGAAAAGAGAAAATAGATGTGCGCGCGTAGATAAAGTAGTTTATATGACTAATTTTAAATAGTTCCTAAAGATGCATACGAGATGGCGTTACAGGTATCAAAACTAAGTGAAGCAGCGCGAACAATATACTTTTCTCAAAAATGGCGGGGAAACTCGTCATTGTCTGCTTTCTATCAGACCGCAAAGTGCGTCATTGACGATCAGTCAAAAATTAAAAAAAAAACTCAACTGCATGCCCCGGAAATTTGTATGAATTTACTTCCGCGGCATGTATAAGCGCAGGGAATGTTGTATGAGATTTCATTATCGTACAGGTACTTTTTTTTTAAACTGATAAATACGCGAAGGAATTCCCAAACAGCCAAGTCTGCATGTTCTGTATCTGTCAATTGACGCGAAACCAAACGTTTTTATCCGTGTCTGAAACAGCGCAATGTATTTCAGAACGGAATTTTAAAAAAGAACGATCCATAAAGAGCGGGAGTTCTTGTCTTGTATCAGATTTATTTAGCTAAATTTCATGAAAATAGTTTACTAGTTTGGTTTAAAAATTAATAAAAGCTTTTAATTTTGGTAAAAAACGAGTTTTCTACATGTGAGTTTTTAACTTGCCGTGTTAGTGTGTCTGTTAAAGTTAAATATCGGTGAATACGAAATAAGACTGGCGTTCCATTGGATTTGTTGTAAGTACTTGACTACCTTTGCGTGCGTGTCAATGCTGTATTATGAATACCTAATATCAAGGTTTTTTTTTTCATTTTTGAGAAAAGCACTATATAAGCCTCGGCACGTGAAAGGCTTTGCAGGCTTCGTACATATTAAAGGGCCTCGGCGACGCCTCGGCCCTTTAAACCAGTACTCAGCCTGCAAATACCTACTTTCCCGGCCACGGCAATAATGTACTATTAAATAACATTGAAGTAACACGGTACCATGAATCGATTGGATATAAGGAAGTTAGTCAGATCCGTCATTAACCAGAAAAGAGCTGATGATCTTCAAACGGCTAAACAGATTTTCATGAAGCATGGCTAGAACACTCGGGATAAAAATATTTATGACACAAAACTAAACGAAAATCGGTTCATCCGTTTGGGAGCTACGATACCACAGACAGATACACAGACACGTTAAACTCCTCTCTCTTTTTGCGTCGGGGGTTATTAATATACAAGATTAGCTCCTTTAAAGTATAAGCACAGAAAAAGCAAGGTAAACCTAGTATGTCAACCTTCATATAAATCAGCGTACGCCCGAAATAAGTGTTAAATGTGACAGATAATAGATGCCGCTGCCTAGGTAGCGTGCAGAATAAATTTCATCTCCATGAGCAACATCTAGATGTCGCCTCAAATCATCTTACAGGATATATATGGAAATTTGAAGCTTCCGCTGGATTTTGCTCATAACGCAAACAAAGCTTTTCCGTTATACGCCGCAATAAAAAGGAGATTGACAATCTATAATATAATTACCTTGTCTCTGGTATAAGATAATAATAATTAAGTATACTAAAACGCCATCTACGCAGCTACACTGACGACTAGAACGCCATCTGTTCAGATATCCGTACAATGAAAAGGTAAAATTTCTGCTACCGCCGTTGATTCTGGATTGTACCCAGTTCGTTTCGAGCTCGAGGTGTATTACGTACTTACTTAATCAGTTTATTCAGGAGACGATAGATGGAAGCAGTGTGACGTTGCAATTTCTTGAATTGTTTTTTTTGGGATGGTATGGTCTAGAACTTTTATGATTGTTTGGGTTCCAACTGACTACCAGGATGAGGAGATTATATTTGAAATACCTTACATGGACGGACATGTATAGGCACACGTCCGAATCGTGAAATATAAGTGAAACGCAAGGTCCAAGTTAGGAACAAAATAAAAAAGCTTACTGCCACAAACATGTAAACCCAAAGAATTTATTTCAGGTTTAACATGGAGCCTGGGGCTATATTCGAAGTCTTAAATAGGGACAGGGAGATTGAACTTTCTAGCTGCTTAAAGTTCGGTTGCGACGCGTGAGCGATGCTATAGGGAATCTCCTTGTCCCTATTTAAGACTTCGAATAGAAAACCCCCTGGACCGAAATAAATTAATCGAGGGAAAATAGTCGTTTCTTGAACCGAAATCCATTAGGGTCTTGTAACTGTTCCAACAAAAGTCCAATTTCTCTTAAAAAAAGGGTCGCATCATTTGTAAATGTCATTTAAAGCTGGACCTTTTAGGAGTGCGACCTCATTACACGTAGATGAAGTCTTTTTCGATGTTCGTGTTTGAGAGCAGTGTTTCCCATGAGCGTGTTTTGGGCACTTCATTTAACGATGCTCCGAATATTAAGCCGTGGTGGCGTAGTGGTTCGACCGGTTCGATTCCGGCTCGCACCTCTAAGTTGACTTATGTGTGAAATTCAATTTGAATTTACCACTGAGCTTTTTGGTGACGGAAAACACCGTGAGGAAACCTGCACGCATCTGCGAAGTAATTCAAAGATGTGTGCGAAGTCCACAATCCGCTCTGGGCCCGCATGGGGACTATAGCCTAAACCCTCTCGTGATGAGAGGAGATCTGTGCCCAGCAGTGGGACGCAAATAGGCTGTAGTAGTAGTAGTAGAATATGATGTCTAGCAGTTATGGCTGTTGCACATAATTACTGCCACCGACTCATTCTTTAGAAATACCTACTTCAAGTTAGAATAGAATGACGGTTTTGTCGCCCTTCTTTGCTGGAATTGTTAGATTAATGTCCCGACCGTCACACTGAAGAGTTGATGTGTTAGCATTTATGTATTTATTTTTTGTGCAGGTATCTTAGTATTCTTTGTATCATTAGTAACTTTTTTGTGACCTATATTATAAGTGTACCTACCTGTTGAGGAGCGGACTGTAACGGAAAGGCTACGAGTAGGTCGATCAGTAGATAGTTTTAATGAATGAATAATATTGATAATAACAGATTGACGACATGACATGTGTAGAAATTCTCACTTTTGTAGGTCTGGGGTCTGTGATTTCCAATATAATTGGATTAAAAACAAGCTTTCGTGTGCACTGGTGTATTGTCGGATGACAAAAAGAATGAATGGCAGTGTTGCCATATTAAGGTTACATTTTTGTAATAAAAAATAATAATGTTGGTCTAACAGATGCCAACATATTCCACAAACAGGAAAATAAAAATGATGAAATTCTGTACAATTATACATATCTTGTTTAAATAAATCAAGCGTATAAAAACTTAGTTACAGAAATAAAATAAACCTTTAAATAAATCGCTTGTTTTACATAACTTTAGATAGCTGTAAGAGTGGACTGTAATCTTTTAAGGTAAGTATTTTAAATTAAACATTATATCTTATTAAGAACTTAATAAGTGTTATGCAAAACAATTTATTTAAACTTTACTATTCTTTAGTAAAAAACATAAATGCAGCTTCTGCTACTTAATACTTTCATTCAACTTATTTCTTAATGAGTATTGAGTACTATCACATAGTTTCATACAGTAAGATATAAACTATCACACAACATCATACTGGTCACATGGTACATTGCACTATGTGTTCATTAAACTTTAGATTTATTTTAATTATACTTATAAATTAATTTCACATTTGGTACATATGGTAAGTATTAATTCACTTCTTTTTATAAGTATGAGGATCAATGAAATTATAATTATCTATGTTAAGGTAAGTTATAAATTGAATCAGTCTATTGGTAATAAACATACTTTAGTAATGGAAGTTTTATGCACTTTACCATTAGCCTTTTTAACTTCTAAGGCTCTGACTTTACCGTCATGTCCAGGAAAGGTTTTGGTTACCCTAGCCATAGGCCATGTCATGGGAGGAGTATCCATTTCGCGTAATATTACTAGAGCTCCTTCTTGTATGTTTGGTAAGGAGTCCTTCCATTTAGGACGATTTTGTAATACATTCAGGTACTGTTTTGACCAATACCGCCAGAAGTGCTGTTTTAAAGCAGTGCATTTTTTCCAAAATTTAAGCCTATTATCCGGTAAGTTAGTGATATCCTGTTCTGGATAGCAGGTCAGGGCTGCACCAGTTAGGAAATGGCCTGGAGTTAAAAAAGAGAGATCCTCTACATCTGAGGATAATGGGGTGATTGGTCTTGAATTCAAGATTCCCTCTATTTGAACTAGAACGGTATATAGCTCTTCGTAAGTTAAAATATGTGAGCCTAGTACTCTTTTTAAGTGATATTTTACACTCTTAACGGCCGCTTCCCATAATCCACCGAATACAGGAGAGTAACTAGGTATGAAATGAAAGGTAATACCTAATTTAGCAGTTACATGTTGAACTTGGCTTTGATGACACTTAGAGTTATTTAATTTATACAGTTCAGACAATTGGGTATTGGCAGCTTTAAATGTAGCTGCATTGTCACAGTATACTTCTGTTGGCACATTACGTCTCGCGATAAATCGTTTAAAACAAGCTAAGAAAGTGTCAGTTTTCAAATCTGACACCAACTCTAAATGTATGGCTTTAGTGACAAAGCATACATATACTGCAATATATCCTTTAGTTGTAAGTACACTTCTTGCTCTAGATTGTTTGATCATTATAGGGCCAGCAAAGTCTATTCCTATCTTTTGAAAGGGACGGTCAGCATTTACTCTATCAGCGGGCAATGACCCCATCAGCTGTTTCGCTGTTATGCCTTTTAATCTAAAACATGTTATGCATTTGTTTACAAACTTTTTTACAATTCGTATACCATTAGCTATCCAATAGCGCTGATTGAGACTACTCAAAACTTCTTTTTGACCGGCATGTAACAATTTTGAATGCTCATTTTCAATAATCAGGGAAGTTAATTTAGAGTCTTTGGGTAAAATGATTTGATATTTCTGGCTATATGGCAAGGAAGAGTGTTGCAACCTACCACCTACTCTTAAAATGCCATTTGCATCAATGAAAGGATTTTTTGACTGTAAATAAGATGATACAGGCTTGCCTGCTCGCAAAGAAGCTAGATCCTTTTCGAAATATATTTCTTGTTCATTCTTGATCAACAATTTCAACGCATTGTTGTACTCCAAGTAACTTACATAGTTATGTTTGATTTTTTGTGAATTTTGCTTTACATTATTGCAAAATCGAATTATGTAAGCAAGTACATATGTCGCTTTATTGATGTTAGAGTATTTTTCTAACAAGTCGCTATAAAACGACGCCTCTTTACTCTGTGACGCTGCACACACCACTTCGTCGCGCTTGGGACCCTTGACTTCAGGTAAGTCTTTTGGTATTTTTACAGTACTATTGAAAGTGTAATTGGGATCAGCGAAGCAGGGGGGTCCGCACCACCACAGCTGGTTACCTTGCAGTTCACTAGGGTTAATGCCTCTACTTAGACAATCTGCAGGATTCTGAGCAGTGTTTATATATGACCATTTAAATGACTTTGTGTAGTCATTTATTACTTTGATTCTATTTGCTACGTAAGCATTGAGTTTTGCTGGATCTGTTTTTTGCCAAGCCAATACTACTTGAGAATCACTGAAGAGATGTACACTTTGAATTGGCAGCTTTTTTACTATAGTATTGTACACTCTCAAAGTCAATTTAGCCATGAGTAGCGCAGCATTCAATTCTAGCCGAGGTACAGACAATTTGCTGTCTTTAGGCGCAATTCTTGATTTAGAACAGAGTAGTGACATCGTTACCTTTCCTTGTTCATCAGTGACCCTTAAATAAATGGCTGCGCCATAAGCTGTTATGGACGCATCCCCAAATCCGATAATTTCAGCTGATTTGCAACTATCAACACAAACGTTTCTTTTTAATGTGATTGGCTTCATATCTTGCAGCTCAGTATAGAACTGTAGCCATTCTTCTTGTAGAAGAGGTGGGGGAATGGAATCCCAATTTACCTTTGAATGCCATAATTTTTGCATTATACTTTTAGCTTGCACAAAGATCGGTCCAGCAATACCCAATGGATCGTAAAACTGACTAATGAAACTCAATATTTGTCTCTTAGTTGTGGGAACTTTTTCAGAAACAGGACATGAAAGTTTGAATGAATCAGATTCAATGTCAAATTTGACACCTAATGTTTTGATGTCCTTTTTTAGCTCCACTTCACCAAAGTTCTGCTGATGCTCAGGTATATTGGACAAGATGGATTTGTCATTGGCCGACCATTTATGTAATTCAAAACTACCTTTGCGAAGTAATTCAATTAATTGCTCTTTTGTTTTGATTATACTTTTTAAGTCATTGTCTGTATGTATAGCATCATCTATATATGTAGAATTCAATAACACAGAACTAGCTAGAGGATATTCCTCCTCATACTTTGTAGCTAACTCTTTTAAGCAACGTGTGGCTAAGTATGACGAACTTTTCATGCCATAAGTAACCGTATTTAGTTGTATACATTGTATAGGTTCCTCAGGATTATCTCGCCATAGGATGTTTTGCAATGAACGCTGTTCCTTTTGTATTAGTATATTGCGGAACATTCGTTTGATATCACAAGCAAAGAAATATTTGTGAAGTCTAAATGACAGCAAAATGTCGAACAGTTCTTGTTGAACAATTGGCCCATTGTGTAGTAAATCATTCAATGAAATTTTATTGCTCGTTTTCATTGAACCATCAAAAACTGTTCTTAATTTTGTTGTAACAGCATCTTGCCTTATCACAGCATGATGAGGCAAGAAGTATACTGGGTCCTTGTTAAGATCATACAAAGAAATGTCAATGCAAGTACCATGGTCCAAATCTATATATTCGTGAATGAACTCTTTATAATCTTTGTACAATTGATCATCTTTTTGAAACCTTTTTTCTAGATTAAGAAATCTTTTTAAAGCTAGACCAAATGAGTCGCCTAATGTATTGTTCACATCGTAGATGGGAATTTTCAAAGGTAGTCTAACTGTGAATTTGTTATCTTTTAATATTGTAGTTTCTTTGAAATATTGTTCACAATATTCTTGTTCAGATGTATGCTCTGGATATACCTCGGGTACCTTTTCGGTCTGCCAAAATTGGTTAATGTCTGTTTTACATTCTTTACAAAAAAGAGCAATGGCAGAACTTTGTTGTGATGCTGGGACGCTACCGCCTACAATGTAACCAAACTGTGTGTGGACAAGGCTTGGTTGTGTGTGTGCAGCATCACGGGATTGGAGCTCAGGCTGGGGCAGCAACGCCTGGAAAAATACATCAGCAGCCAGTAAGATATCTATTTCACTAGTGGAGTGAAAAGTATCGTCCGCTAATTTAATATTCTTTGGTATATCAATGGTTGACATATCGATGGAATTTTGCGGCAAATTTGTCGTTATTTGATCTACTATTAGCAGATTTGTATTCACCTTATATGGGTATGCACATGAAAATATGTCCAACTGTATGGATGTTTTGACAGATTTGTCTGTATTGGCAATGCCTGTTATTGTGGTCGGGTTAAGCAATAACCTTTTGCCTACTTGCTTTGCCACTTTCTCAGTAACAAAGGATGTTTGGCTCCCTGAATCTAAGAGGGCCTTTACTTTGATTTCTTCACCATTTTTGGTGATAAGTTTCACCATGGCCGTTGGTAACAACACCTGGTTATTTTTAGTTACATTCTTTAAGGATACATTAGTGGATTTTTTATTGTGGGTTTCCTCACTCGATGTATCAGAGTCATGATCAATGTGTAAAAGAGAATTGTGACTCCTTTGTTTACATTGGTCGCATTTGAAGTGAAATTTGCACTTGCCTTTATGCAAATTTAAGCAAATATGGCACAAGTTGTTTTCATTTACAAATTTGATGCGCTCTTTGCAATTAGAAAGTGCAATTTTTTTGCATGCGAATAGTTTATGATCCGACTTACCACAGAATAAACATTTAATTTCTTTCACAACTACATTAGTGACGGTTGATGAATAGTTGGTTGGCTTGTTGGAATGGCTGGCAGTAGCACCTGTCTCATTGCTGTTACAGTTCTCCAGCGCCAGCGCCCGACCTTCTAGAAATTTTATAAATTCATTGAATGTTGGTTGTGATGCATTGTCTCGCTCAAGATGATATGCCCTACTTGTGATGGGATCTAATTTCCTTGCCAGCAGACAGACCAGCATGCTGTCCCATTTTTCAATTGGTTCTCCTAAGTTTTTCAGAGCAGCTAAATGCTGTTTAGTTATTGAGATTAAAGAGCGAAGTGCTGCAATATTACATTTGTGTATGCTCGGTAAGTCGAATAGTCCAGAGATATGCTCTTGGATTATTTTGTATTTATTGTCATAACGTTCAGATAAAATCTGAATTGCTTCTTTGTAACTGTTGCCTATTACAGGAAGATTTTTAATGAGGTCAAAAGCCTCCCCTTTTAGGAATCCTTTTAAGTAAAAGAATTTTTGAATATCGTCAAGCCTAGTGTCATTATGCACTAATGCATTGAACATTTCTATGAACGGTCTATATTCAGAATATTTTCCGTTGAAGGGCTGGAGTTGAATGTCAGGAAGCTTTATTTTAGACACTGTAGTTGAATTGACAGGTTCCTCACTGACATTAGTTGATTTTTGGCTAATAAGAGTGCGTAAGGCTGCAACACATTCATAAAAACAGTTCTCAGTGAGAGTTGGATCTTCATTATCACAT
The DNA here is from genome assembly GCA_963971205.1 of Aethes cnicana. Lineage (NCBI taxonomy): Eukaryota > Metazoa > Arthropoda > Insecta > Lepidoptera > Tortricidae > Aethes > Aethes cnicana. The sequence goes on from OZ020286.1 coordinate 6,003,374, forward strand.
ATTTCCAGTGTTACCTTTTCGTAGTTGCTGAAGGCCTCGATAGCCTTTTGTTCAAGTAACTGCAGCATTTCGACGGAATCTCCTTGAAGACCAGAGTCTATTTTGTTTTTTATTCTTGTTAAGACTCCTTTATACGCCCCGCGTCGTGCAGTCGCACCTTTTGTAGGATCCTTGCTGTTCGTATCATGTTTATTGGCCTCCATTGGATAGCTAATGGTAATACGTACAGATTAATATAGAATAACTAACAATTTTTATCGTTAACACGTATTTTAGTCATATACATTTTATCGTTAGAAGTACTTACGTGTATTTCTAAAATGCTTTAGCTATTACAATGTTATATTAATGTTAGTATAATGCTTTTCACACGAAAAAGTAAGGTCGCACCCAAATTAATTTAAGACAAAATGGCTGATTCCGTGGAAAAAAGGCGAGTTTCGTTCGAAAATCTTCATGCGATGCACAGATAAGATGCAAAACCGTGAAAACCGTCGAAATAGAAGAGGAATGACAAGGGCACCAACTGTCAAATATGACACTTTGTAGGCCAGGTGCTGCGGGTGCCACACCACAACGCGTAGATGTTTTTGACGCGCGGATGTTGCTGATGTTGGCAGCACGTTCGACGCCGACGCTTAGTGTGAAGTTTGCACTGCGTGGCGTAATGGCGGCGTCCTCTTGATCGCGAATGACAGGAAGTTACGGCCTCACCATTCGAAGAATCTCTGCAAATTGTCCCCGATGCGCTGCTTGTCTTCAATTGCACAGACTTTCCGTTGAAGGACCATGTAGAAATTCTCACTTTTGTAGGTCTGGGGTCTGTGATTTCCAATATAATTGGATTAAAAACAAGCTTTCGTGTGCACTGGTGTATTGTCGGATGACAAAGAGAATGAATGGCAGTGTTGCCATATTAAGGTTACATTTTTGTAATAAAAAATAATAATGTTGGTCTAACAGATGCCAACAACATGAGTAAAATTTTATTATAATTTTCTCTTAAAACGAGTCCGTAACACTACCTATTGCTTTATGGCTGCTTTTCTCAAAGGTTTAACCGCTAGAGAATGACTTATGGCATTAAGTTCAAACTTTGTATTAGTTTTTACTAATGTGCAATAAAGTTCAAATTAATATATAATATTTATCGGCGGGGTCGGTGAATGAGTACCAGCTAAAAAAATCTCCAACTTGGCATGAACAACTGCTGGTTAAGCACAGTGGTTAAGGCCGTTCCTATACCCAGCTCAGCCGTCACTGTCACTCGCGCTACGCACAGAACGCCCGATTTAGCTAGTATTTAACACGTTTTAATTTCTATAAAAATACCGTCTAAAAATATGGCATTTATAAAGCTGTCAATGTATGCATATAATATGGATATTTTTTCTGTTATATTTAGTTTTACTCTGTTTGATATAATAAACTGGAGTAAAGTTGGATTTAAAGTCCGAGTTAGATGTTACTTTGGAATTAAATTGTATCGAGAGAAGTTTCGTGAAACGTGTAACGAAAGCTGCCAATGTAAGAATGATATAATCAAATATAACGTATGTTTTTTTTCATTTTATTAAATTTTAACATTTTTTTAGAAAAGTATGATCTTACATGAGCAATTTGACGATGCTAGGTCAGGGAACGGCCTTAATGAACTGAAAGTTGGGCGAAAAAATTGTCTGGCACGGCCTGGCACTCTGTGTATTTCGTTGTTTGCAAAGGACACCCTTCCTCAACCTTCTGACATAATTACTCCTTTTCACGCATATCTCACCACGATCACGCAAAGATAAGAAAACAGGTACGTTAGCCCACGAATTGTTTGAAGACATTAGAGGTCCATTTTATAGACGGAATTAACGCTTATGTTCCTGTCGTTATGGTCAACCTTCTTCTATTGAATGGGTTAGTATGGAGAAGTCAGGAAGGAAATTTCGATGATAGGTATTTGGAATCCAGGCTTACGTGGATGAGAAGTCGACTAGCTAGACATATCTGGAAAAAATATTTTTAGGTATTTTCAGCCGAGCAAAGCTCAATCGCCGAGGTTCTTTGCTTACTAAAGGAATAAGCAACACATCTACCTAAATAAGGCAGTCACGGAGTGGCCATCTTTGTCCAAGCTTTATGTAATCTTTGCCGGGTGTAATCATTTTCAAAAAACGTTCATAGTGCCAGGTTGCCAGCAGGGCCACCAAGCTCTGAAAGGTCCACCAAATTTCTTTTAGAGGGACCTTTGTTAAAAATGATGCCCCCGGGGTTAGGGTCCACAGTACTCAGTAGCTCGGGACTACCCTTCCTCCGTCTCGTACCTCACTCTTCGCACGATATCTCCGTCAAGAATGTCTTCGTCGACCAACGACCAACTGTATAGTTTATTAGACTGTGCTAATATTCTCTGTACCATTTGACCGCCACAGCCAGCCACAGCCGACAACGCTTACAGCGGAAAACGAACTTTAAGTCGGGTACGTACCATCAAAATTAGCGCCACGTTTGTGATTGGAGCAGCGGTCAAAGGGGTCAAAGTCTACCCTGCGGCTTTAGCACAAGCGTTTATCTACGCTACCATATAAAGAACTTCACTTTTTTCACTTTGCTGTTTTAGAGCTTCAGGTTAAGAAATACACGTGACACGTAGCATATGAAATATCGCTCGAAATGTTTCGACTACTATGTAGTAGTGAATCACTATCTGTTGGTTAGCCCATACAAAATTTCATGTCACTCTTATGAAACGGCCAAGTCCCAAATTTTGACTTTTTGAACGACTCAGCTTGGCTCTCCATAAGATCTCGGAATTTTTTACAGTACAAGCAATACGTCTTGGCCTCAATTTACATGACAATGTTTTTGTGTAAATATTCTTACTTCTTACGAAAAGTCTTTAAGTCTTAAAGTATTCTTCAATGAACTCTGATGTCAAACTTTTTGGCAGGTGTCTCTTGTACAAAAGGCTCAATCGAGGAGCGAGCGGAAAATGAATTAGAAGTAAATCACTTTCTTTCTGCTTTTAGACAGAAAAAGGTTCTTACGCTTTTCAACAGAAAAATATGCCGATTCACTGTTATGTTGACAATGGGTACATCTTTGCTGTGTTGGCATCTACAATGTGTCAGTCAGCAACCGTTCGTGTATTGTTGATGTACATATACGAAGAATTGTTCCGAGTCTCTCCAATTTTATTTTATTAATCATTTACACCGTACATTTACTTTTATTACCGAACAACTTGCAGGCCTGTGGCCCTTACTTTGATATTGACGTGTCCAAGACAAAAGCCATTAATTTATAGGGAATAGAACAGAAGAATTGTTCTACTACTACTACTATTTGCGTTCACTGCTGGGCACAGGCCGCCTCTCATCACGAGAGGGCCAAGAATTGTTCATTGAGACACGAGAGGGCCAAGAATTGTTCATGATAAAGCGATATTACAAAAACTCACTTACTTACTTACTTACTGTCAGGCCGGAGGAAGATTGATTTACTTGAATATTTTTCCTCACCTAAAAATACAATATTGATGTCCCAATCCAGCTTGACTTGAACCTGTGACTTTTATTTCAGGTGGGGTCAAAGGGGTCCCTTTAATCAACAGAGTGATTTATACGAAGGAAATCGGACCGTAAAAAGTGGCCCTTGTCAATTTTTATTCTATTTCCCGTTACGGTATATGATACTTTTCCTTATCGACTTGATAGTGTAGGTATAATATTTAATTCTATTTATTTATTTACTAGCTTCTGTCCGCGACTTCGTACGCGTGGAATATAAAATTACCGATAACTTTTCTCTCCGACATCCGATTTTAATCAAACATAGCTTATATGTTGCTCCAGATGATGTTCTATCTACCCTTGAAAACTGCATTCAAATCGGTTCAGTAGTTTCGGAGATTAACTCTAACAAACAGACAGACAGACAGAAAAGATTTCTAAAAATCGCTGTTTTGTAGTCTACCATACATCCACAGACCCCGTTCCTTTTTTTGAACTTTTCTTTCTATGTACAGACACGCCGGGTTCAGCTCTTTTATTATTTTAGGAAAACTTACAGCAATATTATACTTAACGATACGTGATACAGAAAACTATGATACAAATTAGACAGGAATAAGTTTTCGCCAGTAGCTCGTTGATAAAAGTAGAATCTACCTACAAATGTGTAACAGTAGCTCTTTCTATTTTACTAACATAATTTATCTTATCTTATAATAAATATTACCAGCTAAGAACCATTCTCGAAGACAACGCGCGTTTCATACATTACTTATATACATTCCTTTATAATTCTCTCTTTCTCGAAACCAGCTAATCAGATTTAATACCTACACAATGAAGGAAAGACGTGAGCGGAATATGGGAACAAAATATACTTCATTAATGACGATCTTTTAAAAAAAAAACTTCGCTTTACTTATTTTCTAAAAATAAGACAAGGAGTGTCGCAACGTCGTAACATTAGTTTCATAGAGATCTTCTACTATCTAAAGTACCGCGCCTTTACATTTCAAAACGCTTCAATGTATTTAAAAAGCACCACCAACGCTCTCAACACATGTGTGCGAGCTGAGACAGCCATCAACTATGCGTTGAGAGTGTTGGTGGTGCTTTTTAAATAATAATAAAAAAAATGAAGCGTTTTAAAATGTGAAGGAGCGGGACTTTAGATAGTAGAAGATCTCTACAGATAGAGTGCAATACAGTATTGTTTGCGAGAAGTAAAACATACAAATGTTCCGGAGAAAGCACTCGGAACGCCGCCGGCAATTTGCCACGCTCACAGTCCAAGTCGAAATAGGGATGACGACAGGGTGAAGAAAACGAAATTCTAATTAGTCCGTCAGTCAGGTAATAAAAAAATATTAGACACGTATTTTTTGTTTTATCAAATTAACAAAGAATGACTAAGTTAAAACGCATTAAAGTTGGAGAGTGGGGGCTAACTACGTCACCGTTAGGTATAAATCGTACCTAACCGTGACGTCACGCGACATTTCAACTCAATATATCTCCGTATAAGTTTGATTACGTGAAAAAAGAAAAAATACGTGTTCAATACTTTTCAATAATCTTCCTGATAGACTAAGGAAAAAAAAGTTGTCGTCATCCCTATTAAGACAAGAGGCAGATATGTGATATATCTGCCAAAAATAACAAGGTACAAATAATACATTGATAAATGCTGTAAAATGATGTAGGTACGTACTCTTTTCAAAAATGATAGTGATTTTTTTTTTTTTTTACAAACGATCTAAGAAAAAGCTTACGATTTGGACGAACTTTGCACAAGTACTAAAAACAAGGTTGAAATACGAAATGTCGGTGTTTTTCTCTTTGTCTCAGGTACAATAAAAATGAAAATACAAATCTATCTTGTAGTCATGCATAAATTGAAAGGCACAGAGAAAAATGACGACATATTTCAGATTTAGGTACTAAAAGAAAGTTAGAGACTGGGAAAGAATAAATCTCACCTGTGACTTGAGAGACGAGAGCGCCTAGGGTGAATTTGTGACTTCGCAACTTGTTTATGACATTGTGTTTACATCGTTTTCTTGACTTTTTCGGCCGTTTGTTTGTTTAACATCAAAAAGATTTTTCACTACAAAAGACTTTTGTTTCTATTCAGTCTTTTTTATTGTTGGTGCCATTGTTTTTCTACCCTTGTGATTGTGTAAATGATTAATTTATCTCCTTCATGGTTTAAGGTCCAAGGATTTATACGTTACGTAGTCACATTATTAAAAACTTTAATATTATAAATTTCATGAAGCCAAGGTGGCCTAGTGGTTCGATCTACCGCCTCTCATGCCGAGGGTCGGGGGTTCGATTCCGGCTCGCACCTCTAAGTTTACTTTTGTGCGAAATTCAATTAGAATTTACCACTGAGCTTTTCGGTGAAGGAAAACATCGTGAGGAAACCTGCACTCATTTGCGAAGTAATTCAAAGTTGTGTGTGAAGTCCCCAATCCGCACTGGGCCCGCGTGGGGACTATAGCCCAACCCTCTTATGATAAGAGGAGGCCTGTGCCCAGCAGTGGGACGCAAATAGGCTGAAGTAGTAGTAGTATAAATTTCATAATCATCGGTTAGGTAAATGGTTTAAATATCATTTGATTATTGAACTGTAAAAAAACACTTCTGATGTTATTCAATATTGACTTATCTCGGCAGTAAGAGCCATAATTTACTCTGGGGCGCCATCAGAATTCCAACAGGCTCACGAGTTCCGTCCCGTCAGGCAGTTCATCATTTTTGTAGCATAACGAGTATAATCCAGTTCCTCTGCGTGTATACTGAAAATTTAATTTTAATCTGTTGGATGGATTATCAAGTTGAATAATGCAAGGTAAGCTGTTTTTCTCAAAAATGGCGGGGAAACTCGTCATTGTCTGCTTTCTATCAGACCGCAAAGTGCGTCATTGACGATCAGTCAAAAATTAAAAAAAAAACTCAACTGCATGCCCCGGAAATTTGTATGAATTTACTTCCGCGGCATGTATAAGCGCAGGGAATGTTGTATGAGATTTCATTATCGTACAGGTCCTTTTTTTTAACTGATAAATACGCGAAGGAATTCCCAAACAGCCAAGTCTGCATGTTCTGTATCTGTCAATTGACGCGAAACCAAACGTTTTTATCCGTGTCTGAAACAGCGCAATGTATTTCAGAACGGAATTTAAAAAAAGAACGATCCATAAAGAGCGGGAGTTCTTGTCTTGTATCAGATTTATTTAGCTAAATTTCATGAAAATAGTTTACTAGTTTGGTTTAAAAATTAATAAAAGCTTTTAATTTTGGTAAAAAACGAGTTTCTACATGTGAGTTTTTAACTTGCCGTGTTAGTGTGTCTGTTAAAGTTAAATATCGGTGAATACGAAATAAGACTGGCGTTCCATTGGATTTGTTGTAAGTACTTGACTACCTTTGCGTGCGTGTCAATGCTGTATTATGAATACCTAATATCAAGGTTTTTTTTTTTCATTTTTGAGAAAAGCACTATATAAGCCTCGGCACGTGAAAGGCATTGCAGGCTTCGTACATATTAAAGGGCCTCGGCGACGCCTCGGCCCTTTAAACCAGTACTCAGCCTGCAAATACCTACTTTCCCGGCCACGGCAATAATGTACTATTATTTCACGATGCGTGATTTATTTGAAAGGTTGTGGACATTTTATCTGCACAGCATATATAAAACCACAAGTGCGTTATAGATATTTTATTTACCATTAAGCACACCTAATTCAGTATATTTTAGGTAGGTATTTTAAAACGAACGTTATATAAACCCCTGATTTAAAATACAATATGTTAATTTTTTTTGGATTTTTACAAACCATTTGAGTGCGTTCACTATTTTACAATCTACTAATAATAAATCTGTAGAAGGAGTCGCGTCTGAAACTTGAAAATTAAAAGAAACTATGTAAGTCGAGGGGACTATATACGTAAACGATACTGAACACAAAAAAACGATTTTTACAAAAAAAAAAAAACTGGTTTTATGTATGAATGTATGTGTGTATGTATATGTATGTCCGGATTTAACTCGAAAACTACTGGACGGATTGCAACCAAATTTGGGATTTTTAATTTGGTATATAGGCTACTTTTTATCCCGGAAAAACGCGTAGTTCCCGCTGGAACGCATAACCGAATTCCACGCGGACGAATTCGCGGGCAGAAGCTAGTAAGTATTATAATAATTCAAAGAAAATTGCTATAACCTTTTACTAGGTAAGTACCTCGTCTCGTTATGTAACAAAAATGATAAGCCGTGGTGGCCTAGTGGTTCGACCTACCGCCTCTCATGCAGAGGGTCGGGGGTTCGATTCCGACTCGCACCTCTAAGTTTCCTTATGTGCGAAATTCAATTTGAATTAACCACTGTGCTTTTCAGTGAAGGAAAACATCGCTAGGAAACCTGCACGCATCTGCGAAGTAATTCAAAGATGTGTTTGAAGTCCCCAATCAGCACTGGGTCCGCGTGGGGACTATAGCCCAAACCCTCTTGTGATGAGAGGAGGCCTGTGCGCAGCAGTGGGACGCAAAATAGGCTGTGATTTACGGGCTAATGCAGGGTCCCTGTATCCACAAAACGCCTCGTTTTGGGTACAGATGGTTAAAATTTTACATAATCTCTATGGCGCAAATGTCAAAGTTTCACAGTCCATGGCCAAAGCGAGACGTTTGGAGGACATAGGAACTGGGCCGAAATATCATAGAAAAATGTATTGTTAACCAACTTGGATCTTATCTGCAGAAAAATAATATACTTGACAAAAGTCAGCACGGATTTCAAAAAGGAAAAAGTACCAACACATTACTATCAAAATTCACAAATGAAATAAATACACACCTAGAAACTAAAAAAGTTGTAGTAGCAGTTTTTTACGATTTTCAGAAAGCTTTCGATACTCTCGAAACGGACACTCTCTTGAATGGAATGGACGAATGCGGTGTGGGACAGCCTCTGAACCAGTGGTTCAAAGACTACCTCACATCGCGCTCCTATCGTGTGAAAGTGGGCGACGCGCTCAGTGACGAGCAGCAGGTCCGGTGTGGGGTGCCGCAGGGCTCCGGCTGCGGCCCTGTGTGCTACCTCATGCATGTCAACAGCTTGTGCGGAGTGCTTCGCCACTGCTCAGCGCACATGTTCGCCGACGACTTGTGTACGCTTTACGCAGGCACTGATATCGTGGAGATGTGCCGATTGGTACAACAGGACATAGACGCAGTCGTCAAATGGTCTCACGATAATGGAATAATTTTAAACGCTGACAAGACTAAATTCATTCTTATCCACTCACCCTATTTGAAACCTGAAGTGTCCCATCCGTTACTGTATACACATAGTTTTCAATGTTTCCATAATAATCTCCCTACATGTCAATGTAAGCCCATAGAACAGGTTGATTGTGTCACTTACCTAGGTGTTAAAATAGATTCAAATTTCTCATGGTCCCATCATATAGACTACATTTGTAATAAGCTTAGAATTTTACTTAAACAATTTTATCATTTAAGTTTCAAGGTACCTATAAGCACACTTAAATGTCTGTATTTTGCATTAGTAAGTTCCATTCTCGACTATGCTCTTGATTGTTATGGTTTAACATTTAAAACTTATGTAAATAAAATAGAAGCATTACAAATTAGATTTTTAAAACTACTAGTCAACAATAAAACCAAAGCAGACTGCAAAGGCAACTATTCATTACTATTTAAAAAGCTCAATATTCTTCCAATTAGTGTCAAACAAAAATATCTCTTAGCCGTCAATAACCATAGCAACCAAGAGCATCTTACACTTGTCGCTTTCAAGCACGGAACCAGGTCGGTGTCCTCAGGCAAATATGAAGTCCCAAGGGTATGTAATTACTATGGGGACAGAACCTTAAAAAAGCGCCTACCATACTTTTTAAACACTTTGCCTGAAGATATCCGACAGGAACCGAATAAAAATAGATTTAAAAATAAACTAAAAAAGTATATGTTATCTAAGTTATAAATAGCTAAAATAATATAATAATAATAATATATTATGTAATAACAATATATAACATATAATAATATTAGTAAATAGGTAATATTAAAATTAAGGAATGTCAAATTGAAAACTCTATATGAATATTTTCTTGCCTGCAGACAAACTGCATACAAGTAGTTTTGCGGGAAAATGATTTAGTTTTAAGTTTTTATATCTGTATGATTTATTAATTTTCAATAAATAAAATAATAATAATAATAATCTTCCAGATTTCGTAGCAGAAAACCACTATTGTACAGTCAGCACAGAAGGTGAGGATGTGTTTTACAAAAATGAAGGAAATGGTTATACATGTCGACGGGGACTCGGAATAACACAGTAACTCTCACAGCCGTCGTACATCTTGGAAATATCAAAGGAAAACCAGAAACGCGACGTTTCCAGCAGCCGGGTTAGTTTTCCGACTTTACCGGCATTCGCTTCAAAAATCAACTGTTAAAGTCAGAATCTTGTTCTAAACGGTCAAGCGCGTGTCTGATTTAGATTCAAGTTACTGGCCAATCTGCCGAGTCCAGTGCACTCGTTAAGCAACATAGCTTTTCCAATTACCAACCTAGTGCCGGCTACGCCCAAGCTATTCGCTTGGCGTTTCCTTACCAATGATATTCAAGGTACCATACAGATTCTCAAGGACATGCTAGAAATAACAAATCGAAAAGGCAATCCAAGGCCTGGCAAGGCGTGATAGTGGCGCCATCGCTGTGACTATACGACATACTGTTAAGATTAGGTGTAAGAATATGGGAATTTATAAGACGAAACCACAAGCTGAAACAGACATTCATTTATTTTCAATTATCATTTTGTATAGTCAGAAAATGAATTTACTAGCGCTTCCTAGACCCATTGCTTGAGAAGAAGCGCCGCAACAAACTCAGCAGAAGGCCCTTTTTTTAAGATTCCACATACAGATTATATATCATTTGTATCATTTGCAGTACCTGTATAAATTGTATATATACAGGTACATACTAAAATTATATTGAAGGGATGTATAGTCCCTAACACTCGTTTATCTTTTAAAAATGTGTATTACAAATCGTTCTCCTGCAAACATATTATCTAGACAATAATTTGTTAAAGTAATTTACTAGGAAATAGGCTCAGCATTGTTAACTAATTAAAATTACAGTTTACAATATTTATATAGAAGCCGTCACAAGAAGATGTACTACAGTTGCCCTAATTTTTACTTAGCTTTTGAATCCTTGACCGTCTCAGTTGCTTGCCATCGCAAGACTGGCAGTTCCTCCCTCCTATCCACCATCTTTCGATTTCACAAGTAGTACCTCATAGCATTGTTTGCCGCCAATTCCAAAATGAGCAATAAGATAATCAACTTAACAGTTATATATTCAATTATACAATAATAATTAATCCAGATTTGTTACGTCAATTAAAAGAGTTTTTATAGAAATCTTAGCTAATTTACTCTGAGAAAAATGTTGCCTATTTGACTTTCCAACTGCCAAGTTACATTCGTATAATTTAAACATTTCCCAAGATGATAATTCACAATCCAGATAAATAAGAAATGGCAAATAGTAATTCTAATTAAGTATTATCTTCAAGAATGGCTTACGTAAATAATCATTACTTATAAAGAATTTGTTTCGTCAGTATTTAGGTAAGTCACGTCCTGTTGCAGTGCCAACCACTTAGGTTCAAGCGAGTGATTCTAATTCAATTTAAAACTATCGAACTGTTAAATAACTATTCTTATTTACGCATTAATCTAAATATCAATACTGGTTAAACAATTAACCTTAATAAAATACTTTTTACGTAATTATTAGTCTGCAAGTACTTATTAATCTGTTAGAAATGGAGTAACATCCTGTTCTCATTCATAAGTTATCAATTGAATATCACAATACTTTTTATATGAACTAAATTTTGCGTATTATTGGCTTTAATATCGTTCTCAATAATCATTAATCTCAACAGTTCGTCCATCCTGACAAAATTTGCTACCCAGCAAATTAAAGTATAAATGCATGACAAAAATATTAATTACTAAAACAAAAGAATAATATTACTTTACTAACACTTTCATCAAACTAGTAAACTACTTAACTGTATTCTACATTACTGCTAACGTAATACATAAAATCATTAGTTACTCATCAGTATCGCAGTACTTCCACGATTGCGTAGCAGCCAGCAGCAGGAGGACCCTCTATGCTCTAGTGCTCTATTTTCTGAAACAAAATTAGTGCTTAGCAACTCCATTCCAAAATACTCTACACAGTAGTAGGACCCTCAGATGAAAATTCTGTTTTATTAGCTACACCTGATCTATTCTTAATAAACCTGCAATTGGTTGCGGATAATATCATCAATACTTGTATCATCATTTTGATAAAGAAACGAAGCAATAAGGCTTCTTAATTTGGATAATTGCATTCACTATAACGTTAAAGCATGGATTTTATACTATACTATTTATTTCCACCTTTTTATTTTATTTTTATCTGTCATCGTCTAATCAGACGGCCTTATGAGAAAGGGGAAGTAAGTTGTTGTTGTTTTCCATTAATATTCATCGTCATAACCAATATATGACGGCCACATTGTTGAATACACAGACTGCAATAAAACCCAATTTTCCATCGTCCTTTGGAGACGGCCTTTGCTACGATCTCGAATGTTTCATCGTCCGGACTGACGGCCTCATAGTATCAACTTCTTGAATTTGTCAATGACTAAGTACATTACGAGTATGAATACATATCGTCTTTATCTAAAATTGTCGTTTCGTTTTATAACTACTTACTGCATATTTACTATAACAGGAAAATGATTTCTACAGCAAGTACCATATGGGTGTTACGTTCTTTCAACTCTGATTATAAGCACTACACTCAATACGAGAGTTGCTACTGATAAACTTACTTAAGTATACTGACAGTGGTAATTTGTCTCTTTTCTCAGAAAACAATCTATTTATTAATAAATATGAAGGTAAGCCCGCAAAACGACTTGTCATGACATTAGTTTATCGAGGGTATTTTTATTTCTCCCAAGTCTTAACAGTACCTAGGTTGAGACCAACAACCGTTACTGGAGTAAAACGTTCAGTGTTACCAGCATATATAACCGTTATACCAAAGTTAAAAACGTGTACTGTGCGTATAAACCCTACTAGGTCACAGCTAATCCACACTACATATATTTAAAATACAAAGTTAATGCAAAAATTGCGACAACAACCTGAAATTAAATAGGATTGATAGGGATGAACTTTACTTTTCTTTTTATAGCCGAAATCAAGGATACTCAACATCATTACCTCATCATCAACATCAAATTTCAATATAACTTGATAGTGTTTATAGTACACTGTTTTTAGTACAGTCTGCTTAGTGCATATAATTCAATAGTGAAAATTAAAAACGTAATCATGATCCGCCTGTTCATCCTCATCCGAAAACCTTATACCTAGCTAGGCTAGGTATTGGAGAAATCACCGAATCAACATTGTGACATTTTGTCTCTTATCAAATATTTTGCTATATTATATACTATACTATCTAGTAGGTATCTACCTACTTAACCAGCTAGAAAATATTCAACTTGCAATTAAGTATGTAATAAACAAGCTATACAAAACCTCCTTGCAGTACCGTTCTCCAGATGGCAGGCCATGCCAGAAAGAGTGGCTACCTATTTTTAGCAGTTCTCTTTTCTTTTTAATAAGTAAAATACCATGAGAGTACAAAAGCGGTCATGCTAATAGGTACGATTATCATCTGTGTCTCAAAACAATTTTACAGAACAAAATAATCATAAGAAAATAATCTTAAGCTCGTGTTTTCGGTAAAATAATTGTAATTTATTTGAAACAATAGCAATCTCACCACTAAAAACATTGTCTGACTTCACTTGGTAGAACATAAACACATTCTGTAAAGTACATACTTATGTAACAACTTCTGTTATATTGTGTTCTTGCAATAAATAACTTTGACTGTAGAAAACTCGTACGATTATGTACAGGTTATCACATAAATTACGGGTAGCTATGAAATTCCTCCAAATGATTTCTACAAACAAATGTTTTTAAAGATTCGATTTGAAGCTAACGCGTTTCGTTTAATCCTACGAACGTTCAAATATACTTTCCTACCTATAACACATCTGGTATGTAAGTGAAGTCTGTTTTCCTTTTCATTTAATTTTTCGTAATGTTCACGTTAGTTACTGTATTCAAGGAATTAAAATGATTTCACTCTAGGTGAACAAAATTTTCAATTCTTGAACTTTAACAAATGCCAATCGTTAGCACAGAGCACAGTGGCCTACGTGATGGAAAACTTGTAGAGAATTTCTTATGGCTATACCTTCGCCCTAATTCTTGGTTCTAAGAGTACCATGTAGGCATTTAATAATGTTAAGGTACTATTCTATCAACATTCATACGTCTGGTTGATGCATACTAATTATTATCAATACATAGTATAAAACAAAGTCGTTTCGCTGTCTGTCTGTATACTTATGCTTAGATCTTTAAAACTACGCAACGGATTTTGATGTGGTTTATTTCAATAGATGTTTAACGCTCAATTCCCTCGGGAACACTATAACCGAATTCCACGCGGACGAAGTCGTGGGCAGAAGCTAGTACTTATGTATAGATACCTACTGTCGTATCACTACATCCCACCTCACCGCCCGCAAATAGGTTACGGGCGCTCGGAATATAGTAAAATCAAACCAAAGTCGGAACGAGCAATCACGCACACATTTACACAAACTCGTATTTGTACACCATAATATTATGGGGTGCAGTTTATGTTCCGTTTGTATTATGAAGCTGGTTTGCTATTTACTTCATAAAAATAAATGAAATAACTTCCTTGTGTTTATGGACTTATTATTTATGCAAACTTATTTTATTCCTACACCAAAATCGTCTTTACTTTTTGAATTTTATTAAATCCTATGGCAAAATTATAGACAATCTTGATGCCGTTTACCCCCATCGGTAGCAATAACGAAGAATATACATACTCCTGCACCAGGGGAACAATGTTAACAATATGCTATATTAACTGTTTATGAATATACAGTAAAGTATTTATACATGATTCTACCAAAATAAAACATTACCATGTACTTATTATACATATCATTCAAATACGTCTGAAAGACTTAGATTTTACTTAGTAGAGATAAAAATGTGTAGTTATATCTAGATAACTATACATTTTTATCTTTATTTGTACAGTCATGCTATCAACTCATTTTAAGAAATTCTTATTTACCTTTTATTTTTCAGTGCTTATATTTGCACTCTGTCACCTATTTACTCAACTTTCACAGAATTATTAATTTTATTACCTGAAAGGTATGTTTTATTTAGAACTACCTAGTTGACCCGGTGAACTTTGTTTCGCCTCAGATTCTCATGTAACGTTAAGTAACTTTTGACTTCCGATTTGTTCTTTCTCTTTTTTTTTTACCCTAACCACAGACACCTAACATTGAATTACAGGGAATACGACAAAAAAGATTCAGCCAAATAGGTCCAGCAGTTCTCAAGCCTTAGCCAGACTAACACACGGTAATTCATTTTTATCTAATTAAGATTGTATGACATCGTGAGGAGCACAGTACGAATTATCCTCCTGTAGTACTGACTACTCGAAACATGCGTCAGTAAACTCTGTCTCATTAAAATGATCATGTGCGATCAAGGCAGCCTACTTATCCAATGGCCATGTGTATTTGTACCTATTCTAATAAATTTTCGCCTATAGGTTTAAAATGCTAAATTTAAATCAAAAACGACCAAGATAAACTATGGCTATAAATAGGAAAATGGTACAACTGATTTTTCTGTCTATCTATATAGGTAGTTCTTAGGTAAGATATATTGTGCATATAGTAAAAAAAAACGTTTTTCCGTTTTTAGGAAAGGACCCAAGTGGATAAATAGCGATTATTTGTTTTTAAGCTCCAGTCATTGGCAACAAACGACGCATCACCAACGCGTTGCGTGCGGTTTTTAGATTTTTAACTATCTAGGCTTTATATCAAATTCTGCATTTTAATAAGGAAATGAATGTTCAAAATCAATTTCTTAGTTAAATGAAAGGTCATTTAGCAGGCCTTCAGCAGATGTCCACAATAAATTAGATAATCGATTTGTATCAGAAATATAATTATACATAATTAATATGGTGATTATAATTTGTGATCATAAACAAAATAGTTTGGAGGGATCTTATGTAGGGGTTCAGGTAAGTACCTATTCACTGTAATGAAGTAAATGAGAAGCAACATACTATTTCATTTTTGTGTTAGCTATTGTCTGTAAACTACTATAAGTACTGAAAATATAACAACCATGGAAAAAAACATTACAAATAGATGCACACATTTTGAATTGCTTTCCGGAAAATCATTTGTGTCAACTGTAGGTACTTTGTAAAAGTACATATAGATATGCATTTCACTCCCCAAATCTTGAGCTTTGCAATATGTAAATATCGAAGAAAACAGGTACGCAGGTAGGTATTTATGTATTTTTAAGCAAGGCACTTACACAAGATAACTCGTTGAATCTACCTACACTCTTCATTTTTATGAAAGCGATTGTAGTGGTTAAGACATTTATAGTTTTCAACAGTAATGAAGAGACTATATTCTAATAATTCTAGTCATTACCTAAATAAAATATCAAGAAAAAGAAAATATCTGAACAGCCGTATGACAATAACCCCTAGCAGTAACACCGTGCTTAGGATATGGAACATTCTTACCACGTTTGCTTTTACGGTCATAAATAGTAATAAGTAGTCCTTTGCATCTGGGCGCACGCGGACAGGCCGGTGTCTCGCCGCCGCTGCCGCTGGCCCGCGGCCACGCCGCTGACATCCTCGGCCTCCGGGTTCACCTCCTCGCAACCTTGGGCATGGAGATAGCTGATCCCACTTCTGAAATTGTTAAGATTAGGTGTAAGAATATGGGAATTTATAAGACGAAACCACAAGCTGAAACAGACATTCATTTATTTTCAATTATCATTTTGTATAGTCAGAAAATGAATTTACTAGCGCTTCCTAGACCCATTGCTTGAGAAGAAGCGCCGCAACAAACTCAGCAGAAGGCCCTTTTTTTAAGATTCCACATACAGATTATATATCATTTGTATCATTTGCAGTACCTGTATAAATTGTATATATACAGGTACATACTAAAATTATATTGAAGGGATGTATAGTCCCTAACACTCGTTTATCTTTTAAAAATGTGTATTACAAATCGTTCTCCTGCAAACATATTATCTAGACAATAATTTGTTAAAGTAATTTACTAGGAAATAGGCTCAGCATTGTTAACTAATTAAAATT
The DNA here is from genome assembly GCA_963971205.1 of Aethes cnicana. Taxonomy (NCBI): domain Eukaryota; kingdom Metazoa; phylum Arthropoda; class Insecta; order Lepidoptera; family Tortricidae; genus Aethes; species Aethes cnicana. The sequence continues at coordinate 6,020,287 of OZ020286.1, forward strand.
ACAGTTTACAATATTTATATAGAAGCCGTCACAAGAAGATGTACTACAGTTGCCCTAATTTTTACTTAGCTTTTGAATCCTTGACCGTCTCAGTTGCTTGCCATCGCAAGACTGGCAGTTCCTCCCTCCTATCCACCATCTTTCGATTTCACAAGTAGTACCTCATAGCATTGTTTGCCGCCAATTCCAAAATGAGCAATAAGATAATCAACTTAACAGTTATATATTCAATTATACAATAATAATTAATCCAGATTTGTTACGTCAATTAAAAGAGTTTTTATAGAAATCTTAGCTAATTTACTCTGAGAAAAATGTTGCCTATTTGACTTTCCAACTGCCAAGTTACATTCGTATAATTTAAACATTTCCCAAGATGATAATTCACAATCCAGATAAATAAGAAATGGCAAATAGTAATTCTAATTAAGTATTATCTTCAAGAATGGCTTACGTAAATAATCATTACTTATAAAGAATTTGTTTCGTCAGTATTTAGGTAAGTCACGTCCTGTTGCAGTGCCAACCACTTAGGTTCAAGCGAGTGATTCTAATTCAATTTAAAACTATCGAACTGTTAAATAACTATTCTTATTTACGCATTAATCTAAATATCAATACTGGTTAAACAATTAACCTTAATAAAATACTTTTTACGTAATTATTAGTCTGCAAGTACTTATTAATCTGTTAGAAATGGAGTAACATCCTGTTCTCATTCATAAGTTATCAATTGAATATCACAATACTTTTTATATGAACTAAATTTTGCGTATTATTGGCTTTAATATCGTTCTCAATAATCATTAATCTCAACAATACATAATATATAATTAATCCAAAAAATAACATGAAATGCGACTATCCTAATAAATTAATATCAGACAGAATAGAAAAATCATAAACGATGGAAACAATTATCAAGTTTAGTTACTACATACATCTAATTTTGTTAAATTGCTATATGGGTATACGCCTGAAATAAAACATTATTATTATTATTATTATATTTTAACTTTTTTCTTTCTCTCCGGGGAGGTGTTTGTGGCACGGGCCGAAGCCAAGTGCTTTGAAGCGCTTATTCAGGTATTGATAAAAATTTCCTTACGATTCTACAAGTGTTTAATATGACTGCTTTTTGCAAGAGTGTGTATGTGTATGGGTGTATGTCGAGTGTGCGAAGGCTTGTGTGAAGTGTTTTTGGAATGACGCCTGTTGAGGAAATTAATACTGGGATGGTTTTTACGGTGTGCACCTGCCATTGACTTTGAATTTCTATTGAAAGATCTGTGTATTTAGCAATTTTTTCTGTGTGTGTGTTTTGTAAATTGTGTGTATTGCAGATGGCAATTATTATTATACGAAATCCAAGAAACATTTTAATAGCACGGAAACTCATTTGTAATTTCTGGAAATTGTTATTAACCGTAATTGTGCTGAAAGTAATTAATTTCACGGAATAGACAGTATAACATTAACGAAATAACAACTTCAAACAAGATTTTGCAAATCAATAGAACTTACTTTTACTGACATTATTACGATGCATGACAGTAGAAATTGCACACTGCACTGTATTAATAGAATCTGACCCTAAAAAACATTATTTTTAAAATTTTCATGTTACCTCTTTGTTCGCGTGACTTTTTTAATAATAAGGGTTCCTTCATCATCATCATTTCAGCCGATAGACGTCCACTGCTGGACATAGGCCTCCCCCAAGGCGCGCCACTCAGACCGGTCCTGTGCCACTCGCATCCACCGCGTTACCGCGACCTTTACAAGGTCGTCATTCCATCTTGTTGGAGGCCTACCTTATTGGGGCAAGAAAGCCTTGGAGTGGACTTAAACCCTAAAAAAGCGACGACAGGTTTTTTTTCTAATTATTCATGTAACTTACCTACGCTGAAAACAGATTTAAATATCAATCTAATATATAAAATTCTCGTGTCACAGTGTTTGTAATCAAACTCCTCCGAAACGGCTCGACCGATTCTTATGAAATGTGGTGGGTATGTTCAGCAGGTCTGAGAATAGGACGTAAGCTATTTTTCATACACAAAAAAAAATCCAAGGCGGTACGAAGTCCGGGGGTCAGCTAGTAATTATATAAATATAATTATGTGTGTAAAACTCTTCCATCACTGGCTGATGACAGCGCACAGCAGAAACAACTGGTACTTAAAGCCGAAATTTGGCATGTAGGCTCCCTGGGAACTGGTAGGGAAGCACTATTGAGAGGATTCCCGAAATTCAGACGGGAACGGGAAAAAATGGGATATTTACATGATCTAATTTTATGCATACGAAGTCGCAGGAAAAAGCTCGTTTCTATAAACGCGGTTCTATAATGCGCGAACATTTTATCCTCTGTAATTTCGAGGTGTTTTATAAAATGTTCGCGCATTCCATTAATTGATTATAACATTTCTCAATTTACAGAAAACTGTGAGCAACACGGATTTCGGACACTTATTTAATCAAAATTTTGAACGCGGTGCCGAGTGAATGGCTCTCCGAGTAGATTTTCATTACAGATTATTTGTTCTGCCGAGTCCATTGATCTATTATAAGTAAGGATTCACAATCAGCCGGAGAAAAATGGCCCATCGAAACGGGAGCCCGATCAACTCGGGCACCCGTTTGGCGCTCTGTAAATTTGACACTCAAGTGTTATAGTGTTAGGTTTACTTTTGTATAAAACATTTATCTTGACACATATTATAAAGAGGCGTTATTAGCATATTGGAACGTATTTTCTAATTGCTCCATATATTTTGAGATAAAATATTCTGTTAGGCACTGTTCGTCCATATGTTATTATAGGTCAATGGCTGAGCCTCTCAGGTAATTTTGACGTCGATTTTAATCCATTGGCTGATGAGCATTTAATTTTCATAGGTGAACTATATTTTTCCGTAAGAATTCATATTCGGCACTTTTGTGATCACTTGATCAGTTCTCGGCTATTGGTCCTTTCAAGGCTTTCACAATTATAAGCAGAGATTGAAGTTTGAAGCAAAAATGTAGTTTGAGTATGGACTTCCTTCCGATGTCGACAACTGTTTTACCGATACAGAAGTTAAATTTGACCTACTTTCCGATTTCCGATTAAGCTGAAATTTTGCACGAATATGTAAATCGCGTGACAATGCAATATTATGATGACGTGGAGCTGATCTGATGATGGAGCTGGAAGGTGGCCATAGGAACTCCGTAATAAAACTACATAAACCCATCGAATTTGGGCTCGTTTGATTCGTCTTATAGGGTAGATGAAGGATTTACAAAGAAAGGTACAATCAGCAATAAAAGCGCGTCCCAAAAATTCATTTTTTGAAAAAACTTTATTGTAAGAAGAGCTCTTGACATCGTCTGTTTTCCAGTATATCTAAAAATATGTAGAAACTTTATCAAAATACACAAGCTGAAGCATCTTATTGCTTAATTTTTTTGCAATGGGTCTTGGAAGCGCTGGTAAATTGATTGCTTGTAGGCCTACTTGCTGAATAAATAATTTGATTTGATTTTGATTTGATATTTACAAATTTGTAACACCGTTATTTTTTACAAGGAAGCCGGTAAAAAAAATAAAAATGTCCTTGAAAGTTTGTGACAAATTAATGGTTTCTTTTGTTACCGGGCTAAGACTGAGTTTACAAGAATTGATGATGACTGCAGGAGAGATTAAGATTAATTGAGATAAGCCATTGTTTCGCACGTCACGGGCCAAAAAGCAAGTTTTTCAGGATCAACTACATTCAACAGCAATGAATTCACTTTGTATGGAAAATCCTATACAAAGTGTGACCCGAATTCTTGCTGTATTTTCAAATTTTCTTTCGTGCAATTTCTCTACGCAGGCGAAATTTATAAATGTTTAAAGATCATGATAAGATTACAATCATTGTATTATTTTGAAAAGCTAAAACAATGTCATTGAATAGGTATGGTAAAAGTACAATAAAAGGCCTTCTATATGGCAATATCTACTAAACTAACTAGACGACTTTGGCTTGTGAACAATCACTCTCATCTTTAGCATAGAATTGAAATGCAAAGCTAATTTCCAAGTATAACATGCATTGCAAAATATGCAGACATAAGTTCACTGTGGTCTGTATGTATTGTATTTTGTAGGTCCTTATATACTTACTAAGTAGTTTCCTGTATTTGCAATGGCGGAATAATGAAACAAGTTTTACCACAGGTGGGGTGGTCTAGAGATAAATGCTTTAAGGAGTAATATGTAGGTTACCTATACACTTGAGTGCTATTAGTACTTGAGCGTTTTTACGGAAGACGTCAATCATTACACAAAAGTAGCATATGCCTCACTGAATTCGACAATGCAATTCTGTAAATGACAATTTACGTCATAAATTCATTTAACTTTTACAGTTATAATGTTACCTAAACTTCCATGAAAATCTAATGATTTCAATTTTCTACAGAACTAGCCGTCTCCATCACCCGCGTAGGTCCCGATTTTTTCCATTCCCGTGGGAATTTCAGAAGCTCTCTTAGTGCTCCTTACATACTCCCTAAGGATCAACTTTTACAAACTTCAATGATGATCATTTAGAGCTAATTTAAGTTTCAAACGTAATATTGAAGTGATGGGATTTGAACCTGCAACCCTCCGCAATCCTTTTTGTTATATCAATGGTATAGGCAAACGAGCGCACAGCCCACCTAATGATAAGTGGTCACTGCGGACCATGGACACCGAAATCCTATGATCCCACATTAAAAAATCATAACATCTCGAATGCGTTGCCTACCCTGAGGCCTAAGATGGAATGCCTCTGTGCCAGAAATTTCACCCGCTGCCTTTACTTCCTATATCGGAATACAACAGTGCGAGCACTGCTATTTGACTGTAAGTTAGCGGGGAAAGACGATGGTACCCTCCCGGATGGATCTAGCACCAGGCTAGGGCCTGGTGGTAGGCCACTAGCAGACCACTGCTTCTCATACCTCATACCACTAGGCTGTCACGAATCATGTTCCAACTACGAGTACCTACACAATGAAATGGCTAAGCAGCGTAGTATTCTCTCAGGTCAGTAAATTAGTTGGCGGCTAGACGTCGCTATCTTCCGGATATCCGATGTCTATAAATTAGAGAAGGCCTCGCTCTTGAGGGATGCACGAAGAATAGTGTCAACTACTTCGCTTTGGAGCATGTACACGATTTTAAAAGAGTAAACTTTTAAAAAATCGAGTCGGTACAATACAGGTACATAGTAGGGCAATTATACAACAGATAAATAATTTACGCAGCAGGCGATCTTATAACTAATAGAGCGATCTCTCCCAGACAACCGTTTGGTAAGTATCTATTACCGAATGTGCGGACGAAAATAAAGGAAATAAGAAATACTTACTCAAAAACAGAGCATACCGGACAATATTTTCACAATCACAAGATGATTGTAAAAATCTGTTTTTGCTTGTGATTGTAAAAATCGCTTAACCTTTACCCATAAACCATGAAATACTATTAAATTGGGCAAAATACAAAAATTGCAATATTGTATCTTGAAAAATACGATGTCATCGTTGTTTCGTTATTTATGGAACAGTTTTACTTCATTTTCAAGTCAAAAGGGGAACTTGGTCGGGCACTTCAAAGAACAACCTAGTTACCTGAAGCTCTTAAAAGAACTTTTACACATTCATGAAGGTAATTCAGATGTCAGCATTAGATGGGATAAATGATTTCCAGAACTAATCTTACGTGCAGATAATTAACACGCGCTGAAACTTCCGATAATTTTGGGTAAAGCCCCTCCTAATACCGTTCGTGTCGAATACTGATAGCAGTTATAAGCTATAATTACAGCATCTGTAGCACTACCATAAGTTTACAGTGCCCGTACTCGCTAGCGACTACGTAAACGATTTGTATGAAGAATAGTACAGCGCCCCTGGCGGTCACTCGTTGAACTAAAATTCTTCATACAAATCGTTTACGTAGTCGCTAGCGAGTACGGTCACTGTAAACTCATGGTAGTGCTACTAGTATAAGGGAAATCTTAAACGTTTATTGGTAGTTAGCGCATAGATGCTATGGAACACAGTCAGCTTTTTTTTAATGTTACCTATAGTAAATATTAATATATTATACGTACCTACTACTGGCCTACTAATCTGATGGTGGTCTTGTTTTAATTCGTGGAGCAAAATAAGACATACCGGAAAAGGCCCTGAATTATTATTAAACAAATCTTTTTACCCACTTGTAATACTAGTAGTATTAATATGTATTGGAAAATTATGCCAAATAATGGATAAAAAGCAGAAATAAGTACTAGGTCCTATAATTAGTGCGCGTTTTCAATAAAAGTGAGCCCATTTTACTAAATAGATTAACTAATTCAGTAAATTTTGACCTACTTAGTTTTCAAAATCAATACGCCTTTTCCACTGTAATGAGGGTAAACGAGCATCTAACTTCCTTCTGAAATCCGGCAAAATTTCATATTCACCACCGCGCTTTCTTACTACATCGAAGGCTCTGCAGTCTGCCGCCATACAGTGATCACGCGAGAGTTCCTTCACCTCTGACCCGGACAAAACAAATTCTAGCTCGTCGTGCATTGGGCTGGCTTTTCGCAAGGCTTAGATGGCATGCACCTGCATTCAATTATGGGGTTTGCATGTTGGACAAAGCCTTTGTTTATGAAATATGAAGTGCCGCGTGGCACTCCAATAAATGGGATTTCTATTATAAATTCTGGGTTTAGTTGGGCCTAGGGTTAAAATATTTGCACGACTAAGGTGTACTAGATTTCCAAGATCTGATAATAGTTTGGTAATTGTTGCTAGGAATTCCATGTAAATTAAAAGCTGTTTGAAATAGTTATCACGTATCAGTTATACTTAACACGAAGATAAAAATTGGTAAAATATTAGGTCCTTACATATGAAATTGGCGTTTCATATGGCAGAAATGAAAACGATTTTTTTTTATGAAACTATTTTTTTATTTAGTCAAAGTATGTACCATGGCTATCTATGCACTTTTGCCATCTCGAAGGTAGTTCATTGATTCCTTTACTAAAAAAAGTGTGTGAGCGAGAATCAATAAAATCTTTGAAGGCCGTTTGGACAGCCTCGTGAGAATTGAATTTTTTTCCTTGCATGAAGTTGTCCAAATTCCGAAAAAAATGGTAATCAGTTGGAGCAAGGTCCGGGGAGTATGGTGGGTGTCGAAGACATTCCAGTCGCAGCTCCCGTAGTTTTGCGGCCGTCAAACGTGCCGTATGTGGTCGAGCGTTGTCCTGAAGCAGCAGTGGGCTAGATCGATTGACCAGTCTGGGTTGTTTAATGGCTAGCTTTTCCATCATCGTTTGCAATTGTTGACAATACACATCAGCCGTGATTGTTTGCCCAGATCTTAAGAAACTGTAATGGATGACACCGGCACTAGTCCACCAGACACTTACCAGTACCTTTTTCTGAGTCAACTTTCGTTTCGGGCAGAATTTGGCTGGTTCACCTGGGTTCAACCATTGTGAAGAACGTTTCCGGTTGTCGTACAAGATCCATTTTTCATCACAAGTAACGATACGATTCAAAATGCCTTCATTATTGTGCCGGTTGAGAAGTGAAACGCAACACTCGACGCGTGTTTCTTTGTTTGCGTCGCTCAATTCATGCGGTACCCATTTTTCAAGTTTTTTCACTTTTCCAATTTGTTTCAAGTGAATCAAAATGGTTTTATCACTCACACCGAAGCCTGCCGCTAACTCTGACGTGGTTTGCGATGGATCTGCTTCCACAATTGCTTTTAATTCTTCGTTATCAACTTGTGTCTCCGGCCGTCCACGAGGCTTGTTCTGTAGGTCAAAATTTCCAGAACGGAAACGTTGGAACCAATAACGTACCGTATTTTCTTTTGCAGTAGCTTCCCCATACGCATTGTTAATCCTACGAGCCGTTTCTGCAGCACTAGTGCCGAAGTGAAACTCATATTCGTAAATATAGCGATATTTTAAGTTCTCCATATTGTGAACAGAACGATGTGAAAGAAAAACAAATGACGCGATAACAAATAAATTTCGTAATTCGAACACAGAAATACATGGTCTTAAATTTGAAATAAATTTGAATTTGGAATTCCTAGCCGAACGCCACATATTTTGAATCAAAGTTGCCAGTTTGCCAAACGCCAATTTCATATGTAAGGACCTAATATAACACACAGTTCAATTTACCACTGAGCTTTTCAGCAAAGGATAATAAATATCTTGAGAAAACCTGCACGCACCTGAGAAATAATTCCTAAATTTTGTAACATCACCGTCTTCAGAATAGCTTTGAGAGAGGCTTGCGTGCAGAAATGGGACGTAAATAGGTTATTAAGGTAGTATAAAGACCACTGAGCTAAAAGCACTCACTTTACTAAGCTCATGGTACCAGGCACCTAGCAGTACCTAGTACCAATCTTCCCCTGTGCACGTGCGGTCCCCAGTAGGTACTTACATGTATGTTAAGTACTTAATACTACTACAACAGCCTATTTGCGTCCCACTGCTGGGCAGAGGCCTCCTCTCATCACGAGAGGGTTTGGGATAAATGTTAAGTAATCTGTGAATATTATTTTGTGTTATACTTTACAAATAAATGTAAAACTCTTATTGTCTATGTAGTTTACGCCGGGTTCCTATATACACAAAAAAGCCTCGTTTTGGCTAAGGATGGGTAAAATTTGACAGATTCTCTATTATCTACGTCGCAAATGTCTAATTTTAACTAAAGTGTTTTTGTGAATATAAGAACCGGGCCTTAGACTCTTTGAATTTTATTAGACCACCATCAAATCTGTCAATCACTTTGACACTTTATTTTAATATAAATTCGCAGCGTTCCGCGGCACTTAAGCAGAGAGCCCGATAAATGGCACGGCAGCAGTCCAACAATTTCCTAAAAATAAATCACTTTCCGCGAAGCCCGTTCGTGGGTAATCGATAGATTTCCCATTTCGCCGCGACGAATAGTTCCTCAAGGAATTACGACGGATTAGAGGATATCGAATTTTCCCTCCCATCCGCGCTTTGTGCCACAAACCGATCCGAAAAGTTTTGTGAAAATGAAATGGGAGGAAAATTTGCTTTAAAACAGCTTTATATTTAAATACTACACGCAGTATTGCTTGATACTTAAATATAGTATTTTTATATTGGACACCAACACAGCTTAAGGTAACTTTAAATGGCATGAAACAGAGTTGTTAATTAAATCCTTTTTTAGGCTTTACACAGATGCGTTTCACTTATTGTCATGTATGAAAACATGTGGGTCATGCAGACGATTTAGTTACTGGTTTTTTTGGTAAAGGAAAATGTCGCAAGGAAAATCCTCCGAAAAGTAATTATTACATAATATTTTTATCTATTGGTCTATGTCCAGCAGTAGACGTCTTTCGGCTGAAATGATAATGATGATTAAAGCAAGTATTATGAGAAATGAAAAACTTCTTGCTGAACATAGTATGTTGTAACTTAAGCTTGTGTGCAACTTAAGCTTTCAATAACGAAGTTTTATATTTTATTAAAAAACTTCACGTGGGAGTATTCTTCAAAGTCGCACCTTGACGATAAAATAGGCAAATTAATTTCTACAACCTATATATACTTACTAGCTGACCCTGCTGACTTCGTACCGCCTTAGAATTTGGGTATGAAAATTAGCTTACGTCCTTCTGAACATACACTCCAAATTTCATAAGAATCGGTCGAGCCGTTTCGGAGGAGTTTGGTTACAAACACTGTGACACGAGAATTTTATATATTAGAGAATATAGTACCACCCTCTCGCGATGAACGGAAACTTATGCCCAGCAGAGTGGATCGCAAATAGGCTGTAGTAGTAGAAGTAGTAGTAGTAGTAGTAGTAGTAGTAGTAGTAGTAGTAGTAGTAGTAGTAGTAGTAGTAGTAGTAGTAGTAGTAGCAGTATATACTTAGTATAGTATAAGTATACATGTATCTAATGACCTATAAATAGTCAATGAAGTGGAGAAACGAAGTATCTATCTCATTGTGATACTGGTAAGAATCAATTATTTACGCCCGATATTTCTTATTCGAGCAACAAACGAGGAGAATAAATAAGAAACCGTTTGGTGCAAAATGAAGATGGCAGAGTGATGGGGAACAATATGTTTAAAAATGAAATGAACTGGGTAAACATTTGTATTATTGATTTTTAGGTAACTAAAATGGCATTTGGCCACTGTAAAGTGTTCCTATGGAAAGTGATATTGTTGCCGAACATGTTATTTGCTTGTCTAACCATCATAATTATATTTCATGCTTGCAAGGACGTTTAAAAATAATCATTAGCTTTAAATATATTACTAAGTCAAACATTTTAAGCGAGAGACCTCATCATGTTCTTATTGACATGTATTAATGAACTCTTTTATACATGATGTATTTCATTATTTATTGACATTTTGAGACTGTCGACATCTATGGAATTTATATTTATTTGACAATGGAGGCCATCTCCATAATATTTTTTTTCTGGACCCTTGGAGACTATACATCTCTAAGATCTTAGATTTAAGTTTAAGCTAGGGACTATACATCCCTTCAATGTAATTGTAGTACGTACCTATATGTATATTTTATACATGTAATGTAAATGTTATAACTATGTGTAAATTTTGAAAAAAGACCTTCTGCTTGAGTTTGTTGCGGCGCTTCTTCTCAAGCAATGGGTCTAGGAAGCGCTAGTAAATTCTTTTCTGACGTGTAAAAGTGCCCCTATGTGGCCAATTTGCTGAATAAATGATTGAATTTTGAATTTTGAATTTTGAATAGATACAAACACCACACAGGCATCACCAATGGTGGCTGTTCCCGAAGGTAGGGATTATCTTATCTTGAGATATTGGGGTACTTGTGGCTACACTTCGACCCATTGGGACCTTTGTTTAATTAAATTACCCTTTAAGCTGGGGATTGGAATGCGGTCTCATATTTTCGGAACACATCCCAGTATCACACCCTTCATTTGGATCCCACGGTGGTTTTAATGACAAACATCCGAGTAACTTAAACCTACCGCAGGCCGGTTCTGGACAAAGCAATCACGTTTCCGTATAAAATTAAATATATACCTACCTATCATAAAAAGTACCTAAGAACAAAGTTTAAGCAAATGATTCTAATAGACGTAAAGTGCTCCAAGTCTATCTATCTTCTAACTCCAGATCTACAGTGCTGTTTATAAAGCAATAAACCTTAATTAAGAACATCTCATTGAGGACATTATAGTACCTTTGGGCCAATGGAAGACTCGGAGCACTATAGGCACTCAAGTCAAGGGGTTTACCGGGGCGATAGAGCTAAAGTAAAACGAGGTCAGGACGTTTAAAAGTGGACCATAAAATTTAAATAAGGATAAGCACGTCGCCTGATTTGGCTTGACGGGCGGCGGCGGACCGAAACGGTATCGAAGTCACGATCAATTTGGGACAATGGGAACAACTTATATGCCTATCAAAATGCCGTAGCGTAGGCCGTTGTTTAATAACATAGTAAGCGCGAAAAGTACCATTCTAAGTGTTCAAACCATTCTCAATTTTCAATAACTCCCATTTCTTAACTCAATAAGTTATCAGTTGATCACTGTATAACTACTACTACAGGATATTTGTGTCCCACTGCTGGGCACAAGCCTCCTCTCATCACGAGAGGTTTTGGGCTATAGTCCCCACGCGGGCCCAGCGCGGATTGCTACTGTATAAGGAGGTAGATAAAAACAACGATTTACCTATATGTAAGAAATTATTTTGTAATGAATGATCATCATCATTTAGACTTCAATTGATGACCATGAGCTTTTCGTACTCAAATTGAGTATACCTAATCAAAGAGTACGGAGTGATTTGATCACTGTTAAATTTATAGTGGCGAAGTAAGTGGGCGCTCATAATACCTCATACGGAGGCTCAAAGGGAATGCCTTTGCTCGGGGTTTCTTTTCGTGATAGAATCAGAGGATATCAGTAGGGCCATCGACATAGCCCGAAGAATTGCAAACCTTAAGTGGCAGTGGACGGGGCACATTCCTCGTACGACTGATGTGATGGGCTGAAAGTTCTCGAGAGGCGTCCGCGTACCGGGAAAATAGCTGACCTTCAACAAACTGGAGTGATGCCATGATCAAGACCAGGTCAATGGATGCGAGTGGCACAACACCGGTCTGAGTGGCCATGTACAGCAGTGGATGTGTTTAGGATGACATGATGATGACAATGACGTGTGTAAGGTAAAGCTTAGCCTGTGTCCCATGAACCCGTTTATCTTGGACCAGTATTATCTTTTCACATGCCTGGCTGTCCATATAATGCGAGCGCTTCCTATGTTCGCTATAGCATTAGGTTTCAGGCTGAACTAAATTCAATAGGTATGATATTCTTTGCTGTCATGAAGTGACTTCGATGAATCCAGATTATTTATTTGGGATGGACTTTGCGAAGTAGGTAACCATTTATTTTGTAAGGAATGTTAACATGATGTTACTAATAAAAGTGAATGTTTAATTTTACGCACACTTTACGCACGGTTTTACTTATTTAATAATCGAAGATACCAAAATACACTTTTACTCAAGAAAAGGGACATTTTCAATATATTTGATGATAGCTACAGTGTCGGATTTATAAGTTATAAAATAATTAAGTCACCATAACAATGAGACGTAAAATCAAGTGAAGAAATAAACCGAGTTTTTTATAAATTAGAAAAAGACTGTCAGAAGGCGGCTTCGACTTATTCGAATTCTTTCATGCTTCAGAAAAGCGGAAAATGGTTTTCGTTCCGTGACATTGTTAACAATAAGAAGCGAAATCGAAAGTGAACTGACGAAAATGTGTCTGTCGGGACTAAACTTGTCGTGACTGTACGATATAGAAAATACATAAGGTAACTTTGCTGTCACAAACTTCAATATTTTATCTACTTAGCTTCTGCCCGCGACTTCACCTGCTTGGAATTCGGTTATCGCACTCCCGCGGGAACTATGCGCTTTTCAGGGATAAAAAGTAGCCTATGTCCTTTCCCGGGACTCCAAATATCTCCATGCCAAATTTCATCTCAATCGGTCTAGCGGTTGAAGCGTGAAGAGGTAACAGACAGACAGACAGACAGACAGAGTTACTTTCGCATTCATAATATTAATATGGATGTATATATATTTGTTATCGCTTTCTCGAAAACGGCTCTTTTTTTTTTTTTTTTTTTGTTAAAAGAGTTACTTTATTTTACAAACATAACTCATTAGAATACAATCTAGTCTTAAGACTAATAAGCATTTTTAGTTTAACCTAAACTATCAAAGAAAATATTACTAAGAATGTGTTCATTAACACGTTTCTTATTGTCTCTATTAAGGAGAAGTCACATTTTTCTTGTGTTCTTTATAAGTAGCACTCACGCACTAGTTACTCTATCACTACACTAAACTAGCTCAAAGGGTTTTGTCCTTTTCAGCCTTCTCTGTAAGTCCGTGTTGTCGAGGAGCTGGATGGCCTCGACATTCACATGATGGTGAAGCCTGTGCTCGTGGACTTCGGCGTATTTCTTTATAACACTAGCAACGAGGTCCACTTTTAGGTCCCGATGGAGGTCGTCATTTCGGATGTACCACGGAGCGTTTACAATCGCTCTGAGAACTTTGTTTTGGAACCGTTGGATTAACTGAACATTACTGTGTTTGGTACAGCCCCAAAGCTGTATGCCATAAGTCCACACTGGCTTGAGGACTTGCTTGTATAACAGCAGTTTATTGTGTACTGACAGCGAAGAGTCTCTTCCTAGCAGCCAATACATCTTTCTGTAGCGGATTTCCAATTCATCGCGCTTCTTTTTGACGTGCACCTTCCAGCGTAGTTTTGCATCAAGTGTCATTCCCAGATATTTCGCTGTGTTTTCATAGGGTATTGTTTGATTATTTATATAAATCGGGTTATAATTTGTTTTTTTGTTGGTGAAATCAATATGAATCGACTTAGATTCATTCAACTTTATTCGCCATCTCTTTGTCCAATCGTAGATATTATTGACAGCGCTTTGGACCTTTTCCACTGCTTCTTGGTGAGTATGACCTGTCGCAAGAATGGCTGTGTCATCTGCAAAGGTTGCAATGGTATTGTTTTCTAACTCTGGAATATCTCTGGTGTATAATAGGTACAGGACCGGGCCTAATACACTTCCTTGCGGTACTCCAGCTTTTATTTCTTTCAGTTCTGAATAGCAGTCCTCATGTCTTACTCGAAATGTTCTATTTGAGATATATGATTCCAGTAAATCCGTAAACTGTTTTGGGAGACTATTTCTTAGTTTGAATATGAGACCCTGATGCCACACTTTGTCGAAAGCCTGTGCTACGTCCAGGAAAACTGTTGAGCAGACTTTGTTTTCTTCTAATGATTTTTCGATTATGTTCGTAATTCTATGTACTTGGTCAATGGTAGAATGTTTCTCTCGGAAGCCGAACTGGTAGTCGGGAATAAGATTTTTTTCCTCTATAATCGGCTTGATTCTTTTCAAGAATATTTTTTCTAATAGCTTTGCCATAATTGGCAACAATGATATCGGCCTGTACGACGTTGCTTCGTGAGGCGGTTTCCCGGGCTTAGATATCATGATAACTTCGGCACACTTCCATATATCAGGAATATATTTTAATCGAAATGACGCGTTAATAAGCGTAGTTAGTTTTACAATAGCCTTACGAGGGAGATGTTGCAAAATTTCCCCAGTAACAAGATCATGCCCAGGGCTTTTATTCCGTTTTAGATGTTTGATTTCACTTATGACTTCTCTTGGTGTAGTAAGTCTTATTTCTAGCTTATTTTGAGATATTTCACTCGATAGGTGATAATTAGTTTCTGCATCATTAGGTTGAAAAATCTTTTCAAGGTGTTGTGCAAATCTGGCTGCTTTCTGTTCATTATTCGTAGCCCAACGACCGTTTTCTTCTCTTATCGGTGGTACCTGCATGATGGGTCTCTTCAAATTTTGTGTTGCTTTCCATAAGGAGTAATCAGTTGATCGGTCGAATGTTAGTTGACTTAGACGGTTACTCATTGATTCATCATGGAATGCTTTTATTTTCCTATTAAGCGTTTTTGCTAGGTTATTTAGTAATGTTTTATCTGGGGGAAATCTGTGTCGTTGCCATTTTTGTCTTTGTTTTCTCTTTTCAATTATGAGTTTTCGAATTTCTTGGGGATATTTCTCACCTCTGGTTGTATACTTCAATTCAGGAGTGTTTTTCCATGCGCATTGTTGAATATTTCTAATAAATAACGTTACATCTAGATCCAGCTGTTCCTTATCTTTTAAAGGCACTTGGAGGTCTGTTACAGAATCCAGGTCGGATTGGAAACTATCCCAGTCTGTGTTCTTATTGGCTAAAGTTGGAAGGCTCTCTTTGAACATGATGACACCATTTAATGTTAATATTATAGGTGAATGATCCGAGTTCATATCGTATCCTTCATCAATGTGTAAAAAATTTCGAGATACGTTTTTGGATATAAAAAAATCTATTAAATCTGGAATTTTCTGAGTATCTGTAGGCCAGTAGGTTGGCTTCCCTGTTGAGATAATGTCACACTTCATTTCTCTACTAGCGCATAGTAACTCCCTGCCTTTGGTAGTTGTTAGTCTTGATCCCCAGTGAGTATTTTTGGCATTGAAGTCTCCTCCTAAAATGAACCTATTACCAAGTTTCTCTAGTAGGTCTTTGTACTGGTTTGTTTTAAGCGAATATTTTGGTGGACAGTATATAGCTGATATTATAACTGGATAGCGTTTGGTTTTGACAGAAATAGCCACAAGTTGTTTATCTTGCTCTTCTATTTTTATTTCTTCATGGTGGTGGATATTCTCTTTTATGATAACTGCACTGCCTCCTCTAGGAGAGTTATTTGGATGCAGCGCGTGATAGATTCTGTATCCTTTTAATTTGATATGTGATTCGGAAGTGAAGTGTGATTCCGATATCAGACAAATATCAATATTTTCTGTGACCAGGACTACTTGTAGTTCATTTTCGTGACGTAGGAGTCCATTTGCATTCCATGCCATAATTTTTAGTGACTTAGGCATTGTGCTTTGGCTGAACTGTGTTCTGTTCTAATTTCTTCAGTCTCGCATCAAATGAGGACATAAAGTTAAGAATTTTGTTGATCTTTTCATCTAAATTTGTAGGAGGTTTTGGTTGCGCTTGCGGCTGATGATGCATTTTTGTCATCTGTGCAAAGGAGACATTTTCGTTGACATTTTGATGGACTTTAGCACTAACCTTTTTAGTATTTTCAGTTGAACGTTGCACAGCGAGACCCTGTGCCGGAGCACGTTGCACAGCAGGCTCAGTCTTTTTGTTAAGTTTTTTATTTTTTATGCTTTGTAGTTCTTTGGCTACAATACATCCCCTGTAATTAGCAGGGTGTGGGTCGCCACAATGAACACACTTAGGCCTAGCCTCTGGCGGCTTTTGGCACTCTCTCGTAAGGTGCTTGCCTGTACATTTCACACATCTGGGCTCCTTGGAGCAATATTTTTGGGTGTGGCCGTAGGCTTGACAACGTTTACATTGTGGAATCAGTCGTGATACTTTTATTGGTTGTATTTCCACCTTGCATCCCAGTATGGATTTAATGTTATAGATATTATTTATATTTTCAGTGTTATCGAAAGAGAGCATAAACATATTTAGAGGCTCCTTGGTTCTCCAGCTGAGTTTATTGACGGCCTCTACTGTTTTGAGGCCTTGATCTGTCAGATCCTGTACAATTCTATATGGCTCACAAGTGGATGGAAGATTCTTCGCCATAACTCTAATGGGGCGGTCTTGCTTATTTTCATATGAGTGTGACCGGCAGTTGTTTTGATGTAACAGCTTTGTTATGACTCTATAGGAGTCTTCATTCTTAGCGTTTATTTTAACGGTATCTCCTTTCATCATCTTGATGATGAATGAATCTTTTGGTACATTCGCTGTTAGTAGATCATAGAACTTTTGGTATTCTTTTACGTCTTCTACCTCTATAGGTGGAGGTGGAGGAATTTTTTTAATTTTTGATTTTTCAACCTTTTTGTCATTAGAGGATTGTCCTTGTTGTTGACATGGGGAGAGTGACGCGTTTAACTTCCTTTTTTTATTTACTTGGCGGACCCATTCTGTTTCTTTAGCAAGCTCCTCTTCGTCCGTCTCGTACTGAACACTCTCGAGGGGCTTTTCGCTACTGTCTTTTTTATCAACAGTTTCTGACTGCTCTTGATGAGCCTTTAGTTGTTCTTGGAGCTGCTCAATTTGGCTCTGAAGCTGTTCAACGAGGCTCTGCAATTTTTTGCGTTCAGCCTGTTCGGTATTAAAGTGATTGAACAATAAATGTTCAGTTTCTGTTATCAGTGTTATAGTGCCGGTAGGTGCAGCCATATTTTTTTTTGTTATTTAACTTCGCCTTAACGAATGTTTACACAAATTCATTTCGTGATTCACTATATGCTGATATAACTAGGTCATCGCGGCCGCGGCGCGGCGCGGCGAGTCGAAAACGGCTCTAACGATCTAGGTCTCATGTCTTCGAAAATTCGTTTTTAGCTATTTTCTCCCGAGCAAAGCTCGGTCACCCGGGTACTGCATTATTATATTTTACATCACCCTTGGCCGTAAAGTGGGATTTTCTGCCCGCTACGCGGAGAGAACATCTCCCTTTTTGGCCAAGGCAAGACGTAAAACTTTTGACAAACCACGGGCGGTAATTCGTAAAGCCCCAGATCGCATATTTATGGACCTCTCCTTCGGTTCGGGCCACAGAAACCTGCGATCTGGGACATTTCACCACCCTAGGTCTGTAATGTACTATTACATCACCCTTGGCCGTGAAGTGGGATTTTCTGCCCGCTACGCGGAGAGAAAATCTCACTTCTTGGCCAAGGCAAGACGTAAAACTTTTGACAAACCACGGGCGGTAATTCGTATCGTATTCGTATGCCCCAGATCGCATATTTATGGCCCTGCCGAAACCTGCGATCTGGGACATTTACGAATTCACCACCCTAGGTCTGTAATGTACTATTATGTTAGGTTAGCTATTGGTAATGTTATTTAAATAATAATATTGTATTGGTAGAATGCAATTTTTTTAAATGGTAAAATGACAGTTCGAGTTGAGTTCTATTATAAAAAACGCATAGATACATGTTCCGAAGACATTTTAGAAAAAATACATTCATAGTTTTCGCGAATCCAATACCAGCACATTCATGAAAATCGGTTCAATGGTGAAAAAGGAGTTCCAATAAGTTTCTGTTACATACGAAATATTTCGTAATTCGATTTATTTTGTTATCCTTTATTATCACAAAGAAGCTTAATGCCGCACCACTTCTAATGCTATTATCTATTAAGAACGTAGCTATTTTCTTTATTAGGGTCACTTTTGTTGCGTAATACAAACACAAAATAAATAAACTGTGGTTAATTGCCCGTTCGGTGAGGAAGTAGTTAATCTGTGGCTAATAAAGTCCATATAGATATACACGACTCGTCTCTCATTACTAGAGCTTAGGGTTTGGGCTATAGCCCTCACGTGGGCCCAATATGGATCGGAGACTTCACACATATCCTTGAATTACTTCGCAGATGCGTGCACCGTGCAGGTATTTTCACGATGTTTTCCCTTGCCAATTGAATTTCGCACATACATAAACCCGGAGCGAGCCGTGGAACTTCCGACCCTCTGCATGCATGGCGGAGTTCCAATCACTAGGCTACCATGGCTTTTTGTTAATTGTTCATTATTTTATATTTAAGCTGGTTCATTGTTGTGGCCATCCTAACAAAAATCATTATTGAAATTCGCTAGTTATGGTTTGAGTTTGTTTAGGCATGAAAATATTTGACCAGTAATTATTAAAACATGTTAAATTGCAGGAATAAAACGCAACTTATTATCTGAATATTCAGGTACGCAAAATCGATCAAATTGTTACGACTCAATGTTCTTTTGTATTTTGCGATTAGATAAATGAACTCTTCCACAAGTATTGGGCATGGCAGGGGTAGTCGGGTCACCAAGGAATCAAATGGTCCGTGAACTTGCTTCCACAGTTGGAAACAACTCCAGACAAAGCACTTTGATCTGGGTACGGAAACGAAAAAGTGCCTTACGCGCAGATTTCGTCGCCTTCGGCATGCCCTTAACGTATATAGAAAAGGAAAATGGTATAACATATAAAAAAGGTCCACTTAAAATAGAAACTTTTAACTTGTAAGTATGTATGCCAAGATATTCTGTGCTTCCTATTTCTTTTACAACAAACTTTAGAACAAGAAAAAACGTTGAGTGAAAATAAGGTGAACGCCTTTAGACTCCATTTCATATTCTTCTCGGTTGGAAAAAAAATATTGTTAAAAACTCACGAAAAGAATGTTATTTGACACCAACATTGGTAACCTCAAATGTAGACTAACTAGAGTTGATACATCTAAAAATGACTGAAGAGGCTAACACAGGTTAGCCACAGGGTTAGCGGCTTGCTTGCCAGTGCGCATTTTTCTTATAAACATCGCTTATCGCGTAACGGTGCTACGTCATCTGTAGCTTCGTAGCAGATAGGCTACAGAATGTCATTGGCCTAACAAGTAGGAAGAACAAGTTTGAGCGGAAAATAGAGATTTAATAGTACATTACAAACCTAGGGTGGTGAATTCGTAAATGTCCCAGATCGCAGGTTTCTGTGGCCCGAACCGAAGGTGAGGGCCATAAATATGCGATCTGGGGCTTTACGAATTACCGCCCGTGGTTTGTCAAAAGTTTTACATCTTGCCTTGGCCAAGAAGTGAGATTTTCTCCGCTTATTTTTTCCGCATAGCGGGCAGAAAACCCACTTTACGGCCAAGGGTGATGTAAAAGTACAAAATTTCCTCATCCTATATTATGTACCTACTGAAGCTCGTTTTTATGTCATTTTTTAAAAAATTTGAATATAATAGATAATCTAAAAAACGTTATATTATTACGTTCGAGGAGAGAGGGGCTTGCTTATCGTCAAACAGTTTTTACAACTAGGTACTTAGGCAAGCTTTGTCATTGACAGTTTAAATTTCTATACTGATATTGTACCAAATACCAGTACCTACTTAATATATTACTACCTACAACATGTGAAAATGTTACCGCTGAAGTCAGTAAAAATTTGTGAATGCCAAATAAATTCCTAAATTGAAAAAAAAAACAATGTTTTATTTGGTTCGAATCCCGCTCGGGGCAAACTTTGTGTGATGAGCGTGAATCTTTGTATCCGAGTCATGGATGTTTAGTATTTATATATGTATGTATTTCTGTATGTAAGTATTTATATCGTTGTCTAGCACCCATAGTACAAGCTTTGCTTAGTTTGGGGCTAGGTCAATATGTGTGAAATGTCCAAAGATATTTATTTATCTTATTAAAAATAGCGTGTCAACTTTTTCGGAGATAAAGTAAACGGCTTAAAAGCTATCAAATTTACTTTAAGAAATTCTGACGTGGCGTGACGAAGGACCATTTTAAGAATGAATCCTCGTAACAGTTCGTGTCAGTAACAATTTAAAAGAAGACGTTAAAAAAGCCGTGTCTTGCATTTCCGTGTTCTAATTTTTTACGAGGGACCAACACAAACCATGTATTAAATAGACTCAACAAATGCTCGTACGTCGCGTGCCATAAAAACTCACAAAATTTGCACAAAAACTCGGGCCGTTGAAGCTGTCAGATGTTTTTCCACTCAAATTGAAGATAAAAGAATCGGTTTCTGATCGGCCCCTTTGAATAGGTTCAACGCGGCGATTAATTTCCCATCAAAATTGATTCTTGAAGTCTAGTAGGTGTTAAAGAAATCGGCACGCTTGGTTTTCATACAAGCGTCTTCGCTTGTTTCTTCTAGTTCAATAATATTTCTGAGGGGATCAACTTAATTCGTATTTGTGCAGGCTAAAGGTAGCAAAAGAACCTTTGAAAACGTCAATGTGTTTACCGAGAACACAAAACCTCTTCAGCTCTGAATAGGAGAAAATTAAGGCGGAAAAATATTTTGTTGCACTTTTTTTTTGATCGGTAAGCTGCGGAGTCTACTTAAATCTAAATATATAATCATAGTGATCTATCAACGCACAGCCCAAACCACTGGACGGATCGGGCTGAAATTTGGCATGCAGATAGATGTTATGACGTAGGCATCCGCTAAGAAAGGATTTTGCAAAATTTCCACGGGAACGGGAAAAATCGGAATTTTACTTTTTAATATTTCTGCGCATACCTACGAAGTTGCCGGGAAAAGCTAGTCATAAAATAAAACAAAGGAAAATGTTTTCTTTGTTAAATTTTTGTCGCACCAGTTGCTACTACAAGCAAATAAAAATATTTATACATAAGTATATTTTTGAATAAATATCCTGGAAAAAATTTCGTTCCTTATTATTTGCATGTCATGAATGCATGAAATTCGTAGCTGGGCCTATGTTGTCAGTTATACTATCCTGATTAAATGCCGAATCCAACTGATTGTGAAAACGATAATAGCTGTGTGTAAATAAGCAGTTGCTTTCGGTTAATTAACGTAGATTATTAACACGCTTTTATTAGGTCGACTTGTATGTAACAATGTAATGGAATCTTGCAAGTTTTTGACTCACTCCGATTTCCGATTGAGCTGAAATTTTGCACGAATATGTAAATCGCGTGACAATGCTTTATTATGATGACGTGGAGCTGATCTGATGATGGAGCTGGAAGGTGGCCATAGGAACTCCGTAATAACACTACATAAACCCATCAAATTGGAGCTCGTTTGATTCGTCTTGAAGGGTAGATTAAGGATTTACAAAGAAAAGTACAGTCAGCAATAAAAGGGTGACCCAAAAATTAATTTTTTGAAAATTTATTTAAAATCGATTCACGGTTATTGGGAATCATAATAGGTTTATTAGAGGACCTGAATCCCAGTGCCCCACTCGAGATCGTATTGGTGGTTCTTCCGGTGTTGTATTTCCATATGGCAGTAGGCCTTCCGCGGGTGAGTTCGCAGGTTTGTAGGCTTAAGAATAAGAAAGCTATAAAGAATATTTTTTTTTAGAAAAACCAAAGATATTCAATTGTGAATACGATAAACGTCAATGAATATTAATATACTTTTTGACTACACTCTTATCGTGTTAGTTTAACTCTATCCTATCCTACAGGCTAACATGGTAAAAATAAACAACCGAGACTCACGGTTGCTTAGACAACTATAAATGATGTGTAAACAATTTTCGTGAAATATTCGAAGTAGGTAAATATTGAACCCTTTGTTTTCATTCCAATATTGTTTTGTTAACATATTGATTGGTAACAAAACTGAAGGACGGTACAAGTTCCCCGTTACATATTTAAGGCCCCGTGATAACGTGACCTAAATCGGTTGAAAGGAAATGTCACCAATTAAAAATTTACGGTCGACAACGCAGCGTTGTTTGGTAAAAGGATAAAAGAAAATCCGACATTGTACAATGATATTTACGTATTTATTATGACCAAAATTGGAAGTTCTAATTAATTTGATAAAGAAATGACGCCAACCGCTTTTTTATGTAATTGGTGTGACAACGAGCACATAGGCCACCTTAGACACCGAAACCTTATGATGTCTTGTTAATATAGGTACCTATGCTATTATCTAATATATATAATAATAATAATATTATCTAATATATTTATTTAGTTAATAATTTACCCACTCGTGATGAGAGGAGGCCTGTGCCCAGCAGTGGGCCGTAAATAGGCTGTTGTAGTAGTAGTAGTTAATAATTATGCTTGTAAGTGATAATGTACCAATTTGACATGTAATACCTATTATTATCAATAAATGAGTATGTATGAGTATGAGTATCGCATTCACTGCCACTTCTTTTTACGAACTTTCGCCAGGTGCCACATCTGTCATTAAGGGAACATTGAAACGCACATGTGCGTTCGAGGCGCTGCGGGAAAGTCAGAAAAACGCATATATGCGTTGGTGGCAGTGAATGCCTTATATCTTTGCATACTATTTCTAACCTTGATTTTTGTAAGGAACGGCTATAATTTTGTTCACAACGTGTCAAATTTTTAATCACTAATAGCTGAAATACTTATATTAATTTTATAATAAATATCTATAGATAATAGTTATTAATGCGTTTTTTTTTTTGGTATTTCTTCACGTCAAAACAGCTGGACTGATTTTGATGAAATTTTACATGGAGATAGTTTCAGACCCTGGAGATAACATAGGACAGTTTTAAATGAAATGAAATATTTTATTGATAACAATTGTTATAGGTCAATTACATTAAATAAGAATACATTATTTTCAGATGTACAGCATAGTACATTAATACTTAATACAATTACGTTATTAAATTAATAATTAGCTTATAATGTAACCCAAACCCTCACCCAAACCCCCTGATAGCTCAAACCCTCGTGATGAGAGGAGGCCTGTGCCCAGCAGTGGGACGCAAAAATAGGCTGTAGTACTAGTTATAATGTAAGCGGTAAGTCGAAAAAATCATTATAATTGTAAAACAATTTTTCGTGCAGCCATATTTTAAGTTTATTTTTGAATAGCGTGGTGGAGGCTGCATCAATTATATGTTTAGGCAAGCGGTTGTACACGCTGGGCCCCGAGTAGTATACGCAACGATCGGACTTGGCGAGCTTGTGTTTGTCCGCGACTAGACGATCTGCGTGCTCGTTGCTGCGGAGAGGGTATTTAGTGTTGGACCCTTGGCGCTTAAACAGATGCAAATTTTCGTGCGTAAATTGTGCCACCTGGTATATGAATAGGCAAGGTAGAGGAAGAATGTGAAATTCTTTAAAGAACTCTGCGCTGGAGCGTCGTCTGGCACGCCAGCCATGGCCCGCACTGCTCTCTTCTGCATCGAGAACACGCGGCGCCACTGTGAGGATCTCCCCCAGAGCTCTGTCCCGTACGAGAGCAGCGAGTGCACAGTTGCGAAGTAGCACTCGCGTAGCGCCGCGGGCCCCGCCGTGCGCGCCAGCGTTACGCGTTAAGCCGAATCGCCAGGAAGCACGTTTTGTCCTTGTTTAGGGCTAGGCCGTTCGACTTAAACCAGTCGTAAAGCTGCCCAAGAACCTCATTGAGCGTTGCCTCCAGCTCGTGCCTCTTACGTGTGGTGATCACTGCTGTGACATCGTCGGCGTACATGTATATTTCAGCATTTTGTATAGCCTCTGGCAGGTCAGTATTCGAGATTCGAGATCGTATTTTAATCCAGATATTTTGACGTGTTCAGATATTTTAAAATACTTTTCTAACTATAACCATAATGTATCATCATGTATACAAAAACTAATACGCGACGAGGTCATGGGTAACGGCTTGTTCCTTATAACACAAGGAACCTATCGTATAATATGACACCGATAAACAGCTTCGTCGGGCGATTGAACCTAATTTGAAAGCGCTCTTAGGACGGTCTGGACCATAGAAGAAGTAAGGTAAACTTGGAATAGACAACCTTCAAACAAATCAGCGTACGCCCGAAATAAGTGTTAAATGCGATAATAGATGTCGCTGCCTAGGTAGCCTGCGAACAAATTTGAACTCCTTGAGCAACATCTAGATGGCGCTGTACACGCGAAGTATGAATATTTGAAGCTCCCTGGCTATTTCCGATGTACGCCGTAATGTAAGGAGATTGACAGTCTTATATGTCTGGACGAATGAGTCACCTATAAGTAAAGGTTACGTGTCTGAAACTGGATACTGCTATCATAGAGTTAAGCGCCTTAGACGTCTCTCTTTGTAGGTAATCGCACAATCCAATCCAGTTTTATAGACCATTTCTCTTCCAAGTTCGCATTGACTTTAGTACCCGGGTTTTCTAAGTTGTAGTTTACGTAAGGTTTCTTTAGAAATAAGACTTTAGTACTTTCAAATTCATTGTTCGAAAGTTTTGCATTCATTTTATCAAAAAAATGTTTTTAAGGAGCTTACGTTTCTTCGAATAAAAAAGACATTCCATTTTATTTAACGTTTAACTTTTAAAAAGAGAGAAGTCGGCCGTATTTTTTTAATTGGAACATTTGTGATACTCTTCGTAATACGGAATAAGTTGAGAACTGAAAAAGGAAAAGAGAAGGTTGTTTCTATAGGGGCGATAGTGCGTTTCAATATAATTATGGGTTTACGCGCGTATCTACTCGATACTTCGATAGATGCATTACACGATACTTGTATTAAGCTTCGCTTGATAACACCTCTTCTTTATAGCTAAGTTTATTTGCCTAAAATGCCACAGTTATGCCAGATGGGCCTAAAATCAGCATAGTTACACATGCCGTTTTACCATGAATTCCAATTTTACAATTTTGTTTTGTATCGTACCTATAACGAAAATGTAAAATATCTGTATGCTATTAATATATCAATTCTACGGAGCACTACAGTCGAGGACTGAAGCACGTCCGACAATGGGGGCAAGTGCTGTCGACGATTTTACGACGAAACTTCTTCCAACGCTCGGGGAGTTTTACAGCCATTAGTGGTATTAAAAAATTGACACTAGTTTACAACTTTTGAATAAAACAATAGCGTTGTGATGAGGAATGGCATAAGACGCCGTGCACACACTTGCACAGCCGACACTTCCAACCCGGCTTGCAACTGACAGTTTTTTATTTACAAATTGAATTTCGTACACATGAAAACTAGGTTACAGCTAGCTAAGCGGTTACAGTTAAGACATAAGAAATTATTTATTAGTATTGTTTTATAAAAAAAATTAGGCATTATTACATTAGTATTATTGGTATTGATGAAAATACAATGAAATAATACGAGCAAAATAATGCGCTGATAAAATTTCAATATCATGAAACTTTTTTTACTTAAGATTATTTTGACGGGGTTTTAATTATGTTGATGAAAGTGTTTAATAAGTATGACGGCGTGCTTATTCTCAGAATGATTTTAAAACGTGTGAGACGATCCGCTACTTGTCTTGTGAAGCTGATTGCGTTCTGGCGATGAATATTGTGTAACCTACTTTGGTGCTGGTGGAATGCAAAGCACTGATGATATTCGGGTCTGTAAACAGGTAGCTGTCAACCGTCTAACGGACCTTAGTGAGTAGCGTTGTCATTGGTAATTTGTGCAAGAACAACTCGAAAGAAAATTCTATCTACCTAAAGGCTGACTCTAGTCCAGGCATCACGTGCTTTGCAGAACGTCACGACAATACACCATAAAATCTCCTCGCCCGAATAATCACGCTACTACAACAGCCTATTTACGGCCCATTGCTGGGCACAGGCCTCCTCTCATCACGAGAGGGTTGGGCTATAGTCCCACGCTACACAGGGGCTATATTCGAAATTAAATAGGGATCGCTCAGGGGTCGCGTGAACACAATACAATATACTTTATTGAACACCACACAATCAAGGAACAGTAGACATAATGTAATTACACAAAAAGGTATGGCATACAGCAGGCGGTCTTATCGCTTAATAGCGATCACTACCAGACAACCTTTGGATAGTGGAGATGAAGAAAAACAAACTAGGTTGGTAGGCGGTGCTCTGTACTAAGATGTGCAGAAGAAACAAACACAAAAAGTAATAAACATACTTAAATACTTTTATATATAAACATACATAAACTTACATATAAATAGATAACAGCCAAATAAATTAAAATATGTAATCCATTATCCAAGAAAAGAAAAGCAGTACATATCAGACAAGTGGCAAATAATGTTCCTTAACCTTGTTCTTAAACACTGAAAGAGATTTAGCTAGTCTAAGGTAAACAGGTAGAGAGTTCCAAAGCAGAAGCAGGTGAACTTTAAGCAGCTAGATCATAGACATAAATAATACTTCGTATGGACCCGGCCTAACGTAGATACATGTCATGTTTCCCCACTTCATTGGTGTCCAATACAAAGTTAAACTTATATCGTGACACTAAAGCTGGGTCACATTTTTTCAACAACGAGACGAGTTTTTAGATACTGAGAAACAGTTTCGAAAAAAGTTTTTTTTAAAACGCTTATTGTCACGCACGCTCGGTGACAGAACTTTGGATTGGACACCGTGGAAGTGGGGACATATTACGTGTACGTTAGACCGGGTCTATATTATTTACGTCTATGAGCTAGATTTAAAGTACAACTTGACGCGTGAGCGATCCTGTAAGGAACAGGATCCCTATTTAAGACTTCGAATATATAGCCACAGCACACAATTAGACGCAATGACATCGTGAAGACAGTCGAGACTAAGCGTGAGTCGTCAAGTATTATAAAACGCTGAGTGTAAATAAATTATTCAAATGATTTTACAGTTCTGCTCACCGAAGCAGAGTTCACACTCGTGTCAATCTGTTTACACACCTGTCTGAGCACGATCATCTGAAAAGCCGTCGAATGGTCAATATTGTACCTACGTAAGTACAACGTTAAAATCTTACTAACAAAACCCAGTGAATATATTTTTTTGATAAAAAGAATGGATATATATCGATACTGTCCATATCCATATTATTATTAATATTATAAATGCGAAAGTAACTCTTGTCTGTCTATCTGTCTGATAGTTCTTTACGCTTCAACCGCTGAACCGATTTGGATGAAATTGGGTACGGAGATAGTTGGAGACCCGGGAAAGGACATAGGCTACTATTTATCCCGGAAAACAGTATAGTTCCCGCGATAAACGAATTCCACACGGGCGAAATCGCGGGCAGAAACTATTTATAATTTTATAAATGCGAAAGTGACTCTGTGCCTGTCTGTTAAGCTTTCACGGCTAAACCGCCGTATCGAGGTTGATGACATTTGGTACGTATATAGTTAAGATACTACTACTACTACAGCCTATTTGCGTCCCACTGCTGGGCACAGGCCTCCTCTCATTACAACAGGGTTTGGGCTATAGTCCCCACGCGGGCCCAGTGCGGATTGGGGACTTCACATACATCTTTGAATGACTCCGCAGATGCGTGCAGGTTTCCTCACGATGTTTTCCTTCACCGAAAAGCTCAGTGGTAAATTCAAATTGAATTTCGTACATAAGTAAACTTAGAGGTGCGAGCCGGAATCGAACCCCCGACCCTCTGCATGAGAGGCGGTAGGTCGAACCACTAGACCACCACGGCTGGATAGATAAGATAACGGGGACTTAATCAGTGGCGTGCACAGAGATTTTAGACAGGGTAGACAACAAAATATAAAGTAATATTAGACTTCCCAAATAGGTACCTATTCAGCATATTTTCTCATCTTTTCTATTCTTTCGATTAATAATGGCGTATACTTAAGTCAATACATATATCCATGTACCTAAACAATGGAAACAGAATAATCAGTGCACCCCGGGGGCCAAGAATAGTATTAGTATTTCGTATTCAAACTCGGGTTATCTTGTACCTACACCGGCCTTATTCGATTAAAACTTGCTAAAGGAAAGTTTTGAAAATGCACCATTTTCAATGGTTCATAGACAGCACACATCCACAAAAAAATAATCGCAGTTTACAAAATATTCATTGTAAAAAAACTAAGTAAAATTGTAAAAACTTAAGTCACTTAATAATAAAAAGTAGGCTACGTCCTTAAATAGTATATGATGAGGATGACGGTCAAGTGTATATACGCAATACTATGTTACTCCTTTAATTGTTTGAATAACTAATCATTTTAGTTCTTGCTTTGTTTAGGATAAGTATCTATTTTTTTTGTTATTACTAGAAACATTGAAATGCGTAAACTATTTAAATACATAATTATCTAATATATAACATTCTCGTGTCACAGTGTTTGTAACCAAACTCCTCCGAAACGGCTCGAGCGATTCTTATGAAATTGTGTAAGCTACTTTTTCATACACACAAAAAAAAATCCAAGGCAGTAGGAAGTCCGCGGGGTCAGCTAGTATTATATGCTAATGACAACCATTCCAATCAGAAGAGCGGTGCATCCAATTTCTTAAAAAGATGTACCCACACATGTAATCCTTTTAGAATTAAGTTGAATAAATAAAGCATTTTTCATTTTCATTTTCATTTCATTTTCAAATTAAGTGAGTGAAGTAAAAAGACATGTTAACACCATATAACGTGGTAAAAGAGCAATAAACTGAATGATTAATGAAATTAAATCCCTAGAAGATCTCCTCAGTCTGCAAGGTGAAACACTATTCGGTCGGTAACAAGATTAAATAAGCTTTATGAAGTAAATACGGGCCTTGATTGTCCCGCAGGGAGCGCGCGGTCTGTGCAAGCAATTATGCTTTCAAGTTTGTTCATAATAAAATAAGTAAACAACTTAATATCCCGATGGAGTCAACTGGTGAGGCTATTGGTCCGGTAATACCAGCCTAAGGGAAACCGGCTTTTCATTTTATAAGTATCGGGATTTTATCATTTTAAAGATGGAGAAGACATGAATTGCTTAATGTGTAAGAAGTGTTTTTAACACGCGTTTATTAGGTCGATCTGTATGTGTAACTATGTAATGGAATCTTGCAAGTTAAATTTGACTCACTTTCCGATTTCCGATTGAGCTGAAATTTCGTGGAGCTGATGTGATGATGGAGCTGGAAGGTGGCCATAGGAGTAATAACACTACATAAACCCATCGAATTTGGACTCGTTTGATTCGTCTTGAAGGGTAGATGAACGATTTACAAAGAAAAGTACAATCAGCAATAAAAGCGTGTCCCAAAAATTTAATTTTCTGTTGTATCCATCTTAAATGATGCAATCCCGATACTTATAATCGCAGGTATCGCATGACAATAATCACGACCTATAATGAAAATGATATTCACGAAACACCCTCATCGTGTATACTTAGTTTTATTTATTTCTACAAACGATCTCAGAAACGTTTCTAAGGATTTGGATAAAATTCAAGTACCTATAGGAGTTTACAGATGTGACAAAAACGATCTAGCTAGGTAGGTATCTGGGAAATCTTATTTTTACCTATTTTCACCTGAGAAAAGGGTACTATATTAATAGAAATAGAATAATAAATAAACATTGATTTTCCTTGATGAAACACGTGTAACCTTTTGCGACCCAGTCTTAATTGGCAAGAGTGATTTTGTCTGTAGCCACACGACACTTTGTTCGTAAATGTCATTCTCCGTAAGCTAGGTACCTACTAATTTGCATATGTGAATACACGCGGGAGATCCTTGGCATTGTCTGCTTATTTTAGACATAGAGCCAGTAGATTATACTGCTGAACGTATGTAAACAAGCAATGAAGGAAGGTCCAGTTATGGTTGATTGTGTCGTTAAAGCTGTCAAACAAATATACATCTACTACTACTACTACTACTACTGCAGCCTAATTGCGTCCCACTGCTGGGTACAGGCCTCTTCTCATCACATATCTTTGAATTAGGTATTTCGCAGATGCGTGCAGGATTAATGACGATGTTTTCCTTCACTGAAAAGCTCAGATATATGTTGGACCGAAAATAAAAAAAGACAGCATGAATAAAGTTAACGAATAATTGAGTTCTTTCCTCGAACCTTGTATTCAGGCAATAGGTACGTTTCATAATAATAGATATATACCTACTTCTAATCTTCGCTAACCCAAAATTCCGCTGCTCAAATAAAGCGGGAACAAAGGTATAGTGTGTACACCAAGCAGCCTATACCTGTACGACTAGTTTGGACTATTTTACAAGGCGTTAAAGACTATGTTAGGAACCGAGCGCACTAATCGATTGTCGTAAATATAATAGCTGAGACGTGCAGTCTCGGCCGTAAAAACTCATCATCATCATCATTTCAGCCGAAAGACGTCCACTGCTGGATATAGGCCTATTACTTATTCTGTGCCTCCTCCAGGGTTTGCCACTCAGACCGGTCATGTACCACTCACATCCGCCTCCATCTTATTGGAGGCCTACCGACAGCTCATCTACTGGTTCGCAGACGCCACTCCAGAACTTTCTGGCCTCATCAGTCCTGCGACTGCGAGCAATGTGCTTCGCCCACTTCTTAATTGAATTGCGAACCTAAAAAACGTGGCTACGAAAATAATATAAGTACGGTTTATTTAATGCAGTAAAAAGCCGGTAATTTAGAATTGTGACCTTATGTCAATCTATTTTGTATGGCTCTCTTCTAGATATTACTTGGTTGGGTCTTACTTATTTTATTTATCTACCTAGTTCGAAAGCATATGTTTTCATCATCATCATCATTTCAGCCAAAAGACGTACACTGCTGTACATAGGCCTTCCCAAAGGCTCGCCACTTTGAGTGTTTTACATGTTATTAAACTCTAAATCAATTAACTACCTACTATTCGATATATCGGTAAACGCAGTAGGTAGTTATTTGTTTCTAAGTAAAGCGTTATCAACATTTTATTTCACTCTTTAACCGTGCTATGTAAACATGACAATGAGCCTATTCGTCAAAAGTGTTTATGGATACATTTCACATTATTGTAAATACCATTGTGGTAGTTAAAATAATACACGGTAAAAATACGACGCGTTAATTAGTCGGACTTCACAAGTCTGAAAATGACTGCAATGAACACAATTAAAGTGATTACTCTCGCACGATATCAAACATTAATGAACTTCAGCAGGCGGTAAAGTTTTCTGATTAAAAACCTGTAATAGAACAAATAGTTTTTACGCGATTAAGTCCCGATAATAGTGTGTTTAATATGCCTGTAATAGAAGTTGGGAACAGCTCATTCAACCGTCACTGTGAACTAAATTGAATTTTACATCACTCTGATCCTATGACGGTAATTGTTACTATGATTGACAATAGAACTCCCCAGAGGTTATCTTGGTTGAATTTGGTATGTCGGATAAACAGCTGTCAATTTACTAGTAGAAATAATGTTACACCCATTCCGTGTTGCTGAAAATTCGAAAGCTTCGAAACGTGTAATCAAATGAAAAATAATAGACAATGAAAAAATAAAACCATTCTCTCCATTTAGGTACAATACTCGTATTGCAGGAGTGGCGATACGTATGCTATCTCTCTAGAATTAGAATCTCGTGTAAAGTTTCCTGTTTCCTTTCCTGCACCCCACTCCAGCAAGCGCAGCAGGGTTTATTTAAAAAATAAAATAAAAAAAAAACCGCCTTCAAACTCCGACAGATTGCGGTGTCAATGTCAAGTTCACTATATGATTATCATTTCTTTGGGTCGGTTCACTTGACACCGACTTCGCAGTCAGTCGGAGCTTGAAGGCGGTTTTTATTTTTTATTTAAAAAAAATTTTTCGGCTACAGTTTCCAAACATTTCTATAGAAGTACATAAGTAACTCTGAAGTCTTCGAAATTGACACCAAAATCATCTACGTGCTAGCAAATTTCGAGGAGTTCCCTCGTTTTCTCATGGATCCCATCATCAGAACTGAACCAAATTATTATGAAACTAACTTGGAAGTATCACCTTTCGAACAAAAAAAAAGAATCATCGAAATCGGTTCACGTTTACGATTTATTTTTGGTGAACATACATAAAAAAAATATTCCGACGAATTGAGAACCTCCTCCTTTTTTTGGGGTCGGTTAAAATATAAACTACGCATTCGATTGACTCTTTTAAACAAATATATTTTGTTATTTTTTTTTTTCAAAAAAGAGCATAGGCTTAGAAATAGTGTGTATTCAGAAATTACGGGTGATATAAATGCAAGAAAGGAACATGTTGTACCGACCCCACGTAATGTGGGATAATGGGAAAGGAGATGACGATGATGATGAAACCGTTGTTTATTTTTCAATTTAATACCTACTCTGACAGAAAAATCCCCGTGGATACCTACTTTCTCGGCTAATTCATAAGTACTATTTATAGCATTCAAGGTTTATATTCAGTAAGCTTTTGCAAGGTCAAGTGTTGCTTTGACATGAAAGTGTATTCAAAAATAGCCCGTGTATAACACACTCCAGTGCCCTTACCCTTTCGACGTCTTTGTCGGCAACAGGTACTAATTACATTCACAACTCACGAGGAAAAGATTACCGCAAGAAACGTCTTTTCATGATTACAGAATTCTTTGAAAGAGCAAATCAAATTACATACTACGACATGAAGACAGACTGCGACCAAATAATGAGCACGTTCAAGAGCAAAACGTAAACAGAATCTCTGAAGAATTTGCGTGTAAAATGGGTTCCTTTTTAGATCGTCGTGTAACTAACTAACCACAGTAGATATGTAAGGAACCTTGCAAGCCTTCAATATAAAAGCTATTAAATTGATTTTCATACCGTTCTCATCATTAAATAGAGAATGATTTATGAAAAAGGTTTAGTTTATACTTTACTACCCATATGGAGCCCTAGTGTATAAATAAAGTCTTTATTGTTATTGATATAATCATTCTTTATTCAAAATATTGGAGACGCTAGAGCTTGACTACGCTCCAAAATTTACGGACCATTTATAATGTCTCCTAAATTTCACACTAAGAGAGCATTACACGCGCGTGCCTTTGGTGACAAATGTTATTGCGAGTGCCGTGTTTAACACGCCATAGCCACCATTAACATTATCATGTTCTATGTATCCCAAAAGCATCTTGAGAAATACTTAATAGGGAACATAATACCAAATATGTGTTTCTTTGCGCGTTTAAAATATTTAAGTAAGGAATGGAATGGGGTTTCTCTGCGTGATAGAATCAGAAATGAGGATATCCGCAGTAGAACTAGGGTCACCGACATAGCCCGAAGAATTGCGAGCCTTAAGTGGCAGTGGGCGGGGCACATTGCGAGCAGGACTGATGGCCGATGGGGCCGGAAAGTTCTCAGGTGGCGCCCGCGAACCGGGAGACGAGCTGTCGGTAGGCCTCCAACAAGATGGAGCGACGACCTCGTGAAGGTCGCGGGAAACCGGTGGAAGCAAGTAGCACAGGACCGGTCTGAGTGGCGAGCCTTGGGGGAGGCCTATGTCCAGCAGTGGACGTCTTTTGGCTGAAATGATGATGATGCTGATGATGAATGGAATTCCGATTCGGAGATTCCGAACGCATGCGCCATACAAAATAGACCTGCCACAATACACGCAGTAGTTTTGCGTTCGGAATTCCGAACTGAATGTGTGTGGCAGGTCTATAGGTACATTTTTATAGGCGGAATTACGAATGTATGTGGCGGGCCTTAAGTTAAGTTGGCGTGGTGGCCTAGCGGTTTTAACTACCGCCTAAATACCTACGTGTAAACTACTTACTTGAAGCTTGAAGGAACCGCAACACATTAGGGTTTTAGACCCGGGTTCGCATCTCTCTCTGTAAACTTAAACAATATTAATAAACTATAGCTTCTGCCCGCGACTTAGTCCGCGTGGAATAAGGTAATAGCATTCCTGCGGGAACTACACCTTTTTCCGGGATAAAAAGTAGCCTATATGTTGACCAGTGTTGCCATACCAAATTTTGTTGCAATCCGTCCAGTAGTTTTCGAGTTAAATCCGGACATACATATACATACAGACATATTTTCATATCGTTTATATAGTCCCCACGACTTGGTAGTTTCTTTTTATTTTCAACTTTCAGACGCGACTTCTTCAAAGTATAGACTACGTTACTCTAGGATATCGTGCGGTGTGCAAGTATGAAGTTGTAATATCTCAAATCCTGTGGTAGTGATTTTTTTAGTTTATTTATTCTGTTTGTCAGTCCCCATTGTTAACTGTATTGAGTTATTCTGTGAGGTGTAGTAGAGGATTTGCTAAAGATTCCCTAAATAAACATATTACCGACTTTGCACAAAATATCATGAAACTGTCAATCTTCTGTCACACGCAACGTAGAGTTGATTAAATATGTAACCCACTATCATCATCATTTCAGCCGAAGGACGTCCACTGCTGGACACAGGCCTCCCCCATGGCTCGCCACTCAGACCGGTCCTGTGCTACTTGCTTCCACCGGTTTCCCGCGACCTTCACGAGGTCGTCACTCCATCTTGTTGTAACGCATGCTTAGAGATAATCTACTATAGGAAGTCCCGCCCCTCCACAATTCAAAACGCTTCAATGTATTTGGAAAGTATTTAAAAAGCACCACCAACACTCTCGACGCATGTTTGACGGCTGTCTAGGCACGCACACATGCGTTGAGCGTGTTGGTGGTGCTTTTTAGATACTTTCCAAATACTTTGAAGCATTTTGTATTGTAAGTAAGTAAGTAAGTAAGTAACACTTTATTGTACAGAAAAAACAGACAAATACAATTATCAATACAGAGAAGAGACACATGTACAAAGGCGAACAAGGAATTTCTTCCAGCTAACCTTTGAGTAGTGGAGAGGAAACATGTTCACGAGTAGACAAATAAGTATGTACAGAAGAATAAAGGAGTAACTAAATATACTTATTTATATTGTGGAGGGGCGGGACTTTCTATAGTAGATTATCTCTACTCGGGTATCGAATTTATTATTCTAAGAGAGTTATTTATCACTGACGTTTAATACAAATATATGAAATAGGTATTATAATACACTAATAGTTGGATTCACAGTAAAACTTCCAACATCAATCAATCAACAACGTTGTGTTACATTAGACATAAATAATTTCAAAAGTTCGTTTTCTTTTAATTTGAGGGATCCAAGGTTACGACGTTTTGTAAAAAACAAAAACTACCTTCAAAATTTTTACAAACAAATGATTATCGTGCTGCTTAGTTTTTGTCAACATTTTTTCAACAGAAAGTAGGTATGTGTTCGTACCGTTCGAGTTACTTAGGTATTCGTGCGATCTGATGAGACTGTCATGCGACTGCGAGGCAGCGACCCACTCGATAAGCGACCTCGAAGGTGATATGAATAATTTATAACGGCTGAACACACCTAAATGCCGGGAATGGTAGAAAATGGTGGGTGACGTCATGATCATTCCATATAGCACGTCGCTAGGGATTTGTCAGCACTTTTCTTCTTAAGAAATAGAAAAAACTAGAAATAGAAATGTTTATTTGGATTATCATCGATACATCAAACACCCATGAAACATAGAAGACATTTTTTTTACTGTTTTTCAAGTTTTTTGGTTTAACTATTTAAATATTGCTTTCTAAGTTCTCAGCACTCTGTTTAAATTAATCTCAGTCATTAATCATTATCTTCTATACTCAAACGATGACAATTACAAAAGGTTGAACTTACTAGGTATCTGTAACTTGATTATCCTGTAAAGTTCACGTTCATTAAATACGCGAAGTTCATTAAAGCCGCAAAATCAAACAACAATGAAGAACGTTGATATTAAATGTCAAAACATTATTCATAATTGAATTTTCTTTAATTAATGGTAAAACAGAACCTGGATGACGTTCAATTAGCAAAATCCGTAAAAGAAGTCTTATGGGAATTCTGAAACAGTATCTATAGGTACCTACTCTTTATTTACATCTACACTATAAATAAGCCTGTAGAAATCACGTGAGTGTGTTTTATCCAGAGATCTTCTACTGTCTAAAGTCCCGCGCCTTCACATTTCAAAACGCTTCAATTTTTTATTATTATTTAAAAAGCAGCACCAACACTCTCAACGCATAGTTGATGGCTGTCTCAGCACGCACACATGTGTGGAGAGTGTTGGTGGTGCTTTTTAAATACATTGCAGCGTTTTGAAATGTGAAGGCGCGGGACTTTAGATAGTAGAAGATCTCTACGCATGTCCGGGTTGAACTCGAGAACTACTGGTCGGATTGCCACGAACTTTCGTATGGGGGTAGACTATAAGGCCTCTTGTCCACGACACGGTTTATCGCCGTGAAAATCTACGGTTAATTCGCCGCGTGTAGGCACGGTCATCAGTGTTGTATGGATCACTATGAAAGCTTGTAGACATGCACGGTGGCGCCACGCCACGGCGCCGCGGCCGTGTGCGCCGTGACTGCCCCTCGGCGCGCCGCGTCTACGCACGGCGTGATTTTCACCAGTGTTGTATGGCAGTCTATCGGGGTGTGTCGACGGCACCGGACGTATGCACGGATTCGTGACATACGCTGATTCCCGATTTTTTTATAAAATGAGCATAAATGAAGAATTATTAATTACATTGATTCAAGAAAGGCCTGTAATATGGGATAAATATATATATTATAATATATATTCTTGACAAGTGTATGAAACGCGCCATATTCCTCCCTTTTTTCTAAAATCGGATGTATCCAAAAGCTTCTTCCCCTGTTTTTTTCTATTTTTCGTTTCCTATATATGTAATAAGCAACGATGATCTTGTTTTTCGTAAGAAAATTCATGACGCAGCACGTCCTATACAGCCCGCGTAAAAAGCGCTACTAGCCAGTACTTAGACAATGTCTCGCCCGGTGATTTTGCCGTGTCATGTACAAGCTAGCACGTTTTTTCAACCGTACGGCTAACACACCGTACGGTTCAACAACCGTGTCGTGGACAAGAAGCCTAACGCGTTTATATAGGCTTTTTTTATCCCGGAAAAACGCATAGTTTCCGCTGAAACGCTGTTACCGAATTCCACGTGGAGGAAGTCGCGGGCAGAAGATAGTTAACAAATAACTATATTGAAATATCCATCCAATTGAATCTCAATGATTTATATTTATAAATTAATTCTTCGTCAAACGAGAGGATCCTATCTATTTTTATATTCCATCGTCAAATAAAGCTTTTGTTAAAATCGTGCCATTAGTATTCCGGAAACCATTGCTAACGCAGAACGTTATCAGGGGCTATATTCGAAGTCTTAAATAGGGATCTCCCTATTCCCTATAGGATCGCTGACGCGTCAAGTTGAACTTTAAATCTAGCTGCTTAAAGTTCACGCGACGCGTGAGCGATCCTATAGGGAACAGAAGATCCCTATTTTAAGACTTCGAATATAGCCCCAGCCGTCATTGGCGAAAAATGTTAAACGCAAATATACGTTCTACGTTCTACAT
Source organism: Aethes cnicana (assembly GCA_963971205.1). Classification (NCBI taxonomy): domain Eukaryota; kingdom Metazoa; phylum Arthropoda; class Insecta; order Lepidoptera; family Tortricidae; genus Aethes; species Aethes cnicana. Next base: position 6,058,289 of record OZ020286.1, read on the forward strand.
TTGAATTATTCGAATAAGATCCGTTGTGTTCGCATACAGAACGCTGCTTTTTATTTCTCCTAAATCGAGCTTCGTTTTCGATAAATGGAGCGATTCTATTAACTACTTTGTTCAGAGTAAACATTCCATTTTACGCAATTAACCTTTAGCGAACCGGTCCTAATGGCTAACAGGAGTTGAGGTAATTTAGGGGCCAGCGACAAATTTCAGCTACCTACTTAGGTAGTTCTCGTTTATTCTAACACACCTGGGATGGTTGGATTTGAACAGAAATCCATTATTGCCTACCAACAAGCTTAGCCCACGACTTCGCCCGCGTGGAAGCCGCGTACCAGTACGCGGGCCAATGACTCACTCTACATCTGTGGATGAAACAAATGACGGTAAGGGCGAGTTGGGCGCGAGTTGCGCGCCGGCTAGATTCCGGTGGGTGATTCCGAGGCCATTCTGTATTAGACCGGGAGATCTTGACACTGAATTCCGAACCATTTGTACCAGGCTGGCGAGGCTACAGGGGTATAATTACGTAATGACGAAAAGGAAAATCATGGTCATAGCGCCAGTACCGGGGGCCCAAACGCGTGAACGTTAATCGAACGTGTCGCATAAATTACGAAAGTCGAACGATTTGTACCACAAAAAATCTTGTATTTTCCGAATGTCGATGAAAAACGAAGTAGGCGATCGCGTAATGCCATACTTCTCCGGCGCGGCCTACACCCCGCCATACCGACGCAAACATGTTAATTAAAAACCAAAAATTGAACCATTTGTACCAGGCTAATTTTTGCACGAATAATTGTCGTCGAGTAGCCATTCACGAAAATCACCATGCCATGCTTTTCCGACGGGGCCAAATGGCCGCCATACCGCTCTTTTTGTGGTACAAATCTTTCGACTTTCGTAATTTATGCGACACGTTCGATTAACGCTCACGCGTTTGGGCCCCCGGTACTGGCGCTATGACCATGATTTTCCTTTTCGTCATTACGTAATTATACCCCTGTAGACTCGCCAGCCTGGTACAAATGGTTCGGAATTCAGTGTCAAGATCTCCCGGTCTATATGTAGTACTATTAAATATTCTATTCTTATAGTATAAAAAAATATTTTGGCTTTCTGCAGGAGACGTACATACATATCTCGTCACGAAACTTTTTTTATGACGGAGATGTATTACATTTTAGCAACATAATAAATGTGAAGGCGCGGGACTTTAGATAGTAGAAGATCTCTACGTGCACTACCTACTTATTTAATAGCAACATTAAAGTGTTTATAATAGAAAGAAAGATCATAATCATAATTATTTTCCGGGTCCGTCTAAAATTGTCTAAGTAATAGTCATAAATACTAGATTATTGAGGCTACTGAGTAAAAATATGTAAAAGAATGAAGTACTTCTACTGCAGCCTTTTTGCGTCCAACTGCTGGGCACATGCCTCCTCTCATCACGAGATGGTTTGGGCTATAGTCCCCACGCGGGCCCAGTGCGGATTGGGGACTTGACAAGAAAAATAATTTGACAATATTTTTAGCATTGCCTGCAACTTCGTCAGCGTGAAACACATAGCTTCATGACTATCTATAAAAAATCTCGGTATCTGATTTCAGTCAAACTCTACGTAAGTATATTATACTCGAAATAATACCAGTACTAAATCCAAAATCAACTCTAATATAGACAGAAACACCGAAAATTATTCTAAAGACGCTAATTTGGATCATTTCACTCACCGTTACTTTATTTCACTTTTCTTTTGCCGTTTGAACCCTTTCTTTTATTTAAGTTCTTGTTCAACGTACAAACACATTGTGTTTTTCTCTTTTATTGTTGTACTAGCTTTTCCCCGCAACTTCGTATGCGCAGAAATATTAAAATGAAAAATCCCGTTTTTTCCCGTTCCTGTGGGAATTTCGAGAAATCCTCTCTTGGTGCTCCCCTACGTTTCCTAAGGTACCTGCATGCCAAATTTCAGCTCTCTACGACCAGTAGTTTCGGCTCTGCGTTGATCGATCAGTCAGTCAGTCAGTTTCTTGTTTTATATTTATAAGAAAATAAATAAATACTATCGAAATTGGAAATACATTTAAGTATGTAGGTATTGTCATTTAAAATCTTTCGGACATTGACAAGATAAAATCAAAATAAAATGTAATTTACTCCGTATAATAATCGTCTACGTATCCGGGGCAAGTACAGGAATTGAAAATCCAATAAATGGCTCAGAGTTTTCTCTTAGTCACAACAAAGTTCGTAATTAGTCCTAAGCGATATCAAATTAAATCAAACAAAAACACACCCCTTGAGATCGATGATCAGATATCACTGCTGCAATGAACGGTGGCCTTAATGTTTCTGTAAACAGTGAGAAATTAACATTTGTTTGAGTTTGCTTCCACATTACATCATCTACGCACCTATCTGTAGGCAAGTCCGCAAAAGTCTTTACCAACATTAATTCACGTGGACTTGCTAAACTAAGATTATTACTATTACTAAAGACTCTAGTTGCATAGACTTTCTTTTCTGAGACTCGACTCGGTTTTAGACTCTGGTCATTTAATCCGTCCGCGACGAGAGACGAGAACGACGAGTAAGACGAGCTGTCGGTAGGCCTCGAACAGGGTGGACATGGACAATCTGGTAAAGGTTGCGGGAAGGCAGTGGATGCGAGCGGCACAGGACCGCTCGGAGTGGCGAGCCTTGGGGGAGGCCCATGTTCAGCAGTGGGCATCTATCGGCTGAAACAATGATGATGATTATGCGTCATTTAATCACAGCTCATGATCTTTTAGACTTGTTGAGGACTTGAGTCGCAGGAATCGCATGTAACGGAAATGAAAAGAAAGCAGGTACTTAATATTATTTGTGTTGTTTGTATATGACAATGATAAAATCACATGAATATTAATTTTATATCCTAAGTATTGATTTAATTAGATAAAAATAGAGTTTTAGTTTTAATTAAGTTCAGGTAGGTATGTTGTGCTGGCACGTCGAATTATCATTTGTGATCGTAATGATCTCCGAGGAAATGTTCGTAATTTCCCTCAGGGCTAAGCTTGGAGCTACATCTACATACCTAACAATTACTTAAGCATGCGCTCTATTAGCAAACTTTTTTAAAAATATTTACATAATAACGAGATTTTGAAACCTCCTTAGCCAATGAAAGTATAAAACACATAGACATAAATAATACTTCGTATGGACCCGGCCTAACGTAGATGCATGTCATGTTTCCCCGCTTCATTGGTGTCCAATCCAAAGTTAAACTTATATCGTGACACTAAAGCTGGGTCACATTTTTTCAACAACGAGACGAGTTTTTAGATACTGAGAAACAGTTTCGAAAAAAGTTTTTTTAAAAACGCTTATTGTCACGCACGCTCGGTGACAGAACTTTGGATTGGACACCGTGGAAGTGGGGACATATTACGTGTACGTTAGACCGGGTCTATATTATTTACCTCTATGATAAAACAACAAATAATAACCCTAAATATGTAGTTATAGGGCTCTGCTACGGTTTGTATTTTATTCCTCTATGGTAGGTCATATATGTATATGTATAGTAGGAGAGATTCCTAAAACGAAATATGACATTTGCTAGTTGATGTTTATAGTGATGGGTATGGAGGGTTGAAGTAAAGGAGCTTAATCTTTATAGTTTCAAAAGTGGACACCAAATCCGGTAGATTGGGGACGCTGCGGTCGCCACTCCAGTCAAACCACCTAGGCGGATAGTCTGCAGTGGCGCCTTCAGATGGCGCTGCTGAGGCGAAAACGCAGCGAAAACGATTGTGAAGCGAGTGTGTTTTGTTTTGTTGCTTATCAAATCCGCTGGACACGTTTTCAACTGTTTCGCCATATAAGATTGCGCTCCTTACCAAGACACATTCCACACTCCATAGTGATGGGGCTAAGGAGCATCGTAGTTCGCATTGAGCGATTTTCAAGACAAATCGATTTTTACCGACGATTATTTTAAATGTATTTAAATGTATGTATTAGTACTAGTATTAGTGCATAGGTTAGGTATAATAGTGTTATTAATAAAATATACCGATATTTAAGTTAAGTTAGTTATTTTTCATGTGACTTGCTTTTAATAGGTACGATCGTAAGCTATAATAAAATATGGATATGAAACGGAGAGATGTATTATTCCTTATTGTGTATCTATTTTTTCACAATCTCATTTACCTTGTTTATAAATATTCAATTTATATCGACTTACAAAAATGTCACGAAATCGAAACAGATGATTTTGCCTCATCACTAGTTTTAAAAGTTAATCCTTTTTAGGGTTCCGAAGTCCACAAGGAACCCTTATAGTTTCGCCATGTCCGTCCGTCTGTCCGCACTATTGCTCGGAGATGCTTAGGTCTAGAGAGCTGTAATTTGGCATGAATATGCATATTAGTTACGCTGACAAAGTGGTACAATAAAATTTTGAAATATATTTTTTTATAGGGTACCTCCCCTACTCGTAAAGTGGGGATGTAATTTTTTTTTCTTGCGTACCCCATGTTGCGGCATATCGTTGAATAGGTCTTAAAAAAATATTGTGGGTTTGTTAAAACCATTTTTTGATTAAGTGATGCGTTTGTGAAATATTAAGCTTTAAAGTGATATTTTTTGTTAGAGTCACGTGTCCCCCCCCCCTGCCAGCTAAATGGTGGTATTTGGATGGCTGAAAAAAATCACGGTTGTGGCATATATAACGTAGTTGAAAGAAAAACTATCAGAGCTAAGTAGGCTGTACAAACTTACGAGTAATAGTCGACCAACTTATAATGATGATTTTTCTCGAGCGGCAGGGGCGTCGGGCGGGCACGTCATACCACAGGCTAGCTAGATGCTAATAAGTCTTAGAAAGGTACTGTGGGCATCCTCAACTTCGGAACCCTATAATTTGCGCGTGGCCCGACACGCACTTGGCCGGTTTTTTTTGTTCTAAATGTCATAAGTTGTTTCATTTATATGTAGATGATTATACATTTTTAGGGTCTATCAGGTCTCCAGCTGTCTTATTTCGGTTTTGGTAAGCTCTCCTACTATAATAATAATTTTAATTTATAATGTAAGTACCATCATATTTTGTACTTGCGGTGTACCTCCTTAAGTCCTAAAACCGCTTGAAAATTACGTTAGCTGATATCCTTCCCTTGCGTAAATACACTATTTACTCTGTTTTGTTTTTACACTTTGAGTAAGTAAGTTAATTTGCAACTTTAAAAGTGCTTAAGTTTTTCTAGATAATAAACGGAAGTTACTCAGGCTACCTCGATCGTCATCCGCGCTACGAAAAGGACTTCTAACTACATAATGAAGATTTCTAGGACTTAAGATTTAAACTGTTTATTCGCTGTGTGCAAAGTCAGTGGTGGGGGTACAAAAACGACGGTCATGTCAAATATGAAAATGACGGACACCAGTGAAGTGAACTGTCACTGCTGTGTATTTATTTGCATTGGGTTAAGTACATCAGGAGCTTCTTCATCCGAGGCTTCTTTTGTCTTTATCTCTCGTTATGAGGTTAGACAAAGGGACATATAAGCCTTTTACGCCAATTCGTTACAGAGTTAGTTCCAGTAATTAGATGGTCCGATTTGTGATCTCTGCTTAGGAAACAGGCGTAAGTTTATATATGTATGTTTTATTTTTCTATACATATATATATAACAAGAAACTGACTTATTGTTCGGTCAACGCAGAGCCGAAACTACTGGTCGTAGAGAGCTGGAATTTAAAATGCAAGTTCCTCGGGGAACGTTAAGAGAGCATTTTCCAAAATTCCCACAGGAACGGAAAAACGGGATTTTACATGTTAATATTTCTGCGCAAACGAAGATGCGGGGGAAGCTAGTTTAAATTAAAAAAAACTAAAAGTTAAAACTCGGATCACTGTAAATTGTCATACTCTTAATAATAGAATGCATAACCCGGTTAATCTAACGAAATCTTTTCAAAGACTTCTATTCGTTTCGGGAACTTAATTAGTTAGGCAGCGAAGCCTTCATTTTCAACTTCTACAGCTGAATGTACTATGAATTATTCAGGCCTGTTCAGTTTCAATAGCAGCACCAAACCTTTGCTCCGTTACTCGAGAACATTCGTCCTTGTAACTGAATCAAGTTATTTTCATTAGGAGACCTTGGGCTATTGCACTGTGCGGATTCGGGATTTCACAGACATCTTTGAATCACTGCGTAGATTCGTGCAGGTTTGCTAACTCTCATCAGTTAACCTTTAACCTAACCTGCTACCACCAAAGGAGCGGTCACACTGTTGTGTTTCAGTAACGTAAATTTACCAGCATTGAGGCCATTGACGCTTTCAATTTTTTGTCTTCGGGCTGGCAACGGCACTCGCAATCTTATGATCCATACTTAATATTATAAATGTGAAAGTGTTGTTTGTTTGTTTGTCCTTTTTTGACGTCGCAAAGAGTAGACCGATTTGGATGAAATTTGGTATGGAGATAGTTTGAGACCCGGGCTGTAACATAGGATACTTTTTTATCCCGATATTTCCACGGGAAAGGGTTTTCCACGGGTCAAACCAATTTTTCATTACTTCTATAACTGTCTATATTGTATAATATCATCGGGTACGCAAATTCTAAGTCTACGCGGGACGAAGTTCGCGGGTATCGGTTAGTTCCCTATAATGGTCACTTCTGTGTTCGTTTTCCAACAACTGCTATAAGTAAAGAGCTAGCTATAAACAAAACATCAAAGACAATAGTAAAATTTGCGTGACAACGGGGCATTATCGTTTTCACAAGTAGGTATTATGAGTACAAAGTATACTAAAAGCAAAAATAAATCTCAAACAAATCGGCCTGTTTCAAGTTACAAGTTTTTCCATTTCCCTTGAAAATGACTTCGGAATGACCGATTATCATAACAGAGCGGTTTAGGCCGTCTGATCACTGAATTGGATTAAATTACTCAAGAAAAAATTAGGCCATCACGCCTAGTTCGACCTTCCGCCTCTTATACAGAGGCTCGGCAGTTCGATCCCACTTCCCACCTCTGAGTTTACTTATGTGCGAAATTTAATTTGAATTTACCACCGAACTTTTGGGTGAAGGAAAACATCGCGAGGAAACCTGCACTCATCTACGAAGTAGTTAGTGCAAGGATGGATGAGAAGTCTCCAAACCGCACTAAGTACTGTTCCTTGATTGTGTGGTGTTCAATAAAGTATATTGTATTGTATTGTAAGCCCGCGTGGGGACTTTAGCCCTTTTGAGATGAGAGGAGGCATGTTCCACCAGTAGGACGCGGACGTTAAATAGGCTGTTGTTGTGGCGGGTTGGTATGATGGTGATGGAACGAAGGTACGAGTAAACCGTCAACTCTCATATCTGATATATAAGTAGGTAGGTACAAGTTTTCAATGATCGCTAATGTTTTCAAGCCGTGGTGGCCTAGTGGTTCGACCTACCGCCTCTCATGCAGAGGGTCGGGGGTTCGATTCCGGCTCGCACCTCTGAGTTTACTTAAGTGCAAAATTCAATTTGAATTTACCATGAGCTTTTCGGTGAAGTAAAATATCGTGAGGAATCCTGCACGCATCTGCGAAGTAATTCAAAGATGTGTGTGTGAAGTCCCCAATCCGCACTGGGCCCGCGTGGGGACTATAGCCCAAACCCTCTCATGATGAGGGGAGGCCTGTGCCCAGCAGTGGGACGCAAATAGGCTGTAGTAGGTAGTAGTAGTAATGTTTTCGCAAATGTGAGCGTAAGTACTCCGAACGGTGGCTTGTAAGGTGAGCAATTTTCTTTATAATTATAATTGGATCCACCTTTGTTTGGAATACTTAAGTACTTTTGGTAAAATATCGACAAGTTTTATTTTTGATTATTTCTTTCCCAACGTGTATTTTTTTGTCTTTTTCTTTCTTTCTGCCTGTCTGTTACACTTAATCTCCAGAACTTCTGAACCCATTTGCATACAAAATTCAAAAGTGATGTGAGTATCATTTGGAACTATATAAGTAATTACACTCAACAGCAATGAAATTGCTGACCTAAGCTTTGTTGTATTAAAATCGAATATCGGAAAGAACAATTATCATTATTAATAATAATAACAACGCGGACGCAGGGCACAGCTTAGTCTTTTCATATTTCAACCTGATTTAAGCATGGTCAAGGAAACCGTTCCTTTAAAATCTACATAGTTGCTGAGAAACTGCTTGTATTCAGAACTGCTGCAGTTTGGTTATATTCGAATTGTTTTAGTTCCCAGTCGTGTTGTGTGCAAACAGTGAAAAACCTTTCTGGCAGTGAGCGATCGCTCGGTTCCGGGTGCATTGTTTATGGATGGCTGCCATTAGGCGACCAAACGCTGAAATAACGCAAGATGGAAATACATTGCTAGCAACCTAAACTAAAAAAACCGGCCAAGAGCGAATCGGACTCAAACACAATTTATTTATTTATTTATTTATTTATTCATAAAAGATTAACATGACCTTACAGTTAACACCAATGCGTCATGAAACCAAATAAAACTATTTTGGCGACGTAACAATATGAAGGGTTTCGTATATTTCAAAAAATTGCGTCGGAAGTTTTGTTAAATTCTATTTTTTTTTACATTTTTTCTACAAAGGAGGAGGGGTATACTTTTCACCACTTTAGAATTGAATATCTCACGAAACATTGGCATAAGTGAAAAACTTATTTAAGAACCAGACATACAGACGGACATGACAAAATTGTTAGGGTTCCGTTTCTTGCTTTTTGACCACGGAACCCTAAAAAACAAAAATCCAATTGTTTGAAGTTTAACAGACTTTTTACCCTTCCAGTGACAGCGATACCACCAACCTCCCATTTTCCTGACAAATTCATATGGAACTGAAGTTGAATGCTTAATAATTTATAAAGAACTCGACGGCGCGCGCTTTTTGTCTCATCAAATTCGCGCTATAGCCGACAGAGTTTAACCCATTTAGGGCTCAGAGTTAATAATTATAGGAGCTTAATTTAAAAGAAGATTGGATTTTCGTGCTAAAGGCATTGTTAACTAGGTGAAACCCGCTTTAAATATTGAAAACTTCATTAAAGGATTTCGTTTGAAATGAATCTGGTGGTAACGGCGGGTAATTTGTTACAATGTCCCATATAAAAGTTCTTGCTGACTTAATAATGTCTATGACGACCGGATTGGTCCAGTTGGTGGTGACAGTGGGTAGTGTTCCGTCCGATGGTCGCGGGGCAAACTTTGTGTGATAAGCATGAATGTTTGTACTCAAGCCGTGGATTTTTAATATCTATGTATATATTATTATCTATTTATAAGTATTTATTTCGATGTATTTAGGGGAATTGGGTAAAATAGTCCCGATTAGAGGACGGATACCCGACGGTGCCCAAAAGTCGTCCCCGTTGTAAATATTATAATAATGTCTATAGTCCACTCAAATATTTAAGAGCGTTAATTGGCGTTCATCAAACAATGAAATGGAACAATGTTGATTTATCTAATGAAGAGGCAATAGAGAGCCTAATTAAACTTATTCTAGATTTGGCATGCCGGTCGTCTGGGAAAAATAGCTAATCGTTTAACCTCCGTCCCAAGATCAATAAGGCCAACTTTCACCAAGCCGCTAATCTCGGGTTACCTTCTTAACTACGGTTTAAATTAGTTCTATTTAGTACATTAACCTGAGCTTAACGGCGTTGGTGCAAAGCCGACCTTAAGAAATACATACTTACATTTTCATAGCTCGCTTCATTACAGCATCATAGAAGTTGTGGCTTTAAAATATTAAACTCATCACGCATGGTGGTGTGGCCGTGAAGGATCAGGCCTTAGGCCGCAAGGTACCTATAAGGCCAAAATGACGGTGAAGGGAAAGGAGGCACGCCTACCTGGAGTCCAGCGTCGTGGTCAGCGTCGGGCGCACCCTTCTTCCTTTCGTCGTCGTTGTTGTGAGGTTTTATGCGGTGCGGGTGAAATGAGATATTAATGCGGATTTAAAAGAATAATTATTAAATATAGTAGGTGCAAATTGCGAATAGTTTTTTTTCGTGACAAGCGTCAATGTCAGTAATTTTGAATGTATTATAAAAAAGTAAGTAAGTGTCGAGGGAAGGAGGTTTATCTTATCAAAAAGGATGGATGCGGCCGAACCACATGGTCTTGTGTCGATGATGATAAGTTGAATACCTATTAATTTCATATCATAAAATAAAAGTGTATAACTGAATTACTACGCTTGAATTAAGAAGTTCGCGTAGCTAAGCATGTGAAGTGCAAGAAAAAGCTTCCAAAAATAAATCACTGAAGTGCATTATTGTTCCTATTCGTTCCACCGAAAACAGACCGGTCGCACACGCTTCAGGTTATGTTTATTTTGATAGACACGAGTCAAGCTTGGCGTTAACGGAACAGAGAAAAACGTGTTGTCCTGCTCACTCTTGCGAGCAAGGTGGATTTACCGTGTGCGAGTATGGAACACTGGTTCCAGAAATGCATGAAAGGTTTCAGCACGTTCAGTCGGACCGCGATCGCGCGGCTGGGCGGACGTATGTAGCAGCCGCCCGGAGTTCCCGCGAAATATTTGAAACATTGCCGCTTCATGGATGTGCATTTATGTATTTGCTTAAATGAAAGTTTCTTTGAACTGGTGTCATAAACATTCAAATTAATTTCAGCAGTCTGGACGTACATTTATCGATTGCACTATAATTAAATTTCTTTATTAACACAATGGCCGGTTTATAATTAGTGGATGTATTAGTGATGGATTAGATATACCCTTTTAAAAACCGTTTACCTTTTCGATTAATTAGCCAAAACATTAGGAATAGACACCTTAATTAGTTGTAAAAAAAAACATAATGTAGAATTGAACCCGTCGGTCCAAACAAAGTGACTTAAACATAAATCTATAATATCAAATCAATATCAATTAAATACCTATTCATATCCAATATCCATTTATTTATAACTGTACATATTTCCGTGAAAGATAAAGTTGATCTGGTGCGCGGACCAAGTATCGGATTTATGTAAAGCATCATTTAGAACATAGTTAAGTGTAAATAGTGATTTATAGATAAAATAGAAATACCTAGTGATTTCCTGTGAACATTGAAGCATTGTACAGCTGACCGCGCGCTTCGGACCACTTATTAGAAGTTTACCGGCCACAGCGAAAAGGAATTACTATCGATTTTATCTAGGTAAGCCTATTTATACTACTTGACACGTACGTACGTAACGCTTCCATACCTTACTAGGTGTCTACATGTCTAATTAGATTACGGTCTTATGTTTGATGTCAAAATTCAGTAAATTATAAATAAACTTTACTTTAATAACTCACAAGATGACGTTTTCGTCTACAACTACACGTTTGATTTCATTTTGACCTTTAAAAATCATTAACAGCACTTTAAATGTCTTGGTTTCGGTCGTGGGTGGTATCGCTTGTGAGTGGGCAGGAATATTGGCGTGTCACTACCTACAGTTCCCTGCAAAAATATATGGTATTCCAATGTGGCCGTAAATATGTGACAGTTAGGTAAGTTTATAACAAGCGAGTTGTGTCACATATTTATCGTATTTCCTTAGATGACGCAGAGGTTGAATGATAATAGAACTATTGTCAAAGATGGCAAATTATAATGTAATCTTCAACATTGTTAAGGTAATGTATTACTATAGTCATCAATACAGAAACTACTAACTACTACTACTTTGTTAAGCTACATACTTTATTTTGGAAAAATAAAACAACTGCATACAAATTATTGATATACCCAGTGTCATTAACTAAAGACGAATGTAACGGCTCCTCACAAGATAAAATCCATACAGATAAGAAATATACATACATACTTACATACATACACTCGAAAAACATGACCCTCCTTTCTGGCACAGTCGGGTAAAAATAATAAAGATTGATTTGTGTGTCAAGTAAATGATTAGATACATATGCATCTCCATAATAACCCCGCCAACCTTACATTTTCAACTAAGTATGTAATTTACCTACAAAAAAAATTCGATCTCATGGGGAACAAAATGTTATTGTAAGTGCCTAATCTAATTAATCACTGTGCTATTTAAGTATCTATAATTTCCTTTCTTCATCAAAAATCCTTCCTTAATGAGAACGAGTAAGTGCATCATCACATCATCAGCATTCCCACGCAAAATGTCATGTTTATGATAATATAAGTTTTTTTTATGATTAATGGGCGAACAATTCTATTAAACCACATACATGATACCAACATTTAAAGAACACGTTCATACCATCCATCTTTCATAGGTACTGTATTTCTTTCGATGACGTTCGCATCCGTCTTTGATACAATTCTCGTCGCGTGTCACACATCACGGGGAGTTCCCGAGTTTAGCGATAATCCCGCAACTTATCTGGCTCACACAAATGAATTTACATATCAATAAGACGCATTAAGGATATGTATCAAAAAGTAGCATTTGGGGCGAGATTTGGTTCCCTGATGACAGTTTCGCTCAGTGGAAAAAAGAACTTACCTAGGTATTTCATCAATTGTGATTCTCAAGTAGAACTAGGGTCACCGCGACATTGCATAAGCATAGATAGCACTTAAGAAATTTAGGCAGCTTATTACTGATGAGGCTAGAAAGTTCTCGAATGGCGTCCACTAACCGGAAGCTGTTGGTAGGCCTGAAACAAGATGGAGGTGGTTGCCAGCGGTAGGTACAAGTTCAATGAATAGATAGTCTTGAAAAAACCTATTATTTCCAGTAGTGACCGTCTTTTTGTCTCTGATAATAATGAGTTAACTTAAAGCGAGAAAACTTTTAATTTATACCAGTTTTGCTAGAATCTTACTTAAACCTTTCAGTAACCCGTGGAAGCCTTCGTTGCGTACCTGCAATGTCGTTATAGATAGGCCGTTGTAGTTACATGTCATTGCTGCGGAAAGCGTCAACAAACCAAAATTGTATTTGCTGCAAAAAATCCAAATCTTAAGAATCTGGCGCGATTATTTGTTAAATCTGCAAACGGAATTGATTTTGCGTAAATATAGTCAAATCTCTCTCTCTCTCTCTCTCTCTTTCAGCTGAAAGAAGATCTTTTTGAAATTTCTTCACTCCTCCCTCTTCTATGCTGTTGTCATCCACCGCGTCCTAACAATCCTCAAGATTTCGTTTTGATCTTTGACGTTCAACGTGTCTGTGCCCTAGAGCCATTCCGAAACCTTTCTAGTTCTTCCTTCTTGCTAGGTCACCCTAGAAGTTCCCTCTGCTTTAGAGTGAGTACGTGTGCAATGACGGTAACTTTGGTTGGACTCCTGATATTTTCCATGTAAATTTCGCTTAAAACAAGGTGAATTCTGTGCGACGTGACCAAGGACGATGGTAAAAAGATACATATTTTATCGATTCGCATTCGCGATGTTTATAAGACAACATCGTAATATTAGTAGTTTACGAAAAACGATTTATGATTAAGAACAAATAAGTTGTGATTTTTCTAATGGCATCTACGTAGGGCATACAGGCATAGTTATTTAAGCGAACAAGGCGATCATAAATATCTGATGTGTGTGCGTGTTCAGATATTTATGATAATCCTTTTTTGATAAGATATATCAGATGGCGACTGTACTTAAATCATAACTACTACTACTACTACTACAGCCTATTGGCGTCCCACTGCTGGGCACAGGCCTCCTCACATCACGAGAGGGCTTTAATCATAAACCACGTTTAAATTGAGTAGTGCAATTTTTTTTGTAGGAAAGTTTGAATAACTTTTTTTATCGTAATATGATAAAAACCACATATAATTCTTTACAAAATAGAAGCTTTTCTTCTTTCGGATTATTCGGATATTATATAAACTAACTTCTTTCTGCCCGGGAATTCGCCCGCGTATTCGGTTATCGCGTTGCTGCGGGAGCTATGAGTTTTTCCGGGATTAAAAGTAGCCATGTCCTTTCCCGGGACTCTAATTATATCTATAATATATTTTATGCACATCGGCAGTCTGAAGAAGTGTTAATAGCTAACAGACGGACAAGCGGATAGATAGAAAGATAGACCGAGTTAGGTACTTTCGCAACTATAATATTAGTATGCATAGTATAACATGGATATCAGCTAACGAATTAAATTAATAAACATTTCAAAGTATATCGAATATAAAAATAAAATTACGTTGGAAAACAAGAACATTCTCCGGGGAAAACTAAATGTAAAGTAACTATAAATAAAGCGATTAAAAGTGTATATCATATTGTTTGTACACGTAAAAGTTTCTGATCACGTAACTGAAATTGTGAACACGTTCCACCGTGTTCCAGCGCTTAGTGCCACTTCGGGTTCGCTTCATAAGCGCACCTACTTGGCGAACAAGTTGAACAAGATTTCTTCTGACTTTTTAATTCTACTTATAGCTTTGCCAGTCGAAGTGGCCTCTGCGGTGTACCGAATTTTAAATAAGGCCTGGTACCTTGAATACGAAATTGTAAAAGACGTTACCTAGGTACCTTGAAATTATTATTATGAGTTACACTTCAATTAGTGTTTTCGAGGTCCTTTTCAAATGTTCTGGGATTTTGAGTCTCATTGATCAAAGCAAAAAGTTCTTTAATGATTGCGGTTTCAATTAGACGGTGAAATACTTTTATTTATTTAGGTATTTTAGTTTCTTAGAAGAACATCTCGTTTCCACTGATTTATATATTTTTAGTCTTAAATATTGCTCTGCACATTACCACATACTTCATAGTAATAATACAATAGTCAAATTAGTGCGTATCAATAACGTCAAAATAATATACGGGGTCAAGCAAAACGTGACGATATATTACCCACAGAATCAGCTATCGATTCTATGCATTTTTTAGGCCCAGTATGGGATGGATGGTGTTGTGTGAGTAATACCTGAATCCAATACAAACTTTTTTTTACCAACTCGAAAAAAATAAAAACCTAAAACACATTCTTAGAGTCGATAGCTGATTCTGCGGGTGAAATATCGTCACAACGTTTTGCTTGTCTCTATAATACTTAGATGATATCGTTATGTTAAAAGTATTTTCCAAACGATGATCCAAGTTTGTATTAAAATAATGGTGAAACCGGTTCAAAATAATGTACCTTTACTGAAGAAAAGATGAGACCGAGAACAACAGCTTCCTGTTTATAATTTTCTATAGGAGTTCCTCAATTTGTTTACCGCAAATCATACTCTAATTAGCAACCTAATCAACTTCCATGCCTAAACAATGGCTGCGCAGTGATCCATCTACAATAACAAGACAAAGTGTCACAACCACTAATTATTATAATTGGAAGCATCTTGTTTCTCCGTTAGTCTTATCCCTCTCGCACTACTGTCACTTTATAATATAGTGAGAGAAACGGTAGAAAATTCTAGTTGGTTTTTCAAAGTAACTTTTCAGCTGATGTGAAGACAGTCAACCGGCGGACACCATATTGCGTGAGCTTCTTTGATGTTCTTTTTTTATTGAAGAGATTCTAGCAAAATCATTCACGTCGCGTCGCTAATTGGGTTTTTGTATAGGTACCTTTTATTGGATAAAATGATTAATCTTATTACTTTTTTGTCGGAAATTTCTAGGAGAAAGCCTTTCTTAAATATTTTTTTGGAATGTTAGGACCTGGTGATAGGTTCGTCCGGGTTGGTTGGTACCAACTTCCAACCTTGGTTGGTACCAATAACGACTTCCTACACATCTTTGAATTACTTCGCAGATGCGTGCAGGTTTCCTCACGATGTTTTACTTCAACGAAAAGCTCAATGGTACATTCAAATTGAATTTCGCACATAAATAATTTCAGAGGTGCGAGCCGGATTTGAGCCCGCGACCGTGCATACATAGGTAATTGGTAAATTGGTAATGAGATTTGGCATTTTCAGAGATGAATAACGCCAACGCGATCGAGACATTTGAGTAAATACTCGTAGTTTCCATGGAGGTAATGGATCGAAATATAAGACCTACTTAACCCTTTCTTCCACATATACGAGGTGGGCAAATCCTACATTTGGAGCGAATAGTGTCAATTTCGAAATTATAATAAATGAGCTCGAAGATGCTGTAGGGGTTATTTTTTATGGTTTTACATACAATCCTTTTTTTCCATATTAAAAATCTTATTTTTAAACGCTGGTATTGAATCCAGTATTTTTATTAATAGCTCAAATAGTCTGAACAATGGAGTTGCCAGTTTTGATTGGAATGGAGTTTGGTCGGGAAATAATTAATTTTTTGTGTAGGTTTTTTCTCATATTTCAATACCTGTAAATTTAGATTACAGGACATTAGTATCAACGTTGTGATTATTTTTTGTAAATAAATTCGTTCAACAGGTTTAATAATTTCGCTAGAATTTCTGTCGAATGTTGGTAACCCCACGTCTTGACAAACGTCACTTCCTGATATTGTCTGCGATGTGATCGGTGGTCTGAATTTTTGCACGTGAGTATTTTATTGGATTTTTGATACTTTTGGGGTATTTAACGCTGTAAAAGCGTCTATCGGTATTGTGGTAATGCAATTATTTGTTTTTTCTTTAACAGATTGTCCGGCTTTTAGCCGATGTCAATTTTTTCACCATGAGGCTTCGATAGCCTAACCAAAGATGGGACTGCGGAGCACCTCTTCGGGGTCGACAGCGAGCCAAAACATTTATGTTGGGCTCCCAATCCTCCGAGGTAATAAAAAATAAATGCCCACCTTGTTCTGTGAGCACTTTTCATGCATGGTGTTTTGTTATCTTTTTCTTATATTTTGCTTTGTTCGTAAGAGGTGCTTGGGCACGGCCCTGAGTCGTGTGACAAGCTCGCCTTGACATCTGGCGGTCTCACAATGCAGTGTGTGTGACGTGGTATTCTGAGAAGTGGCCTCGGGGGAGGAATTTTGAAGGAAGCTTATTGTGCTGACTGCGCTACTTCGGTGCCGAAGCGTGGCGGTTCGCCTGGGCGCTGCTGCAGGTGCTGCTCGAGTCGCGCTGGTCCGGGGAAGCTGGGCACGAGACGGCTTAACCGGGCGAAGCAGGCAAGAGGGCCCCTCAGGCGGAGAGTCACCGCGAGGTATCACCTAAGCGCGTTATCGCGCTCGAAGCGAGGTAGGACATCTGGCTTTAGGGATGTAGGATTTATTATAAAATCAATTTATGAATTTGAAGTTACCGACCAAACTATTATTGTATGTGATATTCTGTAGGATGTAACTGAGTGGATAAGAAGTGGATTAGCATATTATTCTTGTAATGTGGGACCTAAAGGGAGGGTTTTCTAGAATAAAATCTTGTTTCACAGATATGGTTTCACTCCCGGTTCCCAATGGAATCTCCCATTTTTTTTACTTTACAATGCGAAGGTGCTTTTCGTTAAAAATTCAAAAATGTGTTCAAAATTTCATTCTTCCGTCTTTTACGTCTCTTGCCCTGCGCTCCAAACACGAATTTTGACCACAGGTAGTGATAGGTCAACCTATTATCTAGTTACTACTTCTATTTATACTTAGATTCTAAGTAGAGTTTATGTACAGTATAGGCTTTCATTTTATCCTACTAGCAAACACGTGCCTCGTAGCTATTTGCAATAATTAGAAATATTAATTACACAAATGGACTATGTCGCTATACATTACAATATACTAGTAGATGAACGTTGGTGATACGAGTATGTCATTGGGTGTGAGAGTTGAATGCCGAATAATTCCAATAAGTGCATATATTTTCAATGACCTTCTTCTGTTTGAATGGTTATTTTTCTCCAGTCATGGATGTCTAGTATATTTATTATAATATGTATCTATACATTTCTCTACACCTTTTTTGTCATGGTCAATTTCAAGCTTACGCTTTTACGCTTAGTTAATTTTACTCTTTGTTAATTAGTCTCAAAAATACTTGAATATATTTAATAATTTTTCAAAAAGTAGGTAGCGCATGTGGTCGTTTCTATTTTGTTCTTATTTCATTCTTTAACAAAGCGCCGCGTGCTTTTCAATTTCTCCGGACATAAATTTCACTAATTACCAAGGGTATCAAGAGCCCTAATTATGAATAAATCCAGCAATCTTTCTGAATTATTCGCGGTGAGTACCAGGTCTTTAGATAATGAACCCACACGGCCGTGGCCTTACTTCGAGATGATGAAGACAAATGGCCGGTGATAATCTAGATACATTTTTATGTTCGTGTCGTCAGCAGTCGCAATCATATAGGTAGTTATACCGTAGCGGGCCATCATAAACACGTGAACATGCACTCTAACGTCTTGACGCTGTTATCGTAATCAAATATTAAGTATTACCATTAGAATGGCAACCTTCAAACAAGTCAGCGTACGCCCGAAATAAGTTTTAAATGCGATAAAAGATGTCGCTGCTTAGGGGTAGCCTGCATACAAATTTGAACTCCATGAGCAACATCTAGAATCTAGAGGGCGCTGTACAGGCGAAGTATGAAAATTTGAAGCTCTTTGGCTATTTCCGATGTAGTACGACGTAATGTAAGAAGATTGACAGTCTTATATAATTACATTGCCTCTGGTATTATCTTGTTCGCTTCCATACAGTTTATGGCGTCTGCACCATGTAAATAAGGTAACGTTATTTTATAAAATTTCTAGCATTTGTATGTGCATAAACATTAATATGTAAAAATTGTAAAATCTCATGTTTGGTCGTTCCCGCGGGAATTTCGGAACATCTTGTCTTAGTGGTCCTCTACACTCCCAAAGGAACATGCCCAATTTCAGTAGTTTCGGCTGCGAGGTTATCATCAGTCAGTCAGTAATGGAAGATTTTTATAGGCATTTACAGAAGTTTTTAGATAATTTTGAAATAATTAAGGCGGGCGATGCAAGCGAGTTTTTTTATATATTTTTACGCAACGCCTAGTGTAATGGTAACTTGGTGCTTCGACCTAGTGCCTCAAAATCGGAGGGAGATGGTTGTTGAAGCAAAGTGACAAAAAGCATGGAAATAAATCGAACGTTTCCATACTTCCGTGATTTCATGACCTCCAGTCTAATTCTACATACGTTCACACTATATTCATTCATGACAAAATTTTGCAAGGCGCAGCTGTAATATGTCAGAAGTCGTCAACCGGTCACTGCGCCGATTAAAATAAATGTCTATTTTGGTGGTACAAATAAAAGACAGGCATCATCGCTTGATACGAAAATAAAAGTGATAAATCTCGCAGTGGGTGGGTGGTTTATTTAGGCAACATGGCGGGTTTCACTCAGAACACTCGGACTTGCAATAAATCTACATCTATCCCCGGGTGTAGAAACAAAGACTGGATTTGATGTTTCAATGCTGTTTAACGAGACTTTAACTTGCTGTTATCGCTCTGCCAAAACATGCCAGAGTAATTTATAATAATAATAATAAAGTTTATTTAATCAGATAATAAAATCCATTATGTTAGAATACAAATGTCACTTACTGGCTAATGTTAGTATTACACAATAAAATACACAAGACATACATAATAAAAAAAATCATAGACGTAAATAATATAGACCCGGTCTAACGTACACGTAATATGTCCCCACTTCCACGGTGTCCAATCCAAAGTTCTGTCACCGAGCGTGCGTGACAATAAGCGTTTTTAAAAACTTTTTTCGAAACTGTTTCTCAGTATCTAAAAACTCGTCTCATTGTTGAAAAAATGTGACCCAGCTTTAGTGTCACGATATAAGTTTAACTTTGGATTGGACACCAATGAAGCGGGGAAACATGACATGTGTCTACGTTAGGCCGGGTCCATACGAAGTATTATTTATGTCTATGAAATAAATAAATTACAGCTGGCGCTGGCGTAGGCCTACATTCACCCGTGCCTCCCTTGCACGGGTGAATGTAGGCCTCGCCAGCGCTTCATAAAAGCGCCGTCCATCCTGTCGGCCACCACGGCCAGGAGGCTGCTTATTGTTTATGCGCTGCCGAGATTTTTAATAATTTAAGCTGTGATTGCTACTTTTTGTTAAGGTAATTCGTAGTACCTCACCTAAGCATCGTTCATAATTCATAAAATGGATATTCAAAAATAAAAGTCCAGGTTAATTTTAGACGAAAATTTTATCTTAATAAAATGAATTTATCATAGAATTTAAGAAAAAAGCTAAATACGAAAACGATAAAAAAAACGGCTACGCTCCGCCTTTTAAATGGGTTTTTTACCTCTTTCGATATTAAAGGAATATATTTTCAAGCCTTTCCTTTTCCGTAATGATCATCTAAGTTTACCGAATACCTAATAATTGTTTGCGGCTTTAACTAAAAGTTTATAAAAAAGTAATTTTAAAAGCCGTGATTTGGAATTTCTTTGCACATTTTATAACAAATAACACATACTATAGAATTTTGTGGGATGGCGATGTATCGAAGTGCGTATTCGTTTTGTAGGGTTATTTTGATGCTTGTGAAGTGTTAGGCTACGTTCATTGCCAGAAAAGGATTATGAGATCAACACTTGAAGCGTTATTTACTCTGACCGACATCATGAGCTGAGTAAAGGTGAAACGGCTCTAGCAAGTAAATCTCTATAATATATCAAGATAGATACTCGTTAATAGCTCACATAAACAATAATAACAAATATGATGTGGGGGTAATAGGGATAATGCAGCTTTAGATACTTCTGTGGTTTTAACTATGTAGTTCTTAATAATGTGGGCCGTCTGCCTGTTTGCCAATCTTTTTACATAAAAAATAGCCCAAAGCTCACGAGATGGCGCCACTATAAATAATACCCAGTGTTGTCACATCATCCACAGCAACATTAAGCCCGTAAAATAATTTAGTTGTTCACTCACACCAATATTATACTACGCACAACTTGAAAGATAGCGTTTTTTGAACTCTTCATTACTTGAAATCCTCGTGCCTAGTACTTGCTATCAATTTTAATCACAAAATTTTAAATCTTATAATCAAGGCAGAATGTAGACACGAGGGGAATTAATTTCCATGCAAATGTGTTCATACGCGAAAGTATTTTTTATACCTTGATACCTAAACCTTGTATATTATCTTTCACAAAGAAGGTTTTTTTTTTAGAAATTGTCTCATTTTCTAAATAATAATCAGAAATATAAATATGTTAATATTTCAACCTGCAGCATTTTAAACTGTTCGCTTCTGCTCAAATAATACAGATAGCCCGCGCAATGTAAATACAAAAAACTATGAACAAAGTGCTTGAATAATTAATACGGTACCGTACTTAAGTAAAATCAATAACCTGGTAACATTTTTGTAAAAGGTCGAATGGATTATGGCAAATCACGTTTCCATTATTCGACGCACCGTGTTCCTATTGTTATGGTTTCGGGATTATGGATATTTCCTATAACAACATATTGACAGACTATTGAAAGTGGTAACGGTGCTCCCACGTATAGAAGTTATGTAACATTGATTTTCTATAGTATTATGGAATATTATTCTTGTTATAAAATGTTTATAACGTTATATATGTGGGAACACCAGTGCTGAATTTTCTTTATCGAGACTCTTTTCGCTGAAATTATGGAGTTTCTCAGATACTCAAAATAAAAATAATGGCAAACATTTTTATTATGTCGTTTTATAGAACCTGTTGTATAAATTCCAATTAAATGGAACTAAGATAAAAGTTAAAAAACTGCTTTAAATTTAGTTCAGTTTTGGTTAGCCTACTACGAGTACTTACTAGATTTATTCCGATATTGAAATAATACCGAACAAAATATGTTAAAAACATGTTCATGTTCGTGTTGCCAAACCAGACTGAAAAGATCTAAATGCATAAATATATGGGTTTTGATTATTTTCGTCACTTCAACTGCAACTTTTTATTTTGCTGCTAACTTCACCCCATTTCAACTGAAATGGCAACATAAAAAACATTCTAAGAACTTTTTTTTTAATCAGCTAGAGATACTTACACTTAGTCTTTCCAGCCAGTCATTACCAGTAGTAAATATTTGCAGTGGGAAACTCCTATATTCATGTCCATTAGTGCTAGGTCAGCCATTCCACAGGACATGCCGGCAAAAGGCCAAAGCAAATCTAATCTGGAAGCTGCATTTAGTAGAACATAATTACTACGCAAGCAATTTTCGATTGAATTAGAATTCTATTCCTGGTATTAGTATAATAGTAACGCTTTACATAAACTCATAATGTTTGGCTTTTCTCAATGGCAGTCAGTATCTATTACAAATGAATCACTACAGTAGTAGTATAAAACAAAATCGCTTCCTGTTTGTCTGTCCTTATGTATGCTTAGATCTTTAAAACTACGCAACCAATTTTGATGCGGTTTTTTATAATTAATAGAGTGATTTAAGAGGTTTAAGTATATGATTTTTTATAGTCTAACGCTCCATTCCCGCGTGAACGCTATAACCAACTTCCACGAGGACGAAGTCGCGGGCAGAAGCTAGCTTCATCATCATCATCATCATCATCAATCTGAAATTACCTACTGGCACAGAGGCATTCCATCTTAGGCCTCAGGGTGGGCAACGCATTCGAGATCTTATGGTTTCTTAATAAGAAATCATAAGATTTCGGTGTCCATGGGCCGCAGTGATCGCTTACCAGCAGGTGGCCTGTGTGCTCGTTTTCCTACTAATAAAATAAAAAACAAATTAAGTTAATATGAAATTATACTCATGTGGCTTGTCACGTTTGGTTTTGATGTTGTTACGGGAGTAATTCAGCAGTTTGGAATTAAGTTTTACGTTAAATACTACCAATAAGGCTTCCACAAGCCACAAATAGCCCACAAGGGAAGAAACGTGTGCACATCGATCCAACCCAACCCTATTGTTTCGAAGCAACTCTGGAATAATCGATAGGCGGACTCGCCAACCTTTTTACTTAATCGTGTTTAGTGTAGAAACTTTTAGGAAAATTCAAAAGTACTAGTAGTCAAACATTTTAATCAAATCACTGTTCGTGAATTTCATTGACCTATAATAAGTAATAACATATGGACGAACAGTGCCTAACAGAATATGTCAAAATATATGGAGCAAACTGACATTAGAAAATACGTTCCAATATGCTAATAACGCCTCTTTATAACGAAGGCCAAACGGGTGCCATAGTTGTTCGGGCACCCGTTTTGACGAGGCCATTTTTCTCCGGCTGATTGTAAATCCCTCTTATAAATAATAGATCAATGGAGAGTTTGTAGTGTTAAAATAATATGTTGGAATTTTATCATCTATGATAGTTTTCATAATGACAAAAGTTGTCGATACACCATAAAGTACTACGTAAAATAAATCATCTACATTATTACTTTATTAGTAAATTTGGCTACGATTTTAATATATAATATACGAATACCAATTAATAATTTGAAATCCCTTATTAATAGCTTTTCTGCGAAGAACTTTTACTTTAGAATGTATGAGTTGAAACGTTAACGTTCCCTTTTACACTGATGAACTGATTTAGATAATATTTTGTATGAAGATCGGTTGTGACCATGGGAAAGAAATTGGAAATTTTTTATTCGGGATATCATTTCTTAAAAGGGGAAAAGAGGTGTTAAAGTTCAATTTGTAATTGTACGCGGACGAAGTCGCAGGCCGAAGCTAGAGTACAATATTGACCATTAAATACCATGTACATTTTACGGGCTCTAATTAACAGTTTACACAACAGTAATATTCTTAATTACTGGCTGTAAACACAATCCAGTCAAAAACAGCACGGCACAACCAGCTGCGTGTAAACTACGAAGTTTCTATAAATACCTTGTATTAGCAAAGTTCTTGATTCACTTTTATGACTTACTGCTTCTGCCCGCGACTTCATCCGCGTGGAATTCCGTTATAGCGTTCCCGCGGGAAGAGAGCGTTACACTTTAACAGATTATATATTTAAACCTTCCTCAAGAACCACTCAACTATTTAAAATACGGAACCCTAAAAACCGCATCAAAATTCGTTGCGTAGTTTTAAAGATCTATGCATACATAGGGACAGACTGACAGGAAGCGACTTTGTTTTATACTAAGAAGTGTAGTGTTTATTTAACATTAAAAGCTAAAACATTAAGATTATTAACTTATGATTGGTGAAAGGAAAATAAAATTAAACTAGAAACATCTTTCTTTACTGACGTAGAACTCTATAGGTAGGTACAAACGAACTGTCTCTAGTATCTGATGCCATTGTTTCTTTATTCTTAAATATGGCTCATTTTCATTTTTGAACTTGCATACTTTGTTTCATACCTATTCGTATCATGCCTGCAACCAAGTCAATATTGAGGTAGATTAGACCTTCAATGATTTAATTTTGAATGAACGAAAAGCATCTTTCAAAAAATGTGACTAGAAAAATATCAAATTTGTAACTTAAGTTAAGTAATATCAATATTTTGCGTTTCAGAAGTTTTATAATATATAATTTATAAGACTGATGATTGAAAAAGTTTTAACTTTTTTATTAATATAAATACATAAAGGTTAAAATGACATTCGTTGACCCGGACCACACTTCAACGTCAAAAGAAACAAATCCATCCAATTGTACGCAGGCTTCGGTCTCATTAAGCAGAAATTGCTCGCTCATAAAGTACGCTTTATAGGTTCGGCGGTCTCGACGTCGAGAACGCTGTAAGAACATAATTTTGGGCCGTAAACCACTTTTAAAAACATTTCCCGTTCGTAGCCCCACATGTAGGATATTACGAATTAATAGTCATACTTATTACGGTCCATTTTTGACAAAATACCGCACTTTTGGAAAAAAGCAAGCCGCTTTGCACAGTGATAGTAGGGACCAAAATAAGCGATTTGATCCGAGGCAACCTCTGATTCGACCCTTAGGAACAGAGATGGCGCCACTTGTTCAAAATTTTATTTAAAAATTTCTAAAACCTGAACGGGTTGTCCGATTTTGACGATTAAGATGTCAATCGAAAGGAAATGAATTGTTCTATCATAAAAAAAATAATGAAGTGGTAAAAAAATATGATAAATAGCAGAAAAACCTTCATTATTGAAAAAAATAATTTAGTGTTTTCGTTTTTTTGTAATTTTATGAAAAAAATGTATAAAACTTGTACATTCTTATATATCTATTATATTGCGCAATTCATTGAGCACTTATTACAAAAAACCGCACATCAATATCTTATATAGTTCCGAAGTTATTAAACAATACACTACACGTTGTCAGTGCGGTGCTGCCGCCATACGTGCAATTTCGATACCTTACCTTGCCTGCCCGAAGTGCTCAAGGCTCTTTTTGTTCAAAATTTGCTATATGGGATAATGGTACGTTGTATTTGTCAAACAATTAATTTAATATTTTTATTAGGTATCTTATTTAAGCTGCGGTGGCCTAGTGGTTCGACCTCCGCCTCGCATGTAGAGGGTCGGAATTTCGAATCCGGCTCGCACCTTTAAGTTTACTTATGTGCGAAATTAAATTTGAATGTACCACTGGGCTTTTCTGTGAAGGAAAACATCCTGAGAAAACCTGTACGCATCTGCGAAAGGATGTATGTGAAGTCCCCAATCCCCACTGGGCCCGCGTGGGGACTGGACTATGGCCCAAACCCTCTCATGATGTGAGGAGGCCTGTGCCCAGCAGTGGGCCGTTAATAGGCTGTTGTGGTGGTGGTAGTGGCATTATCTTATTCATTCTTCCTCTTCAACGCTGGCCTTCCTGAAAATGAAATCGCTATGAAATATAGCATATGTTATGACTGAAACGCTGCAGGAATTACAACAGATATTGAGCGACCTAGCTCATTTATCCCAGCTCATTGTTCTCCGGATGAACTTGGTTAAAACCAAGGTCATGTTCAACGAGCACGTTGATCCGGGACCGGTCTCCGTAGATGGGATCTCTCTTGAGGTTGTTTCGGAATATGCTTACCTAGGACAAATCAACTTCAAGAAAGAAATCAAGACAAGAATTCGAATGGGCTGGGCAGCATTTGGCAAACTTCGGCGAGTCTTCTCAGCGTCAATACTACAAAACTTGAAGATTAAAGTCTTCAATCAGTGCGTCCTACTGGTAATGACATACGGAGCCGTAACGTGGACACTCACGATCCGTCTGGTCCACCATCAACTAAAGGTTGCTCAGCAAGCTATGGAAAGGGCTATGCTTGGTTTATCTCTAAGGGATCGAATCTAGAACGAAATAATTCGGCAGAGCACCAAAGTGAACAGACATAGCCCAAAGAATTAGCAAGCTAAAGTGGCATGGTCCGGTCACTTTTGCCAAAGGACCGACGAACGCTGGAGCAGACGAGTTCTCGAGTGGAGACCACGAATCGGCAAAAGAAGCGTAGGACGCCCTGTGGCTACTGGCTAGATGGAGAGATAACTTTCGCAGGGTTGGTGGCAGAAACTGGAAGCTAATAGCTGAATACAGAGCTAAGTGGCAATCAATGGGAGAGGCCTATGCTCAGCAGTGGACTGATGCACGCTGATGATGATGAAATATAGCATTACTATATTTCGCCAAAGGCCAAATGCGAAAGTAAAATACAGATTCAGAAATCCTAATGATCATAGTAATGCTTTATTTCATCATCATCAGCGTGCATCAGTCCACTGCTGGGCATAGGCCTCTTCCATTGATTGCCACTTAGCTCTGTCTTCAGTTATTAGCTTCCAGTTTCTGCCACCAACCCTGCGAAAGTTATCTCTCCATCTAGTCAGTAGCCACAGGGCGTCCTATGCTTCTTTTGCCGATTCGTGGTCTCCACTCGAGAACTCGTCTGCTCCAGCGTTCGTCGGTACTTCGGCAAAGGTGACCGGACCATACAACTTTAGCTTGCTAATTCTTTGGGCTATGTCTGTAATTTTGGTTCTCTACCGAATTACTTCGTTACAGATTCGATCCCTTAGAGATAAACCAAGCATCGCCCTTTCCATAGCTCGCTGAGCAACCTTTAGTTGATGGTGGACCAGGCGCACCGTGAGTGTCCACGTTTCGGCTCCGTATTTCATTACCGGTAGGACGCACTGATTGAAGACTTTAGTCTTCAAGTTTTGTGGTATTGACGCTGAGA
Organism: Aethes cnicana; assembly: GCA_963971205.1. Taxonomy (NCBI): domain Eukaryota; kingdom Metazoa; phylum Arthropoda; class Insecta; order Lepidoptera; family Tortricidae; genus Aethes; species Aethes cnicana. The sequence continues at coordinate 6,085,360 of OZ020286.1, forward strand.
AGACTCACCGAAGTTTCCCAAATGCTGCCTAGCCCATTCGAATTCTTGTCTTGATTTCTTTCTTGAAGTTGATTTGTCCTAGGTAAGCATATTCCGAAACAACCTCAAGAGAGATCCCTCTACGGAGACCGGTCCCGGATCAAAGTGCTCGTTGAACATGACCTTGGTTTTAACCAAGTTCATCCGGAGACCAATGCGCTGGGATGAATGAGCTAGGTCGTCCAATATCTGTTGTAATTCCTGCAGCGTTTCAAACATAACATATGCTATATTTCATAGCGATTTCATTTTCAGGAAGACCAGCGTTGAAGAGGAAGAATGAATAAGATAATGCCACTACCACCACCACAACAGCCTATTAACGGCCCACTGCTGGGCACAGGCCTCCTCTTATCATGAGAGGGTTTGGGTGGGCCATAGTCCAGTCCCCACGCGGGCCCAGTGGGGATTGGGGACTTCACATACATCCTTCGCAGATGCGTACAGGTTTTCTCAGGATGTTTTCCTTCACAGAAAAGCCCAGTGGTACATTCAAATTTTATTTCGCACATAAGTAAACTTAAAGGTGCGAGCCGGATTCGAAATTCCGACCCTCTACATGCGAGGCGGAGGTCGAACCACTAGGCCACCGCAGCTTAAATAATCTTATTTAAGCTACCTGATAAAAATATTAAATTAATTGTTTGACAAATACAACGTACCATTATCCCATATAGCAAATTTTGAACAAAAAGGGCCTTGAGCACTTCGGGCAGGCAAGGTAAGGTATCGAAATTGCACGTATGGCGGCAGCACCGCACTGACACCGTGTAGTGTATTGTTTAATAACTTCGGAACTATATAAGATATTGATGTGCGGTTTTTTGTAATAAGTGCTCAATGAATTGCGCAATATAATAGATATATAAAAATGTACAAGTTTCATACATTTTTTTCATAAAATTACAAAAAAACGAAAAAACTAAATTATTTTTTTCAATAATGAAGGTTTTTCTGCTATTTATCATATTTTTTTACCACTTCATTATTTTTTTTATGATAGAACAATTCATTTCCTTTCGATTGACATCTTAATCGTCAAAATCGGACAACCCGTTCAGGTTTTAGAAATTTTTAAATAAAATTTTGAACAAGTGGCGCCATCTCTGTTCCTAAGGGTCGAATCAGAGGTTGCCTCGGATCAAATCGCTTATTTTGGTCCCTACTATCACTGTGCAAAGCGGCTTGCTTTTTTCCAAAAGTGCGGTATTTTGACCGTAATAAGTAGGCTATAAAACTGTGCATCTAATAAGCAGTATCCTAGTTTCTAAACTAGGATACTGCTTATCAGATGTACAGTTTTAATCAGATTCTTAAATCTAATTATAGAATACATTTTATTACGCTAATTAAACAATAATAAAGTAAAAAAATCAAGTAGTGAATTTCGTGTAGTCTTTTGGTATCTAATTAAATATTCTAATGCAGAGCAAAAATGGTCTAAAAATGATAAGAAACCAAATTACTGTCTCAACAGTAGCGCCTAAAGTTATATGATTTACCTAACAAATCTTCTGAATCTAGTTGAGGATATAAATTCAACCACTTTGTGCCTTAAACGCTCAAATTGTAGCCTGATTGGCATTCATCAAATGCCTCTAGCATCCGTATCAATGGAATGGTTGAACCACCACCGTTTGACCGCGCGCGTCTAACGCGACCTCCGCCGACAGGGAAACACGTACAACACAAATATTGATCAAGCGTTTCTATGTACAAGTACATATCGATTGTCACGCCCATGCACATTGAAACTGTTAGTTCGGAGCATATTGGTCTGCCAAACGTACTGTGACAAATACGGATTAATTAAAAAAAAGTCTGCTTGTTATTGTTTTGCTTTATAGTCACTTTGGAAATACAAAATGTGGCTTACAAAATGCGTGAATACATTTTCCGTTTGCGAAGTAGGTAATTTTAAGCTTCCTTATTTGCAAATTGCAAATATATTTGCAAAGTCCAAGCCCCTATTGTTACTTTTGACTGGGATTACTTTAAATTTAGGTATAACAAAGCAGCGGTTCCAATTTGAAAATTTATATAGCGTGCTCCGATTTATCGTGTCTTATAGTAACTAACGAGGGTGGCGAAAGGTAAACAGTATTATGAAGCCATACCCCCGGATACCTACATTGTTAGGTGCTTCAATTGTTCCGTCACCATATTTAACAAAGACAACTATTTAAATTGCTTTGTTAAAAGTGTACTGTACTTCGAACGATCTTTGCTTAAAATATAAATATATACAATCTCACCCCAACCATCTAGAGAGTTCGGGATGTTGTTGGCGTCACTTGCTATTTGGTATAAAATATTATTCAAATTAATTTAGGACTAAAATTTTGTAATCTCATCCTGAACTGATGGACCAGGACCAGAAAGTTCTCGAAAATAATTTTGTGTCTACTACTGAAAGACGCGGTGCCACAAACGGCTAAAGACCGAAACCTGGTAAATAAAAGTGGAACTTTGTGGAAAGACGACAGACTGATAGACCTAACCTAAAAATACACTCTTGAAACTGAAGTATAAAATTGCTTTTATGAATTTTATTGTATTCTTGTTGTAACAACAACTGTCTTCAGTTACATTTTACGATAGCCTTTTCGTTTGATCCGAGCTTGTGCTGGCCACCCTACTCACTTCACTTCACTTGAACTGATTACCCTGCGACATTTTCTGCATGTTAGATCAGTCTGATTCGTTTGATCTAAAGTAAATCAAATTACACATTTATAAAATGTCAAGGAACTCATATGGCTTTTTGTACCTAACAGTTTGAACATTTTATTACGTACCTAATTGATAAAAAGGTATTTCATGACGATTCACTCGGATAAATACTTTTTTTTTATTGAGAGCTAGCTGAATAGATTTTAGTTTCGGATATTAAAACTAGTTCCGTGAATAAGTTTATATAAATTGTTACAAATTATACACGTAATAACACAGTATCAAGAAACATACGAGACTTGAGATATAGTGGCTTCTTTTGGCGAATGATATCGCGTTCCGGCAGGGAATATAACTAATATACCATCTAAATCCGAATTTTAAGTAGACAAATTGCAAGTAGCCCAATAATTTTAAAATAGATGATGGAAAAGTCTTCGTCGTGAAATTCATCATCGTGACGCTGACAAATCATTTTCTGAACGTTTGAAATTAAATCATTAAGTCACCATGCTGAGACAGCAGCTTCAAGATTACCCTTATAAATCTAGACGAAGTCACTTGTCTCCGTGGCGACACTTAACAGCTGGCTTGACTTATTCCTACGCCGTCCGAAATTTAACGAGGGTCGGCTACTTGACCACTCCCTGTACTTAAGGCTTGAGTATCGTTATTTATTTTATTTTACATCACCCTTGGCCGTAAAGTGGGATTTTCTGCCCGCTACGCGGAGAGAAAATTTCACTTCTTGGCCAAGGCAAGATGTAAAACTTTTGACAAACCACGGGCGGTAATTCGTAAAGCCCCAGATCGCATATTTATGGCCCTCACCTTCGGTTCGGGCCACAGAAACCTGCGATCTGGGACATTTACGAATTCACCACCCTAGGTCTGTAATGTACTATTGTTACTGAAAGTGGTTATGATACCTATACTTGATATGCGTCCTGTTACTATAAAATAAACGATTTTATTAGCTAGCTTTAACTGGCTTTTGCCCGCGAATTCCTTATAACATTCCCGTGGGAACTATGTGTATTTTCGGGATAAAAAGTACTTTGTCTTTCCTGAGACTCGGGCTATCTTCATACCAAATTTCATCTAAATCGGTCCAGGCGTTTATGCGCGAAGAGGCAATAGACAGACAGAGTTCCTTTCACATTTATAGTATTCGTTTAGACATAGAACAGTAGAAATCTGTTTAAAAATTCTAGGAAACGTGTGTCTATGATTTAAAAAAAAAAAAAACCGACTTCAAACTCCGACAGCCTACAAAGTCGGTCATCGAAATCGGTGCACAATTGACGGAGTAATCGCGGAACACAATACATACATACAAAAAAAAAATACAGAAGAATTGAGAACCTCCTCCTTTTTTGAAGTCGGTTAAAAACAGCTATTATTCTGACGACAACACAATGACCCTAAGTGTTATATCGGTGGAAAATAACGACCTCGAACAACAACCATTAAATGTGGACCAATTAATTATCCTTAACCTACTTATCTTTTTACGTCTATTAATTATTCTAGTACTGTCGTCATAAAAAAAGTTATTACTCAAATAAACAAAGACTACCAGGATCCTACCTCTAACAGAGGTAAAATACTTTCTAAACTTGAGCTTACATAGAATAAACATTAACGTGGTAACGCAATGGGAGCAGAACGATCATCCACTTAACTGTAGACAGTCCTTTACATTAATGCACCCCTTTACCCCCGATACCGTTACGGCCGACCGATATATCCGCAGTTCAGTTTTACTCGCACGCAACACGATCTAGGTTACAATTTCATTTTCATACGTTACTCAAGGAAGTTTTACACTCACTTACAAGCATGAATAAATATAATACCCCGGGGAAATGAGAACAAGTTTATGCTTTTAACGGATTAGGCAAAAACTTAGTTCATAGATATTTAGGCGGCATTTTCTTGGATTGTTTATTTCTTCCGAATGGTGCGGTAGTACGAGTAATTTAGCATTCATGTTCCTTGGGGAGTGCAAGGGAGGACTAAGAGAGGATTTTCCAAAATACTGTAACAGGAAAAAATGGGTCCCACGCAGGCTGCACCTCGGAAGATGTCTAGTTACCAATCAAAATGTTGAAATATTTGCTAATTTAGTTTGTAATTTAGTTCATTCTTGTCTCTTAGGAATAAGTTATCCTTTACAGGCCACCGTTGAAGTTGGTGTTCTCTAAATAGGTATAATTTAAAGTAATTCTCAAACCTACCGGGAATCCTCTCTGAACAGATGCGCCGTGGAACAATGCTACGTAACAAAGCCATTGGCGTGGGAATAATAACTACATAACGCCGTAAGCCCAAAACTTGATCCTATTATGCGAAGTTTAGGTACTATTATTGCCGAGATCATTTACTATAAAAATTTTGGTACTAAGCTATAAATATTTTGCTTAGCATGTAGTGAATGTGTTTAGGCAGAGATTTATGGATTTTTCCGGAATAAAAAGTAGCTAATAAAATACCTCCGTAAAATGCAGTTGAAGCGTGAAGAGATGACAGACAGTCAGAGTTACTTTTGCATTTTATAATATTACATCAAACCTCCCTCGTCGAGTTTAATCTGAGCTAACACAAGATGAAATTGTCAACGTAAACGATAAAGTTAGTTATGAAATTCTTACATTCTTATTAATTCTTACATTAATGTATTTTATTTGGTGTTCGAAATTTCGCCGAACACGTGATTCTCTCACCCGCTCCGGTGTAACCCACGAGGGGCTCTCATTGTCGAGGACATGCCCTCATGGAACAAAATATGCAGGTGGGAAATAAATAATAAGATACGCTGTAACATAGCAAGTAATATAATTGACAAAATTTATTCGATTTCTTAGGAAAATAAAAGTTAACACAAAGCAAGTATTCCATACCTAGCATAGTTTGAAACCCCTGACATAACATGGGATAGATTCTATACCGATATTTTCACGGTATTACCGATGTCGAAATCGTGGATACCGGCTAGTTTGACATAAAGAAATACCTTACGTATTTTTGTTACAATAGGACCACTTCGAGCGAGATATTTACAGACAAAAGATACCTACTTTGTTGTTTAGGAGCGCCTTCCCTTAATCCGTGGTTTATCTAGAGAGAATCTTCTTCGCTTCAACCGCTTGCTAAAGAAACTACATGTACCTAATTTGTGGCTTATGTTGGCGTGTGTCCGTCTGTGGCTTCGCAGACAACGGATTAACTGGTTTTGATTTTTTATTCAGAGTAATTTCAAATATACCCATTTATATTTGATAGAACATTCAATTTTTGTGTGATTCATCATAATCATGGTGATTGCGTAGTGATTATTGATGATTTTACTAATCACAGAGAGCGGAGTACCCCCCAGTAAATCTGTTAAAAATAAGAGTATAGCTAGTGTCGGAATGATATTAATAAGTATTCTAAAGACTTAACATACATATCGACGGTGGAAAGGAAGAACCTCTTAAGCGCCATTTTTTGAATTTTACAGGAGAGCGTTTTAAAGTTATTTTTTTCGAAAAAAAAATCATAACTTTTTTTCTACGCTATTTAGAAACTTGCGTTGTATGTAGGCATTATTGCAAATTGTAAAAGCTATCAAATGATATTAGAATTAGCCCTATAACCACAGAATCTTCTGAAATAAATGTCGGTTAAGTGAAATTGACACGAAGTTGTTCCCGGAAGAACCAATTAAGCGACATTACGATTTTATAGATAGATAGCAGCAAAAACAATTGAACGACTTATATTGTCTAATCCACTCCTGGAATAAATGGTTTAAGCGACAATGGTGAAGGTACAGTAACATCATTCATTAAATAGTTTTTCTGCATTTCAATGTGTAAAAAAGTTGTCTTCCGTGTAACATAGAGTAGTATAGGGAGATCCAAGTACCTATGTAAATATTAACACTTGCACCAAGCCGCTAACCTCGGGTTGGCCTCTTAACTTTGGTTTAGTTGTATCAACTTAACTCGAGTTGGAGGATATTAACCCGAGTTTAGCGGCGTTGGTGCAAGTCAGCCTTAATATTTTTTATGATGTCAAATATGGATCATATTGAAATTCTAAATTATTCTGACATCAAAACGGTTATTGGAAATATTACAAATATTATTTGTTTAGTTTGAAATTGAAGAAAGTCTTGATCGCGTTCACATTTTCATCTGTCATTCATAAAGGTATCTGATACTGATGCTGGGAGTATAAAGGAACAACAAGACAGAAATGCCCACAGTTGGCATAATATCCAAAATTATAAAATTTGTTAAGACTTTGACCAGGTTTGAGTCTGACTTCTTGTTATATTTTAACTAGCTTCTGCCCGCTACTTTCGCCCGCATGGGATTCGTTTATCGCGTTCCCGCGGGAACTATGCGTTTTTCCAGGATAATAAGTAGCCTTTGTCCTTTCTCGGGACTCCAACTATTTTTATACAAAATTTCATCAAAATAGCTCCAGCAGTTTTCACGTGATGCGCGTCCAAATAAACAGACAAACAGACAAAAATTCTAAATCTTATTTATTTTATTCAGCCACAAAATTACATAATTAATAAAACAAAACATCATCAAAATCCACATCAAGCTTCGTCAAAGATTGAGGTGATATAATGCCTCGAAATTAATACTAATAATGCTTAATAATAATAATAATAAAACATACATACATAATAATGATAACAACTGTTAAAAATTAAAAATTAACCTTTCCACCGCTACAAATGCTACAATTAAAATTCTAAAAACTATTGGAATGTGTTCTGTTATCGATTCTAATTTAAGTATCCCCAGCAAACCTTTTTTTCGAATATCTTCCATGTAAAGACTTTCAACCCTCTTTAGCTTTATTATATAGACTAGGTGCCGAGTGGGTGCGCGAGCTGCGAGCAGCTCGCGTAATACCGACGCTAAGATTTTGCCAAAAGGCTTTTTTATGGTAGCGGTTCGGGTTTGTAAGATCGCAATTAATTAAAATGTTACCTACTTGCACTTTATAATAGTAGAAGTTCGTTTTTTTCTGCCTGTCGCTTTGTTTTGAGAGGTCGCAGTTCAAAACTGACATACCTGCACTTTTCAGGAAGCGGTTCGATTTTGCGAGGTCGCAATTCAAACCTAACCTAACCTATCTCCACTTTTATGACATCGGTTTTGATTTGTTCAAACCTAGTTTGGATTCTCCATGTTACGGTTCAAATCTAACCTAACCCTTTCAGCACCTATTCAGGCAGCTGTTAGATTTTGCGAGGTCGCAGTTCGAGCCAAACCTAACTTATTTGCACTTTCTAGCAGCTGTTAGATTTTATGGCTGTGGCTGGTTTTTGTGAAGTCACAGTTAAAACCTAACCTAACCTGCCTGCCTGGATTTTTCTGACAGCGGTTCGGTTTTGTGGGGTCTCAGCGATTTGGTTTTATGAGGTCAAACCGAACCTAAACCATCTCGACTATTCTGGCAGCATTTCGGATTTGTGAGATCAAAGTTCAACGCTAACCTGGCCTAATTGCACTTTAAGTATTTTTTATACTTATGGTGTAGGCAAACAGCCCACCTACCTGATGGTAAGTGGTATGGTAAGTATAGCAGCAGTTTTCAATGTCATGGTTCAAACTTAACCTAACCTACCTGTACTTTTCTGGCAGCTGTTGGATTTTGCGAGGTCGTAGTTCAAACCTAACCTAAACTATCTGCACTTTTTCGGACAGCAGTTAGATTTATACCGACGGTAAAAAATGCCAAAAGGCTTTTTTTTGGTAGCGGTTCGGGTTTGTGAGTTCGCAAATATTTTTTTATCTAAGCTACATGGATTAGTTTTGTGAGGTCACAGTTCAAACCTAACCTAACCAAGAGTACCTTTTCTGGCAGTGGTTCGGATTTGTAAGATCTTTTCAACCCTTACATAACCTATCTGCATTTTCTAGCAGCAGTTCGGATTTTCGATGTCACGGTTCAAACCTAACCTACTTTTACTTTTCTGGCAGCTGTTACATTTTGCGAGGTCGCAGTTCAAGTCTCACCCTACTAACTTGCACTTTTGGTAGTCTGTGTTATGGGGACGCGGTTCAAATCTAACCTAACCTACCTACATTTTTCGGGCAGCGGTTAAAATTTGAGGGATTACAGTGCAACCCTAACTTAACTTACCTGCACTTTCTAGCAGCGGTTTGGATTTTTTCTGGTTTGAACTGCGAACTCACAAAACCAAACCAGGTTTTGTGAGTTCGCAGTTCAAACCTCACCTAACCAGTTCCCTAGTGGAACGCATAAATAAAAACGCATAATCTCAAAACATGAAAATTCCACGCATGATTTCAAAACGCATAAAGTTTTAACGCATAATCTCTAAACGCATAAACTTTAAATAATACCAATATCCCACCCAAAATTATGCTAAATCATAATTATGAAAACATTATGCATACTTTTTTATGGTTTACAACATTATGCGTTACAACTTTATCCATAAAAAAATATGCATTATGACATGATGCGTTAAAAGATTATGCCATAGTACTGTTATGCCAAATGATACTTATGCCAAATGACAATTATGCCACATGAAGGCTATGCGTTAAAATTTAATGCGTTATTCATTATGCGTTTTGACATTATGCCAAAAAAATATGGGTTCAAAGGGGCACCCAGCCTAACCTCTGCCTGGACTTTTCTGGCAACGGTCCGGTTTTGAGGGGTCACAATTCAGACTTAAAAAAACCCTACCTGTACTTTTCAGGCAGCGATTTGGTTTGAGGCCGCAGTTCAAACCTAACCTAACCTACCTGTACTTTCCTTGCAGCTGTTAGATTTTGCGAGGTCGAACTTCAACCTAACCTAACTTAACCTTTCTGCATTTTTTGACAGTAGTTCCGTTTTTTGAGGTCGCAGTTCAAATCTCACCCTATTTTTGGTATCGGTTCGGTATTGCGAGATCGCAGTTCAACCTTAACCCACTTTTACCTTTCCGGTGGCAGTTAGATTTTTAACCGACTTCCAGAAATGAGGGAGCTCTGTATTCCACTGCACACATGTATATTTTTATGTATGTTTACTGCACTACATTTGATTTTCAAAATTATTTTTTCATTTATTTATGATCGAGCTGGTTCTTTAGACAATTATGACATGGTTAAAATCTAGCCTAACATACCTTCCTGCATTTTTCTGGCAGCGGTTCGGATTTGAGGGATTACAGTGCAACCATTACCTGCACTTTCTAGCAGAGGTTGGAATTTCTTTCTGACTGTGGTTTGTTTTTGAAATTCCCCCTTAAAGGGTTAAAGGAAGTTAAAAGTTTGTATGTAACTTCTAAACGGCTAGGCCTAGAATCATAAATATTGGCAGAAAGCTTTCTCTTATGTCGTAAATGGGCACTAAGAAATATTTTTTGGGTGTTTTCCTTTACAATTTTCCCTTTGGGGTAAAAATTCAAGGGGGTTGAACGTTTTTATGAAACTTCTAAACCGCTACCATAGCTTAGAAACATGAAATTTGCCAGAAACGCTTCTCTTAGACCAAAGTGGGCACTAAGAAAGGAGTTTTGGAAATTTCCTCTTAAGTGGATTAAAATGAGGGTTAAAAGTTTCAATGAAATTACAGCAGTTTTAGAGTTGGACGCGAAAAGTATATTGCCAATCGTTTGCGATGCTGATTACGACCAATAGTTTTTCAATACGAGTTAAAAATTAGTGGCGCGCATAATTGAGTCCCGGGGAAGGAAACAGGCTACTTTATTAAGTTCGGCGAACACGGGGTCAGTGTTTATCCCGGAAGTACGCTTAGACACCGCGGGAACGCGTATAGGTCCGGTTTTGCAAAATCGCAGTTCAAACTTAACCCACTTTTACCTTTCCGGCGGCAGTTAGATTTTTAACTGACTTCCGGAAATGAGGAAGCTCTGTATTCCACTGCACACATGTATGTTTTTATGTATGATTACTGCATCACATTTGATTTTCAGAATTATTTTTTGTTTATTTGTGATCGAGCTGGTTCTTTAGACAATTATGACATGGTTAAAATCTAGCCTAACATACCTTCCTGCATTTTTCTGGCAGCGGTTCGGATTTGAGGGATTACAGTGCAACCATTACCTGCACTTTCTAGCAGAGGTTGGAATTTCTTTCTGACTGTGGTTTGTTTTTGAAATTCCCCCTTAAAGGGTTAAAGGAAGTTAAAAGTTTGTATGTAACTTCTAAACCGCTAGGCCTAGAATCATAAATATTGGCAGAAAGCTTTCTCTTATGTCGTAAATGGGCACTAAGAAATATTTTTTGGGTGTTTTCCTTTACAATTTTCCCTTTGGGGTAAAAATTCAAGGGGGTTGAACGTTTTTATGAAACTTCTAAACCGCTACCATAGCTTAGAAACATGAAATTTGCCAGAAACGCTTCTCTTAGACCAAAGTGGGCACTAAGAAAGGAGTTTTGGAAATTTCCTCTTAAGTGGATTAAAATGAGGGTTAAAAGTTTCAATGAAATTACAGCAGTTTTAGAGTTGGACGCGAAAAGTATATTGCCAATCGTTTGCGATGCTGATTACGACCAATAGTTTTTCAATACGAGTTAAAAATTAGTGGCGCGCATAATTGAGTCCCGGGGAAGGAAACAGGCTACTTTATTAAGTTCGGCGAACACGGGGTCAGTGTTTATCCCGGAAGTACGCTTAGACACCGCGGGAACGCGTATAGGTCCGGTTTTGCAAAATCGCAGTTCAAACTTAACCCACTTTTACCTTTCCGGCGGCAGTTAGATTTTTAACTGACTTCCAGAAATGAGGAAGCTCTGTATTCCACTGCACACATGTATGTTTTTATGTATGATTACTGCATCACATTTGATTTTCAGAATTATTTTTTGTTTATTTGTGATCGAGCTGGTTATTTAGACAATCATGACATGGTTAAAATCTAGCCTAACCTACCTGCATTTTTCTGGCAGCGGTTCGAATTTGAGAGATTACAGTGCAACAATAACTGTTTAACCTACCTGCACTTTCTAGCAGCGGTTAGGATATTTCTCTGGCCGTGGTTTGTTTTTGAAATTCTCCCTTAAAGGGTTAAAGGGAGTTGACAGTTTGTATGAAACTTCTAAACCGCTAGGCCTAGAATCATAAATATTGGCAGAAAGCTTTCTCTTATGTCGTAAATGGGGACTAAGAAATGATTTTTGGAAAATTTCCCTTAAGTGGGGTTAAAATTTAAGGGGCTTGAACGTTTGTATGAAACTTTTAAACCGCTACCTTAGCTTAGAAACATGAAATTTGCAAGAAACGTTTCTCTTAGACCAAAGTGGGCACTAAGAAACTTTTGGAAATTTCCTTTTAAGTAGAGTAAAATGGGGGTTAAAAGTTTCTATGATATTACAGCAGTTTTAGAGTTGGACGCGGAAAGTATGTTGCCAATCGTTTGCGATGCTGATTACGTTACGACCAGTAGTTTTTCAATACGAGTTAAAAATTAGTGGCGCGCATAATCGAGTCCCGGGGAAGGAAACATGCTTTATTAAGTTCAATCGCAGTTCGGGCGCCATTTTGATTTTTTCAAAGTTCATATTTTTCCCATAGTCACCATACTGAATCAAGCAATTCTTCCATACATTATTATTACCTCTCACCAATACAATTGGCTGTGCTATACAAAATGTGACAAAAGTGAAAAAAAAAAACCTGGCGCCAGTGTTGCCAGTTTTTTCTGACGAAAATGGTCAAATGTCATTACTACGACCGCAACAAATCGTCCCGGGTGTTTTTTCATCAAAAATGTTTCTCCTTCCACTTTTCAACTTTTTGAATGTAATGTCCAAAAAAATTTGTTGAAAAAAAAAAAAATACCAAATAGCAAAATTGACAATATATCCAGGCAGATTGAAAAACAAGTCAAAGAAAAGGACAAAAACCATCACAACATGACCCTGCAGACACCTGGAAAAGTCCAAAAATTCAATTTCAAATATCTCGGCGGCCATCTTGTTTTTCCAATTTAATCATAACACTCGTCCTAAAATTATCCGAAAAGGACACCAATCTTGAGTAAGCGCCCTGATAAAAAAAAGTTGGCCATTTCAGCTCGGCCGCCATCTTGAATTTTGGACATGTCAGATTTTTCCCACAGACACGGATGCAAAACGACAACATCCCTTATACATGACATTCACCCCCCACCGCTCCTTCGGGCGCTCTATTCGACTTTTCGTAAAACAAAAAAAATCTGGACGCCAGTTGCCATCGATAAAAATAGTCAAATATGTCATTACGTGATTTTTTAACCAAAAATATTTCTCCTTCTACTGTCACATTTTTGAATAAAAAGTCGAAAAAAATGAATGACCGAAAAAAAAACTCAACCTGGCAACACTTGCAGCCAAGCTCCACAATCGGCTTATACAAGGTGACCCGCTCAAATGTTGCCAACGGAAGAAAAATTCGCCTGGAAAAATGCAAATTTTCGTTGATTTTACAAAATGGCCGCCAAGAAGTCCGCCATCTTGTTGAAAAAAAAAAACAATCCTCGACGACAAAATTGAGGACATACCCGAGCACACAGAGAAAAAATATCGAAAAAAAATAAAAAAATCACCACGCCGCGACCCCGCAGAGACACCTCGAAAAATGAAAATTTTCAAACGCAAATATCTCGGCGGCCATCTTGTTTTTCCAATTTTGCACAACGTAATCGCAAAGAACGCACCAAATTTATTCGAAAACGACACCGATATCGGGTATAGAGCGGAAAACGAAAAAACTCAATCATCTCAACTCGGCCGCCATCTTGGATTTTTGAAATGTCAGATTTTTACCATAGACACGAGGGGAAGAGTAAAAAACCCGCCATAGACGACTCTCCGCCTTCTCGACCCCTTCATGGAGAACAATTGCGTCATTCAGTGGTAGGTTGATTGTGGGATTAGGTAAAAGCTGTGTTTAAATTGTTCGATACAAGGTCACTCCGTGAGCCACTGCTGAGGCGGTCCCCTATAAGAAGCTCCAAAGGGGGGCGAATGTAACGGACCATGTACGTACCAAAAATACGTTTTTATGAAAATGATTATTTTTTGTATGGCAACACTGAACTATTTTTTTACAAAATAAGAAAACTATTAATACCTATAAACGCCTCATTCAATACAACGACATCAAATGATGCCAACCCACTCAAAATTAAATATTCGTTGCAATAAATACCTTTGTATGAAAATGTATTTTTTATGTATGGCAACACTAACATTAAATATTTTTCCTATAACCACCATGTTGAATCAAGCAATTTGACCATACATTATTATCGCCCTCTACCAATACTTTTGGTTGAGCTATTCGAAATGTGTGAAAATAGAAAAAAAAATCCTGACGCCCGTGTTGCCAGTTTATTCAGACAAAAATAGTCAAATGTCATTACTACAACTGCGGTAAATCGTTTTGACTAATTTTTTTATCAAAAATGTTTCTCCTTCTACTTTTCATATTTTTGAATGAAAAGTCCAATAAAATGTATGGACAAAGAAAAAATCAACCAAACCTGGCAATACTATGGATCAAGTCCTAAAACCGCCAAAAACAAAGTGATCCGCTAATATGTTGCCAATCTCAAAATATCTCACCTTGAATAATGCAATTTTTCACACATTTCACTAAATGTCAGCCATGGGGTCCGCCATATTGTCGAAAAAAAAAACATTCCTTGACAACAAAATTGAGGATAAACCCGAGCCCATAGATAAAAAATATCGAAAAATTACCAAAAGATCACCGCAATGCGACCCTGCAAAGACACCTCGAAAAATGAAAATTTTCAAATACAAATATCTCGGCGGCCATCTTGTTTTTCCAACTTTTTTCAATTTTATCGTAGCAGTCGTCCTAAAATTGACCGAAAACGACACCAATATTGGGTAGGTGCGATAACAAAAAAAAAAGTTGATAATCGCAGTTCGGGCGCCATTTTGAATTTTTCAAACTTCATATTTTTCCCATAGTCACCATTTTAAATCAAGCAATTGTTCCATACATTATTTTTACCTCTCACCAATACTTTTGGCTGTGCTATACGAAATGTGAGAAAAGTGAAAAAAAAAAACCTGGCGCCAGTGTTGCCAGTTTTTTCTGATGAAAATGATCAAATGTCATTACGACGACTGCAAAAAATCGTCCAGGGTGATTTTTTTCATCAAAAATGTTTCTCCTTCTACTTTTCAACTTTTTGAATGAAAAGTCCAAAAAAATGTATGGACAAGGCAAAAAAAAACTGAGCCTGGCAACACTCCCGACTGAGCCCTACAACCGCCAAAAACAACGAATTCTGCTCAAATGTTGCCAACCTCGTAGTATTTCAACTCGAAAAATGCGATTTTCAGAGCTTTTTACATTAAGGCCTCCACGGGGTCCGCCATTTTTATGAAAAAAAAAAAACAATCCCAATTGGCAAAATTGAGAATATATCCAAGCAGATCGAAAAAAAAAAGTCACACAAAAAGACAAAAACCATCACATCACGACCCTGCAAAGACACCTCGAAAATTCCAAAAATTCAATTTGAAATATCTCGGCGGCCATCTTGTTTTTCCAACTTTTTCCAATTTTATCATAACACTCGCCCTGAAATTATCCGAAAACGACACCAATCTTGGGTAAGCACCCTGATAAAAAAAAAAGTTGGCCAAGTCAGCTCGGCCGCCATCTTGAATTTTGGACATGTCAGATTTTTCCCATAGACACGGATGCAAACCGACAATATCCCTCATACATGACATTCACCCCCCACCGCTCCTTCGGGCGCTCCAATCAAATTTTCGTAAAACAAAAAAAAAATCCGGGCGCCATTGTTGCGAGTTGCCAGCGACGAAAATAGTCAAATGTCATTACGACATTGCCAGTCGATATTCTCATGCGATTTTTTAATCAAAAATATTTCTCCTTCTACTTTTCACATTTTTGAATGAAAAGTCCAAAAAAATGTATGACCGAAAAAAAAAAAACTCAACCTGGCAACACTCGCAGCCGAGCTCCACAACCGCCTTATACAAAGTGACCCGCTCAAATGTTGCCAACAGAAGAAAAATTCGCCTGGAAAAATGCCAATTTTCGTTGATTTTACAAAATGGCCGCCACGGAGTCCGCCATCTTGTTGAAAAAAAAAAAAACAATCCTCGACAACAAAATTGAGGACATACCCGAGCACATAGAGAAAAAATAACAAAAAATACACAAAAAAATCACCACGCCGCGACCCCGCAAAGTCACCTCGAAAAATGAAAAATTTCAAACGCAAATATCTAGGCGGCCATCTTGTTTTTCCAATTTCACCCTACGTACTCGCAAAGAACGCGCTCAAGTTATCCGAAAACGACACCGATATCGCGTATAGAGCGGAAAACGAAAAAGTCAATCATCCCAACTCGGCCGCCATCTTGGATTTTTGAAATGTCAGATTTTTCCCATAGACACGGGGGGGAGAGATGGAAACTCGCCATAGACGACCCCCCGCCATCGGGACTCCTTCGGGGAGATCAATTGACCTTTCGGTGGGGGGCTTCCAGGATTATATAGTATAATAAAATAGATAATTGTATGCTGTAAGTATCACTAAATTATAAAATAACGGTAATTAACACTCTCAGACTCTCAAAATTCTCGAAAACTGAAGTTTTCTAGGATTTTACAGTTACCGTCTTCGGTAAATAGTATGACAACCGCCAGCCTGCCACTATTGCTGACAACTGAAGCGACAAGCGCCGTGTCACTACGCTAACATAAGCGCCATCCGCAGAAACTTCACGCTTAAAAAAATGCTCTCAAACGACATTCTACACATTGGAACGATAGTTTAAGCAACACAACTTATTTATGTCTTTCACTTAAGCGACGTACGGTATGTTTTAACAAATACTTTAAGCGACAATTACGGCAAGGTGAAAAGCTGTCGCTTAAAGGAATAAAAATTTTGGTGAATTTTTTTGACTTTCATTTAACCGACCTCAGTTGTTATTGATAATACCGGAAGAAACACTTAAGTACCTTGGCTGATAAAATATGTTTCTGCAATAAACGCTTGAACGCCAGTACTCTAAAAATGAGTGTTTTTAAGATTTCCTTAAGCGGATCCGTTTATGAATGAGTATACATTTAAGTGACACAGTTTAAATTTAAGCAAAATTTCGTGTCGCATAAAGGGGTTATTTTGAAACTGAGGGGCTATTTTGAAATTACCTTAAGCGACATAAAAGTCATCAGATCGCCACGAAACCCGGCTCATTCGATGCGGAAAAAAACGCTGATTTCAACGATATATATAACTCAATTTTGACCAAAATGTTGCTTAAGAGGTTCTTCCTTTCCACCGTCGATATGATGAAATGGGAAAAAGAACTGATAACCGGGATTTACAATAAGTATTTATATCTAATCTAGAATCAAATATACTTACAATCGATCACCATTGACAAGCCAAGATCATATCTGACGCGTCCAAGCGCTCTATGACAAATCATCAAAGTTGCCATACATAAACTAGGGTTGTGACTTTACGGCTAAACTAGGGATGTTCTTAAAATATATATGATTATACAATAATAGTCCAATACTTCTTCAGGCTTATCCGAGGCGACATCCACAACCCGTTTCTATTCACCCAAGTCTCGATACAGGCGCCTCCCGCCCACAGCCAGCGCCTGCGCCCCCGCAGGCTGCCTCTGCTCACCACTATGAGGGCCAACACCGTCGCATTATCCAACACATCACTTCAACTCGCTCTGCGGCTCATCAACACGATACTTACTGAGAACGACACGCTTCTCATCTTCGCTGACTCCGAACCGAATTGTACATTATTTAATATTTTATATATATATATGTATATATATATATTTAATATTACATAATGTAATATTTTAACCTTAACGTCATGACTGACTCTAGCTGTGTCATTTTTGTAAGAATAATAAATAAATAAATAATAAAGGTTCTCGTTAAGAAATGTCGCTAACAGTTATTATGTAGTATAGACATAATGGTGGACTAAATAGAAACTCCCATAAATGCATGGACTTAAAATTACGCACTTAGGAGCATTGTACCTATTTCTGAACAAAACAAATTACGTAGCTAAGTTACCGGCACATAAACTACAAAGCCCACTTATCAATACGATTTATCTAAGAGCTAATTTACGAACTTCAAACGTTGATTACATACGAACTTTGTATGAGCACATGGTTGGGACTAGTTTTGTTAGGAAATATCACATGCATTTTAATTTTCTTTTAACAACAACATATACAGCTCCAATAAACCGATTTTCTTCAAACAATTCCACCTTATAACAAAGAAATCGTGGATTTGCAACATAAGAGAATGGACGGCCAGCGTGGAACAACAGCTCTTTCGGCTGGTAAAAGATAAAAATAGTTATGAGGTGACAGCCGACCTTCAGTAGTGGAGAGGCACTACGAGAAAAAGAAAGAACACTCACTGTTTTCTCACCCATCAAACAGCCGCACACACATGTCACACACACGTAATTTATGACCCTTCTAATTAGTTTGGGGAGTTATAATTACCACTATTTCATTCATCCCTGTCTACAAAATTTAATTGTGATTATATTTTCAAATTAGGTACACTCCAAAAAAGCAGATACAATCATAAATTAAAATAAAACATGATGGCTACTAACGACATTTCATAGTTACATAAATGGTACATTTCTCCGTAGCTTCTGCCGCATTGTAGCTTGGACCAGCTTTGAACTATAAATTATTTACCGATCGGTGCACTGTGCAAGGTTTCAATCAGTACCGGTGAATTTTAGAATAGGTTTGGCCATGTTATGTCATAATTTATCGAAAAATCTATTCAAGATACGAATAGACGTGTACGTTTTAAGTTTTGAGCGTATCTGCATGCCTACTTATTTTTCAGTCAGTTATAAAGGAGATGTAGGAAAAGAAGTACTTACCAGCACTTTTGATCGACACACGACTAGAGAATCATAAAAACCCTTAATTTACATGATGAAACACTTGAAGTAATCTATTGGGCTTCCGAGACACAATTTCCTACCTCATTATTACCTTGACATTTTTCCCATCTTCAGCATTTACCTGCTGACATTTTAGGCCACTTACAAGCCGCACTTTTTCTTGGAATACGGTGTGTTCGGAGCATAATATATTTTCACGGCTGGCGGAGTTTTTATCGGCGCGCTGCGGTATCCGATCGCCTGTTAGTGTATTTTATTTAGTATTTTTATTCTCATTGTTAGCAGCATTTTTACACCCACAAATGTTCATTTCCTTATTTTTAAAATGGATCTTTTTAGAAGAATGTGGCATATTCTAGAAGTGTAACATTCGTATTTACTGTCAAGTAATAATTATACATAGGTACCTTAATAATTTAAATTCAGTTGCGCTGATATCTCTAAGACTATTATGGCAAAATCATTTTGAGTAAACTTGGCGTTCTCTATTAGTTGACTAGGTCTCAATTTTTTCGCCTCAGCCTCAGCTCACCGATTTATATTATTAAAATGGACGTAATAGCCTAGGTAAATGTTTAGATTACGATTCAGAAATACATGTAGTATCCAATTCATTTTCAGGTTAAATGTTTAAACGACAGATCGTTTTCTGTGTTTACCTCACAGGTTTACCCTTAGCCCGAGTTGTTTGAGGACCGTTTTTTTATTTGCTAAGCACTCGGATCGAAGGGATAAAGGGATAGAAGGGATGTGGTCTTAAAGGTTAGGCTTAATATAAAATGCAATGTGTACTCATTGTTTCGGAAAAATGTTTTGATATTGATTAGGTTTTCGAAGCTTCTGCAAGTAATTTAAACGTATGTAGATAATTCAGACGAGCTTGTACAAACTTCCATCCTAAGATATCCCGTCTGTAAACACAAGAAATATTTTTTCTTCTTCCAAAGATATAGTTATTAATTTAAACGAATAAATTTTGGTTTCTTTAGGTAATAGGATAAATAGTAGAGAAGGAGAGCACTACAAGAGAATAACCCGAATTTACCACGGGAACAGGATATAATTAGATTTTACATCACCCTTGGCCGTAAAGTGGGATTTTCTGCCCGCTACGCGGAGAGAAAATCTCACTTCTTGGCAAAGGCAAGACGTAAAACTTTTGACAAACCACGGGCGGTAAATCGTAAAGCCCCAGATCGCATATATATGGCCCTCACCTTCGGTTCTGGCCACAGAAACCTGCGATCTGGGACATTTACGAATTAACCACCCTAGGTCTATAATGTACTATTACACATGTTGTTGTTTATGCGCATACAACGTCGTGGGTAAAAGTAAATAATAAGAAAATTGTGTCATTGATTGCAATGAATGAAGCGTACCAAATGTAACCAAGCTCTGCTAATTAACTACTTTTTACTACCCGATAAACAACGTGTAGGAAATTTGGAATAATAAAAAGTTAATTAATTTCTTTCGTATTTATAAAAAACACGAAATTTAAATTAGCCACGCCAACACTCGCGGTGAAATAATAAATTTCTGAAACATTCGTTACGAATTCAAGCGCTGTGGGAAACATAAAAAAGTTTACATCAGGAGTTTACATGAGGGCGAGGATCTTAACTTGTTTATTCTTGATTTTTCAGAGTTGCGATGTGGGTACGAGTGAAATCCTCTTATTACACAGAGACTTCGGGTTGTAAGTTGTAAACTGTTAAGCAATAAAATATGCTATGTATTCGGCTCGCCATCAAGCTTCAAGTGCTAAGCGGTCGGGTAATTGGGGTTTAGCCACTGGACGCTAGATGTCGATCTAGTCTTAACCCGGATTTCGGAGCACGCACTACAGTATGGGCTCTGCCACTCCTCTTGTATAATTACTCTATGGCCCGGGTCACACCGAATGCGTCTGCAGCACGTCAACGTCAACGTGTATCGCTTTGCGCGCCGCGAAGCAGCTGCGCGACTAAAATGGCGGTACAAGCGACGTGCTGCACACGCATTCGGTGTGGCTCGGGCTTAAGCATAATTTTGACCTGGCCTTAATTACTTTGTCCTGAACTTGACAACTTCGATCAGTTAAAGTCTAAAATCTTATAACATAAATATGTTTTATAGTAATAAAAATTTATTACTCCAATCTACTCCCTATTTATATGCTGCAACAGAGAAATACTTATTTCCAATCATAAAACCCAAGTTAAAAATAAAACAGCTGAATATGTGATTACATCATCTTCATTACCAGCCGGCGGTCAGAATGGCAGTAGTATATTTTTAATTATATTCGCGTTTCCGACGATTCTATTTTTATTTTTACTTTATCTCCCATCAAATTGCTGAATGTCAGGAACGATGCCCACTTTTCGACAGCAGTTTTGTTATTATGAATGAAATTTTAAATTTACGTCTCTTGTAAAGTCTTGGATCTTTCTAAAATAATTTAATGATTCAAGATTTAATCTGTCGGTCTGTTACCTATTCACGCTTCAATCGCTAGACCAATTTGGATGATTTGGCATGGATATAGTTCGAGTCCCAAGGAAGGACATAGGGGTACTTTTATGTCGGAAAAACGCATAGTTTCCGAGGGAACGCGATAACCGAAGTCCACGCACCTATAAACGCGAATATAACTCAGTCTGTCTGTTACATGTTCATAATTAAATCACTGGACCAATTAAAATGAAATTTGGTATGGAGATAGTTCTAGTCCCGAAGAAAGACAAAGGTTAGGTAGGTTAATAGGTAGGTTTTTATCCCTGAAAAAAAAAACGCCCTGTTCATGTTCTTAGTCAAAAGTCAAACGTTTATTAATTTAAGTAAGTTATTTCAACACCAAATTAATTAGATTAACTGAAACAGTCTGTCCCATTAAACATGCTTAAATTAAATTGAATCTGCTTAAAGGATTTACGGTGGATCCGAGGATGGACCTCATTTACACTGAAAAATAGATGCTAACGAGTTTATCCAATATTAAACTGGTAATTTCGGACTTAGCGCCAACTATGATACCTATTTTCTGATGGTCCTCCTATTGCTGGGTCTTACCTGATACCACCATCCTACCCACCAAACTGTCGTGCTTTATTTAATTATACTTTGCAGATGCGTGCAGGGTAACATCACGATGCTTTGCTTCATTGAAAGGCTCAGTGGTAAATTCAAATAAAATTTCGCTATTAATTTATCTAATGTCAGAGGTGCAAGCGGGATCTGAACCCTCAACCCTCTGCATGTGAAGCGGAGGTCGAACTAGCCAAGCCACCACGACTTTTCATCGTCATTGTATCGAAAAGATGTTTAAGTGGGATTTACCTTGGATGTTAATAATAGATTATTATTATTTACTAATTATCTGCATACCTAGCCAAAAATACAGTGAATCTTCTAAAATAAATTTATACTTACTTTACGTTCGCTTTATGAGCCCTCAAGACTATGACAGTACTTTTCCAGGTAGGTAATCCTTTACGAAACGGACGAACGTAACAATTTTCAATTATTTCGTAATATCTTACAGTGCTTTTTAAATATCAAAATTCTTATTGGTACACATGATAGATTGGTTTTCCACCTATCTTTGACTACTAGTTTAAATCGGACGATCATTCACACATTTTGAGATAACGTCGTCCTAAAAGACAGAGTGGAATTTTTTGCAACCGTCCCTACCCCCAGGCTTGGTTGAAGAGTGTATACGGATGGTTGATACATTGTTAATAAAATGAAATTTATTTGAAAATACTACTTATATTTATTATTAGTTATTAGTGTTAGCCTTTTAGGTTTTATATCATTATCAAACTCATACATAATATCTAATTTCTAATTAATAATCAATTTAATATAACAACAATATAACAATATAATTTTAACAGATTGCCCTCAGATATTAGACACGAGCGAAATAAGAGTATATTTAAAAGAAAACTGCATAATTATTTGCTTAATTTATTATGATTGATTACCTAGTATTTAGTTATTAGTTGAGTAATAGACTACCTACTTGACTCTGCAGGCAAACTGCGAAAGCAGTTTTGTGGAGCAATGAACTATTTTTATAATTGTATCTCATGAATTAATAATAAAAAAATAAAAATAAAATGATGGGCTCCCTGATAGGGATCCAATTTTTCATAAATGAGATCGCAATGAGAGAAACAATTATGACAAAAGTAGCTTTTTTTGTTATTTATACAATCTACGTGGGCCCAGACCTTGTATTAAAGGCATTCTACTTGCTCTTTTGCTCTTATGTTTGAAAAGGACTACTACTACTACTTCAGCCTATTTGCGTCCCACTGCTGGGCACAGGCCTCCTCTCATCACGAGAGGGTTGGGCTATAATCCCCACCCGGGCCCAGTGCGGATTGGGGACTTCACACATCTTTGAATTACTTCGCAGATGAGTGCAGGTTTCCTCACGATGTTTTCCTTCACCGAAAAGCTCAGTGGTAAATTTAAATTGAATTTCGCTCATAAGTAAACTTAGAGGTGCGAGCCGGAATCGAACCCCGGACCCTCTGCATGAGAGGCGGTAGGTCGAACCACTAGGCTACCACGGCTTCAAAAAAGACTACATACAAACAAAACTGAAGCAATCTTCTTTGTCAGTATTTTCGGCCAGAATGCATTCTTTCTCGTCGGTAAAAACTGATCGGTGAAGATACTTTCTCTTTTTGGACATAGGTACGAGTATCTAAATAAAGTTACATCTATAACTGATATTAATTCGCACCGTCCCCAAACAGTGCTGTTCTGAAAATAATTTCTCTTGCAGCCAAAACTATTATTTAACTGGTCGTTATTTAACGTATATTAGAAGAAGAAGAAGAAGAAAACATTTATTCGGTACAAAACACACGACATAACATAAATAACAATAAAATCGAAGAAAACAATAAGGCAATATTAGGCATTCAGGAATTAAAAAATAAACTAAAACATTAAAGAAAGTGGTCAAAACATGCTTTAAGGTATGACGACCTCAACCGGGATGAAAGTAACAAGTTGTTACTTTCATCCCTACATTTAACATTTCCGAAATATGACCTTACATATACCAAAAACTTGGAAAAAAAACATTAGAAAACACTGTTTAGAGAACCTAAGTAGTAATGAATGATTAGTTATTCTACGTAAGTTCTAACACTTTACACACAAACTCGAAAATTATATTAATGGAAAAAACATCGTTGAATAACCATCATGTAGCCAACATAGTTTTCTCAAAAATCCGTTTGATACTTTCATCCCGTGTTACTTTTGTCCCTGGTCTTCCTATAAAAAAATAGGAATGGGTTTGAATAAAAATGAGCACATGGTAAAATACTGACGATCACAAAAACATCAGCAGAACACCCACCCCGTGTTTCACTTTATTAAAGGTCGAATGTCAAGAACTTCTTTATTAGCGAAGTACCTCTACAAGCTTGAAGAATTTAAGTAGGCTTTACAGCTTCGCCGCTGAGTCAGTAAGTGGTATTATTAGGTATGCATATAGATACAAGGTCTTATTAAGAATAAATATTAAGTAGAATGGTGTTTATGTAACCCAGTTAAAAAGTTCGTAACAGGGCAAAATACTAAAAGCCCAAAAAGTTCACGTTTATTAAGTACTTTAATCAAAATTACGGTTTAATTGAAAATCATCTAACATGTCGTGATACTAATATCTCGTGTTGCTAATATTATACACAAATACAAAGTTCATTTTCCTTGTCAACCGGCTCACGTTTCAACTTGATTTATTGCATTCTCAGTAATTTTAATAAATCAACACCTTAATCTAACAACTAATAACTGAGGAATATGACAACTTGCTGTACGAAAATCAGTGAAAATTAAGATACGACGAAACGCTGTGTCACAGTGTTTGTAACTAAACTCTTCAGAAACGGCTCGAGCGATTCTTATGAAATTTGGAGTGTATATTCAGTAGGTCTGAGAATAAGACGTAAGTGACTTCTCACACCCAAAAAAAAAACTAAGGCGGGACGAAGTCCGCGGGGTCAGCTAATGGATATGTATAATTCAATTAAAATCTTAATTTTACTTTCCTTTATAAAAGAAATCGTTTGACAGAGTTAATAGTAGAACTAGGTCGTAACTTAATAGGTTCTGTAACAGTAAGTAATTACCTTAATTTCAACAATCATGTTCCAAGTCGTAAGTGGAGGTTATTTACTTTCGGAAATAGCCGTTCTCATGCCTCATTGCCGAAGTTGGTGCTGTGACTGAAAAAAATAAAGATAAAATAATCCAAATAATGGTGCTAATAATTTTGCTAGAGACGTATAATGAGTTTTTTGTATGGATTCTTTAACTCTGATGTTTTTTATAATGTTCATGGTTTGTTCATGTAATCATTTTAACCGAATCATCAAATTTATTTAATTGAATAAGATTGAGATCCAGCCATTTAATAACATGTACAACAACTATGAATTCGTAAAGTACGAGCACGAGTAGTTCTGGTTGATGGCAGACAGCGCATCGTAATGGCTGATCTGCATTTCAAGCGTGAAATTCATTTCAAACATTCAGACCAATTAACCAACCGGATTGCCTGCGAGCTGTCGAATCTGACAGATGTTTCCGACCTCCAGAATGCATAGGTAGTATTCGATTTCAGTTAGATCTTGAACATTACATAACACTGGCGGTATTGCGCACATTGGAAATTATTGGGTATAGTTCGGTATGGATTTCCATAATAATAATATCTCTATTTCATCTCTCATTCTCTTGCTTATAATTGCTTTTACTAAAACCACTGATTTGAATGGGATTTGGCGCGAATTAGAGTTTAATATCATCATCATCATTTCAGCCGAAAGACGTCCACTGCTGGACTATAGGCCTCCCACAAGGCTCGCCACTCAGACCGGTCCTGTGCTATTTACTTCCACCGGTTTCCCGCAACCTTCACGAGGTCGTCGCTCCATCTTGTTGGAAGCCTACCGACAGCTCGTCTCCCGGTTCGCGGACGCCACTCGAGAACTTTCCGGTCCGGAGTTTAATATACTGGAAAGGAAAGTTGGACCTTATTTTTTTAATAGGAAAAAGTCGCTTTTAGGATCTGGTATTATAAATATATGAGAATAACACATAGTAACCTGTAATCCCGATACCCAGTTTTGCAATTTACACGGATAGAATACTTCGGCGCACTTCTAGTAAACGTAAAGATTGTAGCTTTGCCAAAGTCCATTAAGCTGAATGTACCCATTAAGGCAGTTTACTAACTACAAGCAACATAATTAATCACAAAATGTCAAAGTACTTTATACAACAGCCATATAAACGCTAATATTTTATTTCATCTCTATCAAGTCATTAATATCTAATGTTTACATTTACGACTCTGATTTAATGATATACATTTATATACATGTAATGATTTTTAAGATGCAGTACACTCTATACAATATATATATATATTATAATATCCCTATATATAAGCATTTAAATGAATTGATTATGTTTTATTAGAATCACGTGTGAAAAGCCATGTTAAGGATTTTTTCCTTATAGTAAACAACCCTATATTATACGTTTCGAGGTAGAGAGTAAAACAGACAACAGCAAAGTAATAATAACACTCTTATAGGTATTTCAGCCAATTAATAATATCATTCAACATTTAATTTTCTACTTCAGAGCTTCTTTCAGATTCTACAGTCCATATAATGGATTAAATTTGTAATAACATGCATCGCTAACTCATAATCTTTATACAAGACATTGAAAATATGTTTTTCTAGTTTTACTTTTCTTTAAAATGATATGGTGGAAATTAATATTCGACGAGATTCTACAAGTTAAAGTCACGAAGGTAATGAATATTCTACAAAATGTTCGCTCACTGCGACGGCTAAATTTCGTTTTACATTGTACAGCGGAGGGGCTATTCTTCCATTATTAATAGTTCCGACCGCACCTGGTATCTCATTGGGCATGAATTTTTCTACTACAATACTCAAAATGGAGTTCGGCAACTATTTTAGTAGGTATCATTTAAGAGGGAAGAATACGTACACGTCCATACAAAAAGAGTATGAGGTTGTTAAACACACATTTCCTTAAAAATATAATCAAGCATGGAACCAGCCATTTGCCAATCCTTAAAGACTGCTAAAAGAAATTGGATTCTTCACAATTCAATTTGCCGTTACTTACCCCGGGCGCAAATTCTTGAACTCAAACGTAAACCGACTTTCCGGTAAAGTGCTTAAAAGTGCTTTCCTTTCTTCACCTAGATATATTGGGTCTTCAGCAAAATTACCTCGTGCATAGTTTGTGTTCACATTAAAAGTTTGAACTCTAAGGCTTCCATGAAGGACGCATGTAGAGATCTTCTACTATCTAAAGTCCCGCGCCTTCACATTTCAAAACGCTTCAATTTTTTTATTATTATTTAAAAAGCACCACGAACACTCTCAACGCTTAGTCGATGGCTGTCTCAGCACGCACACATGTGTTGAGAGTGTTGGTGGTGCTATTGAAATACATTGAAGCGTTTTGAAATGTGAAGGCGCGGGACTTTAGATAGTAGAAGATCTCTACCTAGGTAAGATTTTGTAGAACCTATTTGGGCCGAATAAATTTCAGTTCTTGAATTCTTTATGCCAAGTGCCTTCCAAGAGAGATCTATATTCAGGGCTATGTTTTAATGGAACAAAGTATTAGTACCATGCTAAAAGTAAATGTACAGTTCTAAAGTAATAATAATTAACGAAATGTGGGTAGGTGATTACCTACCCACATTTCGGTACCGGTTTTCAGAGCACTATGAAAGACAACTGAAAAAAGATGTGTTTATTCCAATTTTGAGTTCACTATAAAGACTCGATCGTTAGTGCAAGCTTCACTTCGTTAGCGGGATTACGAAAATTCGATCTATTTTCTCTACGTCGATATTGATTTAATAATAACAAGCCGACAGTCTTAATTAGATTTTATTTAATTGCCAATTATTTTAGTACCATGCGTCGCACTTTAATACAAGTTCATTTGGGGAATTAAAATGTTGATGGTGGTAGGGCATGGTGCTAGGTCCGCCCGGGGTGGTACCACCGTCTTTCCCCGCTAACCTGCCGCTAATACTTTGATAATACTTATGCAAGTTATTACCTTAAGCACAGAAATAAAGTTACAAGGTCATTAACTTTGTTTTTGTACATTTACAAGTAACGAGAATGTACCTATCTGCGAGAAGCTTTCTCAAAACCACTAAGGCAGAACTTGAAAGTGCATATATACTTAAAATACCATCTCAGAAAAAGGATTGATAACATTCGATTGGGATGTAATTGTATCGGGAGCTTGTACACAAATAGACTTCGGAAGTTATTTGGTCAAGATTCCACTTTATACTCGTAATTGCAAGGTCAACATCAGGTCAAGATTGTGAAAGGGGTCAGGTTGAGTGGGTAGATTCTTACCTCTTTCACAACCTCGCACTAACCCGAGCCAGGGTTTATCTAATTAGTGCAGCTTCGACGGCATTTTAAACTATACAAACACTTAACAATGAGTTCAGATAGAACAACAAGGGTAAGAGCACCAAATAGCATAAAAGAATGAAAATGGAATTAAGTTATGTTTACTTAAATTTCCATAAAAACAAACTATTTATTTTCGTAAAACGTACCTAAAAATATTTTGTATATTATTATACTAGCTTCTGCCCGTGACTTCATCCGCGTGGAGTTCTGTATTGGCGTTCTCGCGGGAACTATTCGTTTTTCCGGGATAAAAAGTAGCCTATATTATGTTGACAGTGTTATAAACTATCCCCATACCAAATTTTGTTGCAATCCGTCCAGTAGTTTTCGTGTTAAATCCGGACATAAAATACATAGAGATCTTCTACTATCTAAAGTCCCGCGCCCTCACATTTCAAAACGCTTAAATTTTTGCATTATTATTTAAAAAGCACCACCAACACTCTCAACACATGTTGCGTGCTGAGACATCAACTATGCGTTGAGAGTGTTGCGTTGTGCTGTGCACTCGTTTGCCTATACCATCGACATAAAAAAAAGTTTCAGGCGTGACTTCTTCTACAGACTTATTATTAGTATATAGATTTGGTTTATGTATTCTACTAAAGTGATAATAGGCTTGTTGCTGGATAATGCCTCGACGGTCGGCTTTTCCATTTCCGCCTCACATCTCTGGCAGGCCACCATTAGCATACATTTCTGACCACAATAGGTGCAGAGAATAGCACCCTAAAATACAAGTCGGGTGAAGTCATTCATTTTACAAACTCGTATTGTGAGCATCTCCTGAATACCTACCTACCTACGTCTCATTGTTCAGTAGCACGTCGAAACTATTTGTTTGTTTCCTTTTTATTTTTCAAGAAGTGATTTTCTTTTCGATTGATCTCCGTTCATCGCATGTTACGTTTATTAATTACATTTGTTCATCCAGCACCACCACCATAACAGCCTATTTACGGCCCACTGCTGGGCACAGGCCTCCTCTCATTACGAGAGGGCTAATGATTGGAATTTGTTAATGATAGGTGCTTTCTAGGGGAACTGATCTGAATATTCATTTTATTGCCTGCAGCAAGCTGAACGCAAGCTTAATTTTTGAATCAAAATTAATACGTTTCAATGGATATTAATCCAGTGGAATTGGTTTGACGAGAACATGCAACAAATTGAGAGATAATTTCCAACTACATTTTAATATTTTAAAATAATATATATCTATAAGCGGTAAATAAGAATAAAAATAATTCTAAAAATTGCAAAATAGTGTACTCGTAGTGTACGTTTTCAAAATTTTTCATTGCGATGAATTTTTTGCATACCTATGTTTTATTTTGTGTAGCAAATATTATTCTTTGATAAGACAAATTGGTTTATTGCCATTTTTATCATACTTACTTAGTTCGCTAGTCTAGTATCGAATTATCCATAACATAAGAGTTTCTCAGCAAGTTTTTTACTAAGTAAGATCATCAAATAATACTAACCTAATCACAAAGACACCGTGCCGCTTTCCCAGAATGACTTGGCAACGCTCATTTATATTTCAAAGAACTTAAGTACAGTCTTTAATAGACAATTCTCGTAAAATACAAAAGTCTTTACAATTAATTAATGTCACTTTATTTAAAAGAGAAAAGTCAGAGATCATTGGTTATCGGACCCGCTGAGAGAAGTTGTTATATACACACATAACTACATTAACAGTTTCCAGATAAACGTACGATACATAATTAACATAAAACCAATCCATACTAATTTTATAAATGCGAAAGTAACTCTGTCTATCTGTTACCTCTTCACGTGTCAACCGCTAGACCGATTTCGATGAAATTTGGTATGGAGATAGTTGTAGTTCCGAGGAAGGGCATAAGTTAGGCTTATATCTATAGGCTTTTTATCCCAGAAAAACGCATAGTTTAAGCGAGAACGCGATAACTGAATTCCACGCGTGCAGAAGCTATCTATAAATTTGCCCACTAAAATTTCATTAACGTGTAACCGGCAAGAATAAAATAAAAACAAAATAAAATTAGCGGGACACAGATTAAACTAGCTTCTGCCCGTGACTTCGTCCGCGTGGAATTTGGTTATCGCGTTCCCGCGGGAAAAAAGTAGCCTATGTCCTTTCTCGGGACTCCAACTATCTTCATATCATAACAAATTTCAGCAAAATCGATCCAGTAGGCTCACGTGATACGCGGTCAAATAAACAGACAAACAGATAAACAGACAAAACAAAAATGTGTTCTGGTATCGATTCTAAGTATACCCAGCTAATTTTTTGTTGAATATCTCCCATGTACTTTCGACCCTCTTTAGCTTTATTATATGTATAGAGTATAGAAGAAGAAGATACGAAACTTGCATAAAATATGGCCGACCATTTTACATGAAAACATTCTCATTACAACCTGTGTCAGTGGCGCAAAATTAGAAGTGCTCTGCAGAATATTAATCGAGTTAATTGGCATACCACGGTTATGTTTATATTCAACATACGGTGAAGTTAAACAATTTTCCAATGTGCAATTAGCGGTGTTCTGTGCGATTCTTTAATTAACTTGGGTAATTATGTCACCACCTCCACCCAAAAGCACCACAAACCACAACGGCCGCTTTCGTCTGCTATCACCCCTCACCACGAGAAAGTTTGTACCCAGTAGTCATTGAATTTCGCCCGCAAATATAAGCTTGAGGTGCCAATTCGGAGTGGAACCCCAATCCTCTTCGTTAGAGGCAGTAGGTCTAACCAGTAATCTACCATTGTTTAATTATGTCAGAATAGTGACAACCATTCAGATTATTAATTATTATCATTGTTATTATCATGACATCTATATTATTATTACTTCTTTCCGGGGCTTTGAATTTGGGAAAATCAATATTCATAGATACTATCGATAATTTTTATGCTCTATGTAGAAAGTAACTCTACCTGCCTGTCAGTTTATCTGTTACTTCTTCACGCTAACCACTGGATCTATTTAGGTACATAAGGTTTAGTATGGAGATAGTTCGAGTCCCGAGAAAGGACATCTACTTTCTATACCGGGAATACATATAGTTCAGACGGGAACGCTGAAAGAAAATTTTGAGCGAATAAAGTCGCGGACAGTAAAGTAAGCAATTAATTATATTTCCTAATAAAGTCAATTCCATTAATATGATTACCTAAATAAGTTAATCGTCGCATCATACTCACTAAGGGCAGAGCAAATGGTTGGAAGCTTTTAATTAAATTAAGGACAAGTATATTTAGCTAAGTGAATGAAAAGGATTGTATACTAAGCAATTCACTTTCCATAAATACATTCATAGCTTTAGGAATTTGAATATTGTAAAATTAGTGAAATGGTAAATTCATTTCTGACGTGCAAATTACCCCTATGTGGCCAATTTGCTAAATAAATGATTGATTGATTGATTGCTTTTATATTTAAAATTATTCGACCAAACGCAATAAAAATCAAGAGACTAGGTTAAAGTTCATCTAATACTATATTATTTTCATAAACTCGTCTAAACGTATATTCTAATTAAAGTATCTGTATTGAAGACAGCAAATACCTAGGTATAATAGGTATAATGTCTTTCTAACTGGTATAACTTCTCAAGTTCTACCATCTAATCAAAAATCTAAGAAGCGAGTGAATAGAGCTCTTAAAGGCCGGCAACGCATTGGCAACTCCTCTGGTGTTGCACTTGTCCATGGGCAACGATGACTACCTCCCATCAAGTAGCTCGTCTGCTCGTTTGCCCCCTATAGTATATACATAACTATAAAAAAAACAAATCGGTTTGCTTATGTAAACACATCAAAGATAGGCGATCATTTTCGTACCATAATTATCTCTTTCTAACGTCAAGTACCTGGGCGACCGATCTTTGCTCGGGTGAAAATAGCTGAAAGTTTTCCCAGGATTTCCTTGAGGACTAGCTAGATCGATTTGTTGCTCCCGGAAACCCCTAAATTCAAATTAACGTCCACATTTATAAGATTAGCGCGTTTAAAGTACAATATTTAATTATAGATAAAGTGTAAGAATGGCCACTTCCATTCGTAACTGTCAATCATTCGACTAAGGATCGATTTATAAACTTCTGAATTGATATTCTTCAAATATAAATAAGAAAACCCTTGATAAACTAAGCTATAAAAAAAAAGTTTCATCCTTTGAGAATCCTTTCCATCCTTTCATCCTAACAATCTATGGATCTCAGAAATCTGATAATAAATAATTCTAATTTTAATTTTAATTTATTTATTTATTTGAGGGGCTACGCCACAGATCGACACACAGACATGTCAAAACATATAACAATCCTCTTTCTTGTGTTTTACTTTTCACCTTGCTCATACCAAATACGAATGGAGCAAACACACGAGTATAAACAATGACGTACAATACAAAGTACCAATTTCCCGATATTTCCCTCCTAATAATATTCATCTACTGTAGCCGTGACTTCACAAGCTGTTTGCCTTGGTAATTGGCTCCATTCTTACTCGCTTTATTAATTTCGGGGGAAATATAAATTATTGCCCAATTCTTCTAAGCGAGCGACGACGATGGCAAGAAAATGGGGATTGTTTCTTCTTTATCGACTTTAATAAAGCTATTTAATATATATTATTTTGAGACGTGTTCTGATCATCAACTTAATATCTAATAGTACAGGAGCCCAAAAGCTTTGTGGGGTGATTCTAGGGCGTCACTTTAATATAAGGGAGATTTTTGGCTACTACTACTACTACTATTGCCTATTTGCGTCCCACTGCTGGGCACAGGCCTCCTCTCATCACGAGAGGGTTTGGGCTATAGTCCCCACGCAGGCCCAGTGCGGATAGGGGACTTCACTCACATCTTTGATTTTCATCGCAGATGCGTGCAGATTTCCTCACGATGTTTTCCTCATCGAAAAGCTCAGTTGTTAATTCAAATTGAATTTCACACATAAGTAAACTTAGAGGTGCGAGCCGGAATCGAACCCCCGTCCCTCTGCATGAGAGGCGGTAGGTGGAACCACTAGGCTACCACGGCTTCCTCAATTCTCTTCCTCGGATTTTTGGCTGTGTAAGTATATCTTTCCGCCAAAAATCAGCTTCCTATATAGTGACGCGCGTGTTTCAAAATATTTTTTTCATTTCTACAATTTTGAACTACAAATACCAATTAGGTCCCTACGACGCTCGAGTAGGCAGGTACGCACTTAGTACCCGCGTCCCCTAACTATAAATCTTTAAAATATTAAAGATTATAAATGAAACTATCACTGACTAAAAATATTAGCTTGGTTACAATTGGATACAAAAAGTTTTTGTGGTGCATAGTCTCATGCTTTTTAGAATCTCTCTAAAACACAATTTTCGGAAATCAGTTTCAGAGATATTGTCGCATGCTTTTTAGGAGCTCTCTAAAACATAATTCCCGGAAATCAGTTTCAGGCCTTATCGGATAAAATGATAACGGTCTAGAAGAAAATTGAAATGTTGGAGGTAGCTGAAAGTAACGTTTCTACCAAGCCATGATAGTCAAAAAGTACACTGGTCCTTTTTAAACATCACTCCTCGATGAAAATGACATTGAAATGCTATATAAGAATGAAGATTAACGTTGAAACTAAGAAGCATTGAATGGTAATACCAAGTTTAGCGAAAGAGTAAAGTTATAATAAATTATGACTGTTTGAAAGACGTAAAACTGAAGTTCTGCAACATATACTTACGAAGGAACTTTTGGAACGAGCGAGTATTGCCGTTTCGTAAATTCTTTTTAAGTGCCTACCGACATAACATATTGAACGACGTTTTATGTGAATTGCCATTGAATACGACATCCGTATGCGAAGTTTACAGCGTAAGTATTTACATAAAAATGGCAACGTTATGTTTCATAATAATACGTTTTGCACCTGTTTTAATTTAACCTCAAACGGATTTCAGGCAATGTTTATCACATCGCAGCTTGATGAACGTGCCTATAGCGTGGCCAAACTCGTAATATTGCCCGAAAAATTCTTGCCAGAAATTTGTTGATTTTATTTTCGTGCTTCCACCGATGAACGACTACCACGAGTATTATTAAGCATAAGTGTATTTGTCATCGTCGACTCAGTTTCCTGTTAGAAACGTTCCGAAAAAAAGCCACGATTTCGAACATATTTTTACCTTACTCCGATCATAGCTCAATTTATTTTACCGTGTTTCCAGATATTTATTTTTACCCAGATACGGCAGATTTTATCACTATATTGTATGTAGGTTTGTATGCGTGTACCATATTCAATCAACTGAACTGATTTGGATGAAAGAGGTGTCCATCGATGTATTATTATTGCCTGGGTCACATAGGGTAAATTTCGTAAAAAATACGGATTAAAGGTATAAACGGACTTTATAAGAAGTCGGGTTTTGGTTTTAATTTTTTTTATGACTCACAGTCCGTCCGCTTCGGGAAGTGCAATGGACTTGTAATGGAAATAGATTCGCATTTGAAATGAAGTGTCGTATGCTAAAATAAACTTCGGATGCTAAGGCGAGAGTGGCTCAGGCGGGAGGTGTAAATTAGAGCATTTTTTATGCGTAGATTTCTTTCCCGCGGTATTATTATGCTGAATGATTTATGCTGTTTTAACAGGTGCTATGCTGGTCTAGTTTTGTAACAGAAATTGCATAATGGAAGGATTTGTTAAATATGTTCGCATATTAACAAATCCTTCCACTGCAAGGTATTATTCGATAAATTATTGGTTGAAGCAGGACCGGCCTCTGTAGCGAACTTAAATAGATCTATTATCTCGAACAGTTCACGACTTTGGGTTAACATGTGTGATGACGAAGATTATAGCTTAGGTCACACAATACATACATACCTATATCAAGACAAAAAGTGTTTCATTTGTATTATGTATTATGACTCATACATCATTGATAATAAGTGCTTTCACCAAACAAGTCTCTAAGATTATTTCTTAATACAAACTTTTAAATGATTTGTATATACAACCAACCTATTTCGTAGGTACCCATGTCTGTACAGACGCCCCAACTCGAGAAAGCATTCCAGCCGAGCGAATACAGACGCCTCGCTAATGCCACTGCTTAAAGACTTCAATGAGGAACGGATTTACCATCTCTTAACTTAAAACGGATTGAATTCTGCTTCTCAGCAAGCACTTCCCCGCAAGTTTCATCATCTTTCTTTGCCGGAAAATACATGGTGTCCTTCGAGAGAAGATTCGGACTAGATTTTTAAGAAACGGAAAGAGACCAAATTCGCCAAGATTCTATCTAACACTTAAATATTAATGCAAGCAAAGCAATGCAAGACTTCAGAGAAATGTGTACACTTTTGCACCGTATTTCGTTGTATTCAGATCCAAAAGTGTATATTAGACATCGACTGTACCTAAATGTTTAGTAAAATAAATAAGATAGAAATAAAATAGACCTTTATTCCATGCAGAAATATATTTACAACGATGAAGTTAATTATTATTACAAGTATAATATAACTAAGGATATTCACTTATTTATTTACAGTAAAATAACACAAAGTGTTCCTATATTCAATTTGAATATACCACTTAGCTTTTCGGTGAAGGAAAACATTGTGAGGAAACCTGCACGCATCTGCGAAGTAATTCAAGGATGTGTGTGAAGTCCCCAATCCGCACTGGGCCCGCGTGGGGACTATAGCCCAACCCTCTCGTGATGAGAGGAGGCCTGTGCCCAGCAGTGGGCCGTAAATAGGCTGTTGTAGTAACTCCTATAGTTAAGAATGGACCCCTCTCAGGTGAAGGCCTCCTCCAAAGTTTTCCATTTGTCGCTATATCTGGCAATTTTTCAACACCCTTTTATTAGGTCGCCCTGTATGTAACTATGTAATGGAATCTTGCAAGTCAAATTAGACCCACTTTCCGATTTCTGAAATTTTGCACGAATATGTAAATCGCGTGACAATGCAATATTATGATGACGTGGAGCTGATCTGATGATGGAGCTGGAAGGTGGCCATAGGAACTCCGTAATAAAACTACATAAACCCATCAAATTTGGGCTCGTTTGATTCGTCTTGAAGGGTAGATGAAGGATTTACAAATAAAAGTACAGTCAGAAAAAAAAGCGTGTCCCAAAAATTCAATCTTTGAAAAAGCTTATAGCCAGTGCGTTCCAGCAACAATTTTCACATTGATGTTTAATATCCCCTTATATCGATTCAATTTCGCCGTGCCATAATATTATAAGCGACAATAAGGTGAGAAACAACAGCCTAAAAATAAATGGCTCTTCTCATAATGTCGCTCAGCGATCAGATTTAGCCTTTTCATAACACGTTTAATGGGTATAAAGATATTACAATTTGATGTCGCATTCACATTATATGCCTCAAGCCAGCTTTCGGTCGTAACAATATTGTGGAAGAATGAGGCTAAAGTTAAATGAGATTAGGCGTGTTGTATTTCGGAGTAAAATTAGGAAGCCGGCATTAGGAAGTCTGGTAATATAATTTGAATAAAACACGTATTGAAAAGTTCTTTTATGGAAGTATTTTTGTCCAAAAATACTTCTATTACAATTATAACATTAACAAATAATTACCTACTCGTAACAATTATTACTACCGTTTGATATATTGTATTAGTATTATATTTGTAAAAAAATATTAAAATAAATTAAAAGAAAAGGTCCTTATTACACCTAACTTTAATAACGATTTAAGTGTTTTCTTATGATTTGATTATGGCCTCATAAACCTGCAAATTAAATAAGTCTTTGATATGCCATTTTTTTAAAGCTACTGTTAACTCAAGAGTATTTTTAATTAACTTTTTACTTCATGTTGTAAGAGTGTTATCCATATACTTCCATACAAAAATTACAAGTCTACGCGGGAAGAAGTTCGCGGACATCGGCTAGTACTTCTATATTTTAGTGATTCATAATCAATAAAATAATGACTATACAATTTATTTATTTATTTCTTGCTAGAGATAATGCAATAGCATTCGATTGACGTCACTTATCTGTAATTATATTGTTTAAATTCTACGGTCATAAAGGTTTTAATGACACAATGAAACTTTACTAACATACAAATTCGGCAACTTAAAAATAAAATAAATGAATTAGAAATAAAATTTAAAACTAGAACTAAAAATAAAAACACCCCTTCCTAAATTTCATTTTGCGGCATGGTGCCCATAACGCTGGCGGCGTTACCTCTCTGGATTGTCAAAGAAATCCTTTGCGAGAGGTAAGCGCCAGAAAAATAAAATATCCAAGAATATCATTAAAAAACATCATCCACCTTTTTTGAAGTCGTTTGATAACAGAGCTCGCTGATGCACCGACGTATTATTGGTATAAGCGTATTTTTAGAAACGTGGTAAAATAAACACTTACCTCGTTTAGTAAACACACACTAAGTTTGATAAATATTGTTTCAGAAACATAAAGATTTACATTTCGAGTGCATTTCGTAAAACGATAACTTGTGGCTGCATAAGACTTTTTAATTCGGATTACGAGTAGGTGATAGGTAGTGGAAAAGCGATCCTATTGTAGAAGGGGGTTGTGGCTAGCTCGTAGAGACGCTGTAGGCACGAGATCAAAGTGGAAGCTGAAGACTCGGAGGCCCCGCCCACTGCCACTTAAGGCTCGCAATTCTTCGCGATATGTCAGTGACAGTTCTACTGCGGATATCATCATTTCTGATTCTATCACGCAGAGAAACTCCGAGCACACTACCGTCGGTTTTGGTAGCCGGGTCTCTGATGTTATATGATTTTACGGGAATTTATTTTAGGTGTTCTAAAGAAAAGATAATGACCATAAAAACAATCGACACATTCTACGCTTAAAAATACCTAAATTCGAAAGAAAATGTGTCAGCGCACTGATTATGCACGGCCAGTTTCCACATTATGATAAATTGAAGAAAGAAAAAGACAAAGGTAATTCAGAAAGAAGGATCATCGGTTGCGGAGCTAACACAGACTGACGCATAGATCAAACTATATAACGACTCTCCTTTTTAACCAAATGCACCAGAAGGAGGGTTATGTTTTTTTAATGGTAAGTAATGTATGTATATTTCATTCGTAGGGTTTGTAGCTTAAACGGCTCGATGGATAGCGGCTCGGCTTTGTGAGGTGTCGTTAGATTCGGCATGTCGTTAGATGCAGTCTGTTATATTTTTCTAAAAATCAAGTTTGAGCTTTTGTACCTAGTTAAACATACTTTCGATCGCTCTCTTACTACTACAGCCATTGCAATTCACGAAGGCGACTTCTAGAGCATTTTGTGTTCCGTTGAAACTGCTTTCAGGATCGCAAATCAGTCAAATAAGTTCTGTAAATATTTCGAATAGAGCCCCAGTGCAACTTAAATAAGCTTTTATGGTAATATCTGTAAAAGCGACAAATAATAACGAGAATATAGATTATGTACTTATATGTAGGCACAAGAAACTTTTTTCGTGAAACTAATGCGATTCATTTCACTTACAATAACTTTGGATTCGATCGATTGTTATACGAATCCGAACTAGGTCGTGGCATTATTAATTGACGAATTACCGGAGTTTTCGTAGAAGTGCTGCCCCGAGGTATCGCGGCCCTAATATTGTGAACTTCCCTATCTCAAACTACATAATCTTGTTAATGGTTAACTACTAAACTAACAAGATTATGGCAATTAGGATTTTGCTCAAAAGTTGGCACTACTACTACTGCTACAGCCTATTTGCGTCCCACTGCTAAGCACAGGCCTCCTCACATCACGAGAGAGTTTGGGCTATAGTCCCCACGCGGGCCCAGTGCGGATTGGGGACTCCACACACATCTTTGAATTACTTCGCAGATGCATGTAGGTTTCCTCACGATGTTTTCCTTCACCAAAAAGCTCAGTGGTAAATAAAAATTGAATTTGCACGTAACTAAACTTAGAGGTGCGAGCCGGAATCGAACCCCCGACCCTCTGCACGAGAGGCGGTAGGTCGAACCACTAGGCCACCACGGCATCGGTCGGGAATAATAAACAGAAACCAATTGCAAGCAAATTATGGTTTGCAGCAAACCATAAATTCTTGTTTATTTTAAGAGCTAAAATCATATTTCATGCCGCACGAAGATCTTCCGAGGACTATTTTGTAGTGGACACGTTTTACGATTGATACCATTACTTTTACAGTCGTCTCGTAAAGTGCACTTTATGAGTGTACATTTTATTGTTATTACAACAAAGTATATAAAAGAAGGTTTTCTTACATTTAAAGAAGCAATAACAGTTGTAATTAGAAGTGGGCATTAGTTGAAATGTGCGCATAAAAGCTTTAACAAAAAATGTCACCGTAAACCGAAACGTAAATTACAAAATTGTTTACTAAAACAAATCCATACTAATATTATAAATGAGATTAAATTTGTCGGTCTGTCTGCCTGTTACCCCTTCACGCTTACACCGCTGGGCCGATTTAGACGTGGTATGGAGATAGTTGGAGTCCCGATCAATCAATCAATAAATCAATCAATCATATATTCAGCAAATTGGCCACATAGGGGCACTTTTACACGTCAGAAATGAATTTACCAGCGGTTCCTAGACCCATTGCTTGAGAAGAAGCCGAAGACTCTTTATTCCGTGAGCTACCCATAAACCCATAAAAAATATTCCCTACGGGAGCGCCATAACTGAATTCCACGCGAGTGAAGTTGCGGGCAGAAGCTAGTATAAAATAAGCCACGGTTTTATTTATATCATTCTCTTGTTTTCTTTTTCTTTATTATTTGTATTGTGTCTTCTGTGTTTTAAAACTCTGTTACGTTGTAGTGTGTATTTTTTATGTCAAAATAAATATTCTGCGTTCTGGAAATTAATAGATCGTACTTAATTAAAAATCCTGCGTAATGATAACAGAACTCTATCTATCTTTACCCGACTGCGCTAGAAAGAGGGTAATGTTTTTCGAGTGTATGTATGTATGTATGTATATTTCTTTGGCACGCTCTGAAGCCTAAATGGCTTGACGGATTTTAGCATGCGAGGTGTCGTTGGATTCGTCTTAATTGTGTGAGTGTCACTGGTTATATCGAAAATGTAAAAAACAAAATGGCTGACTTTTGGAAGCATTTTAAACATTTCTAAAAATATATGTTTTGTCAAAGCCTATCGGGTGGGGTATCAGAATAAAGAGTTTAATGAACAGATTACAAAAATATATGATGTGACTTCAAAAGTTTGTTTGCAGTCGGGTATATTATTTTTTCAAAAATCGAGTTATTTACATTCAAGTTTTTATTGAAAGTAAAGTTTACCGTCACTACAGGGTACACAGCCAAGTGGCGTTATTAATGTATTAGGAAAAAAAAAACAAACAATTCATCGCAGGAAACTACACTCAAAAGTGAACGTCAGCCTCGCAAGGAAGCTATAAATGACGCCTACCATTTTCCACCGAATTTTCTACGGTATGTGCTACTTTACTTGTCGTTAACTATAACCTAACTAGCTGACCCCGCGGACTTCGTACCGCCTTAGTTTTTTTTATAAACCTCACGGAGCCCGAGACCTTTCCAACGAATGCAAAACCGTGGAAATCGGTTCGTGCGTTCTGGAGTTATAGCGTCAGGAAGGAAAACCCGACTTATTTTTATATAGTAGAAGATTTCGTCGTTTTAAAAAAACTGCATTATAAATTTAGCTAAAGCACTTAATCGATTCCGATCGGGAGCACTTGTAAAGTATATAGTACTTTACTACTACTACTTAGTACTGCTACTACTACTACTACAGCCTATAATATTTGCGTCCCACTGCTGGGCACATGCCTCCTCTCATCACGAGAGGGTTTGGGCTATAGTCCCCACGCGGGCCCAGTGCGGATTGGGGACTTCACACACATCTTTGAATTATTTCGCAGATGCATGCAGGTTTCCTCACGATGTTTTCCTTCACCGAAAAGCTCAGTGGTAAATCCAAATTGAATTTCGCACATAAGTAAACTTAGAGGTGCGAGCCGGTACTATACCTACCTACTTGTAATTACGTTTGTAATTGACGTTTACCAACCTAAGTTGTGTGTACACCAAAGGTACCTAAATAAGTTATTTCGGTGTAATTGGGTGTTGTGACTGTTGTAAATCATGTTATCAAAAAATGTGATCATATTAATATTACGAAGGTAGGTTTGGATTAATACACTCAACAGCAATGAATTCGGGTCACTTTGCATAGCAATATCAATAAAAAGTGACCCGAATTCATCTGTTGAGTGTATATATGTAATCTTGCTTTAGCAGTCATCGTCTAACGCCCGGTTCCTATATCCAAACAACGCCTCGTTTTGCCAAGGTTTTGCCTACGGACGGTTAAAATTTGACAGATTCTCTATGGAACAAATGTCAAAAATCAACCGTCCGTAGGCAAAACGAGGCGTTTCGTGGATATAGGAACCGGGCCTAGGCAACGTGCATAGCTAATGCGAATGCCCCTGGTATTTAATTGAATATGTCTATAAACGGCCAGAATTTGCCTGTTTGTCGGTCTTTAATAATAAAAAAATATATATTCAAGGACAAACAATAATAATGAAATGATTAGGTGCCCTCTATGCCTATCTCTTACAAAGATTGTCCTTAACTAGCTTTTGCCCGCAAATTCGTATGCGCATAATCATTAACTTGTAAAAATCCCATTTTCCGTTTCCGTGGGAATTTCAAGAAATCCTTTCTTCGCGCTGCCCTACACTCCCCAAGGGACCTACATGCAATAATCAGTTCCCTACAACCAGTACTTTTGGCTGTGCGTTGTCATCAGTCAGTCAGTAATAAGAGAGTGCTTGTTATATTCGTTCAGATTGATTTGTAAAACAAAAACCAAAATCAAATTATGACTGCGTGGAAATACGTAATATATTTTACGTCACCAATGGCCGTAAAGTGTGATTTTCTGCCCGCTACGCGGAGAAAAAATGACGCTTTCTGGTCAAGGCAAGACGTAAAACTTTTGACAAACCACGGGCGGTAATTCGTAAAGCCCCAGATCGCATATTTATGTCCCTCACCTTCGGTTCGGGTCACAAACACCTGCGATCTGGGACATTAACGAATTCACTGCCCTAGATCTGTAATGTACTATTATCACATCAGATGAATCGAAAAGAAACAAACGCTCACACAGGAAATTTCATTATTATCATAGCGATAGTGCTTCATGTCAATTTAATACTTGTATCGCGTGACCGCGCTCGGCACAGTTTTCATCGCTAAACGTCGGCCGGCCATTTTTGATGAGAATATTGATTAAAATTGTCTAAAGAAGGTTGAAGGATTTTCATAGGTAAAGTTCACGAACGATAACTATAAAATATATCGGGTCATTTTATACAAATAACCTAAAACCCCAAACTAAGCAAAGCTTGAGAAGTGCCATCAGATAGGTACTTTATAACTCCTGTGCTAGCACTTCTTAACAGTCATTAAAACTTGATATTACAGATAACTTGTGTATTAATAACTATAATGGATCTGATCGAAGGTAATGTTATTTTTTTAACTATGCAATTACCCTTTCAGGGTCATAACAATAACATAATCTTTCAACCTTAGTTGAATAATAAGTTCTATAAGGTACGATTCACACCTAGCGGATCGAATCGAATGGGAATAAGCGAATACATCCTTACTATACTATATAATATAGGTACTAGGTACATCCATATTCAATAGGTACGAATATTATAAATGTGTAAGTATGTTTGCTTATTTGCATGAAATTTGGCATGGAGATAGCTGGGAATAAGATAGGATAGGATTTTTTATCCCGATATTTCATAGGGAACGGGTTTTCCACGGGTCAAACCAGTTTTTCAATACTTCTACAAACTATAACCATCTATATGTATAGATGGTTATCAATGTTATCATCGGGTACGCTAATCCTAAGTCAACGCGGGTTGAAGTCACAGGAATTGGCTAGTTTTACTATATGGCAAGGAAATTCGGTCCTTTCGGTTCGTTGCGGTTCCTCGCGTCTGCGACCGAATGAGATCGGAAGCTGAAGTTGTCTTTTTTTCTTCAAGAGTAAAAATGCATCAGCCAACCAAACTCCGACCGAAGCGACCATCTTCCGCCGAATTCAATCGTCGAAAATGCTGCAGCGTCGGCTGCCATGCCATTCGATCCGCTAGGTGACAATCGGACTTAAGAACTGGATTTTAGTAACGGTAATCAAAACACACAAAAATAAATTCGTGATAATCCTCGCTGTTATAATTTTGACGTGTGTGTAAATCTGCAGCGTACCTCCATTATGGATAAACCGAATTTAAATTGGTTTTCTTGTGCTTGGTGAGTTAATAAAAGGTGTTATTTTTTATTTTTTTATTTATTTAACTTTTTAAGGAAAACTTACAATTCGAATTGAACATATTAAAGAAGGTGATATTAACAAAGTTAACTGTCGATCAACAATATTAAGTAATACGGATATTCCAAAAATTACCTTAAAAAAAAAGAATGGTGAATGACAATAATCAATTTAAAATCTGTAATATAAATACAATTACAGTACTTTCAATACGGCAGTCTTAAAGATACCAAAACTGTCATGAAAAATATCAGTGTGGCTGTACATGCTATTATAACTATTACATGACCTAACAAGAAAACGATTATTCGAATACTTAGTCCTACAAGAAGTCATGGCAAAGGTGTTCTTAGAGCGAGTACATAAAACAGAGCCTTTAAGTCCTATTTTACTAAGTAGGTATGGAGAATCAACAAGGTTATTTAATATTTTATACAGTAGTATTTGATCTTTATGTTCACGACGTTTTTGCAATGAGACAAGGTTTTCTAATTTACTCGTACTATCCTTAAACCTATACCCCAGCCGTTTGATAAATCTATTTTGTATCCTTTCAATTGCATTTGTATAAAATGAATATTGAGGGTTCCAAACCGTAGATGCGTATTCTAGTTGCGAACGTACTAATGCAGTATATAGAACTTTGAAAGTGTTAATATCTTTAAAATGCTTACATAACCGAAAAATAAATCCTAACATTTTAAAAGCTTTTGCCGTAATCTTTTCAACATGGGACGAAAACAGTAATTCTTGATCCAAATGGATGCCAAAGTCGCGGACCTCGGTCACTTTTTTAAGTTCAACGCCAAATATTTTGTAG
The DNA here is from genome assembly GCA_963971205.1 of Aethes cnicana. Taxonomy (NCBI): domain Eukaryota; kingdom Metazoa; phylum Arthropoda; class Insecta; order Lepidoptera; family Tortricidae; genus Aethes; species Aethes cnicana. The sequence continues at coordinate 6,129,768 of OZ020286.1, forward strand.
TTAAAATTTATAGGTTTACGTTTCCTGGAGTATGTTATAGTATAACACTTATCAAAATTTAGAACTAATTTGTTATTAATACAATTGTGACCCAATGCATTTAAATTATCTTGCAGAGTTACACAATCTTGTTTACTTTTAATAATATTGGATATTTTCGTGTCATCAGCATACAATAATATATTGGAATTGTTTATGCATTGAGTAACATCGTTGATAAACACATTAAAAAGGAGTGGTCCCAGGTGAGATCTCTCATTCTTATCTATATTTTAAGATAAAGTATTCAGTGAATTGAAAATTGTTAGCTCTTTTTCTGAAGTTGTATGGCGTCGATGTGTTTTTAAACTTCCAATTTAGAGTTATGCACACGAAAACAGTAAATAGTCTTCAAAAATTCAATTTTGTTTGAGATATCCCGGCCAAGCAATCAACGTTTGGCGACTTTTCTTCCCAACCGGTTCTCTAATTTCATTAAAACTTGATCGCGCACGCTGTCTAAGTTTTGTGTACAGTTGAGTTCGCCAATATGTACACACTTTTGCATCTTACTCCTTTGTGATAAGGTCCAAAAGTATACACATATTAACGAACTCGACTGTACAAACAAAAGACGGCTTGACAAGTTATTATCATCTAAGCAAGAAAAGGATGAAATCTTTACATTCTACAACAATGCTAAGGTTGCTTTCAAATCAGTTTCGATAATTGAAAACAAGTAACATTAAGGATAATTACAGATTACTGGCACGAATGGATCGAATGAGTGAATTACGTCACAATATGGAGTCGTGTTCGATGCGCGCTGCGACGTAGACGCATTGATGACTAATTAATTTATTTATTAATTGCGGAATTAGCGCGGCTCGGCCGCCGCTAATAGTTTTTTGTAACGATGGGTGAAGCCGTCGTGAATAAGCTCCTCACCTTTCTGCTGCAGTTACTGCGGGAAGATGAGCTGGACGCGGAGCAGGTCTGCTTGGCGAGCTTCAGTGCCGCCGACATCTGCGAAGCGAAGAAAGTGCTGTTCCAGTCCCTTGGGATTGCCGGCACAGTGGTACTTCACCGGAGAGGAGACGAAACCGGGATAAAGTCCCTTAAGGACATCATTGATGTTCTGAGGGAGCGTGAGGGCGACTTGCCGGAGTTCGTGCCGACGGAGGTCTCCAGATTGCCGTCCTGCACTCCGGAACATGTCGACGTGAGTGGCCTGCTGAAGGAAATCGTGGCCCTTAAGGCAGGCATGGCAGAAATTTTGAAGAAATTTGATGTTTCGCAGGCCACTATTGCCGAGTTACGCAACGAAGTTATTAGTTTGCGTAATAGTGCCCCGCTAACTCGGTCACCTGCAGCGGCGTCAAATTTCAAGACTAATGACCGGGCGCCATGTGTCGACGCGGTCAGTTCGCATGTTGCTGACACTGCGCATGCCGTTGCGCGGCCCGTGTGCCCCCTCCGCGCCGGGCCGCCGCCCCCTGCATCCTCTAAATTACGTCATCGCTATGCAGATGCCGTAGCTGGTCGGTCTGTCGCAGCCAACCGGAGTGTCGCGCCCTCAATAGCGCGTGAAGTTCGGGTTCCTCCAAAGGAGCCCCCTAACACCAATGTGGACAAGGAGGGTTTCACTACGGTGTTGAGGAAGCGCAAGCCGCGCAAGAGCCAAGGTGGTACTGCAGAACCGGTTGGTTCTGGTCTGCACGTTGCCACACCGAGCAAGGCGCTATATGTTTCGCGCCTGCATTACTCCGCCACAGCTGATGATTTGGCGGAGTATGTTCGCCAGAAGACCGGCTTCTCCCTGAGGGTGTTCCCGCTGCGTTCGCGCCACTACGTGCACTTCAGCTCTTTTGTGGTGCGCGTGCCGCGGCCGCTGCTGGAGAACATCGAGAGTGCTGACTTCTGGCCGAAGGGTGTCGTGTTTCGACGGTTCCGGGGCAACCTACCGAATCCTACACCGGAGATGACGACGCAGCGGAGCCACGCCGTTTCGTCGCCTAAATAGTTTTAATTTGGTTTCATGACGCATTGGCGTTAGCTGTAAGGTCATGTTAAACTTTTATAAATAAATAAATAGTCACAAATTAGTTACCTACATACAGGTTGAATCAATAAGTAACACCGTGTTTTTAGACGTCCCCCGTCATTAGTACATTTGGGTGGTAAATTTACAGAATATTTAGAGCCTGCTTTATGAGAATGATACTCACACGATGTGAATGATTTTGTGAATCGATCTGTATCAGGGAAATTGTAAATATAGGTATTGATTCTACATGTCTTCAGGTAACCAAATCGACCAGTGATGACTCAGTTGGCTGTGACTGTATATCTTTTTATAGGCTGCCAATTGGTTACAAAGTGTCTTCTGAAACATATATAGTGTTTCAATAATAAAGTCCCTCACATATATTATGTTAACGTCTATCGTAACTTTCCAACATACGTGTCAAGTCATTCCATCAGTTTACGCTCATTTTTGGCGAGGATATACCTACAGACGATGTATTTGAATAGAAATGTCTCATTTTGTCGTGGCTTGCTGAGCAAATAGACCGAAAATGGGTGAGCTAAAACGGAGTAATGTTAGGGAGGATTTATATGTAAATTGTCTCTACGTGTACGGTTGCCTATTTGAACATGACTTTAATTACTTTTTCGAAGCGTTTCTTAGTCAGTGGAAATACGATAAGGTTTTATTTACCAGTCATTTATTAGAAGGTTGGAAAATCCTTAACTGGGCCTAAAAACCCTAGTTAGGGATTTCGGGGATAGGGATTAATGTCAGCAGATAGCTGTGGCCCTAACTGGGCCTTTAGGGCCACAGCTCACTACATCCATCTCGGCTTCGGACGGCTACTAGAACAACAAATTAGTCACAATAACCTTCCTCATAAATCCCTTTTTCTATTAATATGAAAGTTGCATTAAAATCCAATCAGTCGTTTTTTTTTTTACGAACAGGCAGGCGGAGATTCGTTGCAGGGAACTTTACATTATTTATAACTAGTTTACCCGGTGTACTTCGTATCCCGCGAAGGTGATACCCATTTAAAGTTATTTGTCTTGGTTTTAGCTGTTTCTTCATATTTTTGGAGGTTTCATTTTTATTTATAAACCTTTCCTATATCACAGGGAATAAAACCAAAAAAGAATCTGCTAAATCGGTCCAGCAGTTTTCTAGGTATGTGTTAGTGTAGTGATTTTATAGATTTTGCGAGACAAGTTTGTGCAGATTACCAATTTAACTCTCTTTGGCTCGCTTGTTAACTGTGAATCTGTTTCTATGCCCAATGCCTTTGCGATCAGACATACAAACACATTCCTGTACATATTCAAAATTACATTGGCAAAACTTGGAAAATTTAATCATGAATCATCTCAATTTTCTTCTTGCAATCAAGATCCTTTGACTACGGTAATTACTGCTAATACTATTCATAAGTATAGGTATAGGCGTAATAGGTATAATTAAAGTACAACTACACCGATGACATTAAAACGGTCCGTGTTCCAACCAAAATTTAAGCTTGGAATAGATTTCGACCCGTAAACCGACTCCACAGATTAATGGTTCTAATCCCAAGTCGGCTTCGAGTTTGAGGCAAAGCCAATCGTCAACCTATTATTACTTAACCAGAGACCGGTTCAGACATATTTACGGCATTATGGTTGAAAATAATCAAATCTAGATTGAAATTTACAACGGCACTTCACCAAAGAAAGTTCGTTAATTGGATTTATTTGCAAAACACTCAGCGTGAAAATATGCAAAACGCGGCGACCATCTAATTATATCGTTACTCGTTCAAATCTACAGGGAGCAACAGAAGTAATAAAAATCTCGTATGTTAAATCATATAAAACTATGTAGGTATAATTCATTTGGAATGCTTTAATAAGAACGTAAGTAACAGAGGTCAGAGGCCGAAAAAGTCGTTACTTTTTGACCTCTGACCTCTGTTTTACAAAAAAAGCCGTGGTTAGTCATTCGCCTCTCATGCTGGTCAGGGACTCGAATCCGACTCGCATCTAAAGTTTATTTATGTGTGAAATTCAATTTGAATTTACTACGGAGCTTTTCGGTGAAGGAAAACAGTGATGAAACCCGCACGCATCTGCGAAGTACTTAAGTCCAGGATGTTTGTGAAGTCCCCAAATCCCAAGAAGCCGTGGTGGCCTAGTGGTTCGACCTACCGCCTCTCATGCAGGGGGTCGGGGGTTCGCTTCCGGCTCGCACCTCTAAGTTTACTAAATATTACATTTCTACTTAATTTTGACTAAACGAAAACAAAATATGCTGACGGTACACCTGACAAAATATCGTGAAAATTGCTTATTAGTTTCTTTTTACAATACCAGTCAAATTGAGTTGTGCAAGTACATAAAGGGCCGACGCGCAATTTACACTAAATACAACCTGTACGCGGGTCACACGTGCTTGATTTTTCGGAGAAAAGCCTTTTGGTTTTTATACGAAACTCTAATAAAGACCTCAAGGGAAATCGCTTTTCATATAAGCAAGGTAATAAAATCACGTACGTGACCATTATCATTTGAATTTGTGTTCTTGTTTCCTTTTAAATATGAAGTGTTTTGTAGAGAAAGGTTTGTCTAACGTTACTTATTTCACAACTTTTGACGTGATAAGGGCTCATAAATCTAGCATGACGCAAAAGTAAAGTTCTGCCTGAGCAGAGCTCGCAAGCGAGAGCGCGGAGCAAGCGATAGAAAAGCACGATCGGCCTAAGCGTGACGTTATCACGTAAAATTATCGTCCGTAAGCTGACTTTACAGACAACCAATTTTTTATGGCATTATTTGGTCAACGAGCACACAGACCACCTGACGGTAAGTGGTATTCTGTGGCCCATGGACATAAAAAATTATGACCGAGATATAGATAGATCGTGAATGTATCGCCAACCCATACCTATACATATAATTTCACTGACTCTGTGACCCCCTTACCAGAATTAATAATTTGGAAAGAAGCGGTAGACGCGTAAACCGTAATAATAGAGATTTTTAGAGCCGCACAAATGTTTGAGTTTGATTGCGAACTTTGTTATTGCGAAGGCGGCAAAGTCACTTCGTACATTGTTCAACTTGACATAACATAACTTTGCGCCCATAATGACTGAACACTTTGTGTATCCAAGTTATCTATGGAATAGAAGATTACAAGGATTCTTAATAGCAGTACACGCACTGTTGTGTTCCGGTGGGGGGTTAAGTCAGCCGGTGAAATTAGGTTTCATTGTACAGAGGCATTCTACCTTAGGCCTCAGGGCAACGCCTTCCAAATCTTATGATTTTTTGAAAATAAGTCATAAAATTTCAGTGTCCATGGGCCGCAGCGACCGCTTATCATCTGTGGGCTGTGTGCTTGTTAGCCTAACAAAAAACACAATTGTGCCCTTTGGTTTAGGTAAGTATTTATGTCAAGTTTTTATTAGATAACTATTCCTATAACCGGACCTAGAGTATTTGTTTTGCTACAATCCTTTGCGTCTCTCTTCCATAACTTCCGTGTAAATGAATAACTAATTCTGTTCTCTTGTAACACAAACCCCGTAACGCTGGCAGCTACTTTGTGAGACCTTAATCTGGAAAGTGCATTAAGAAACGCCAAGAGTCGTCACACGGAGGAAAAGGTTCACTTTGTTTTACGGCACGGCGTGGAAACTGCAACTACTTTGCAGTCTTTCTTTTGATACGTCACTACGTAAGTGTAGAATGATACTTATGCCATGCCCTTGTGTCGGCCTAATAGACACATATATTCTCAGAATCACGTGATTTGCACTTGAATTTTTAATGTTTGGTCACGAATATCAACACGTAACCATTAAAAAAAATAGTAATGCTATTTCTGAACACCACACATAAAATAATAATAATAAATAATAATAATATCTTCCCCAAACTAAGCAAGGCTTGTATTATGGGTGCTAGACAACGATATAAATACTTATATAGAGAAATACATACCTATAATAAATAGAAAATAATTCTATTTCTGAGAGGGCTGGCGTTTATGATTTCATGACCCGTCTGAATCAAATTATTGTGAAATATTGCTAAGCAATACCTTATGGTTCCGAGACGTGGGCGCTTACGATGGGCCTCATAAGAAGGCTCAAGGTCACCCAGAGGGCAATGGAGAGGGCTATGCTCGGGGTTTCTCTGCGTGATAGAATCAGAAATGAGGATATCCGCAGTAGAACTAGGGTCACCGATATAGCCCGAAGAATTGCGAACCTTAAGTGGCAGTGGGCGGGGCACATTGCTCGCAGGACTGATGGCCGATGGGGCAAGAAAGTCCTGGAGTGGCGTCCGCGAACCGGTAGACGAGCTGTCGGTAGGCCTCCAACAAGATGGAGTGACGACCTTGTAAAGGTCGCGGGAACGCGGTGGATGCGAGTGGCACAGGACCGGTCTGAGTGGCGCGCCTTGGGGGAGGCCTATGTCCAGCAGTGGACGTCTATCGGCTGAAATGATGATGATGATGAATACCTAAGTACCCTAGGTAGTGGTTTGACCTTACCACCTCTTATGCAGGAGATCGAGGGTTCAAGCCCGGCTCGCACCTCTGAGTTTACTTAGGTACTTATCTATGTGCGAAATTCATTTTGAATTTACCACTGAGCTTTTTTGTGTATAAAAACACGATGAGAAAACCTACACGCATCGTCGACACTCATCGTCCCCAATGAGCATCGGACCCTCATGGGGGCTATAGCTTAAAACCTCTCGTGTTGATAGGATAGATAAATGGGACGTAAAATAGACTATTGTTATTGTGGTGGGAAAAATTTGCATTCTCAGAATTGCTTTGTGTTCGTTCGTTCATTCGTAATCTCTTAATTATCATCGTTAAAATCTTTTTGGTACCAATGTAACTTAATGGACAAAATTTCAGCGTAATAAGGTATTATTTGTTACAGCTTCTTGACCGAATTCTTCCCCTTTGCATTTTTTCGTAAAATAGAAACTTCGACTTTATTTGGATTATTATAGGGATTAATTTGTTTTACGATATTTGAGATGTCGCCGATGCCTTGTTAAACAAAAGGGTATTTTCAAGATACTCTCAGAGGGTATAATGATGCTCAAAACAGCCACTTGCCTGGAATAATATAAAAGGTCAAATCGCTTTGGTTTACAATTAGGTACTTAAGGTACTTAGTAAGGGGTTCTCGAAAAAAGTGAAAAATCCTTCTTTATTTTTAACTGCATTTCAAAATCCACGATTTAATGTAACACTGAAGAGTATTGAAACGGATACAAACTATCTAATAAATTTACGAATATCATTTGATAATTTAAAGTACGTTATTGATATTGTAAACGTAAATGTTTATCTACGATAGCGGATAGATGTGATTAACCTCGATGTCTGTAACACTTTCACACAAAATTTTAAATAATAGTTACTTATATAAGGCATGGCGTTGCTTTTTGGTATACAAACCGTAGGTAGGTATACATTTTAAAAATATCATAAAAGTGTCGTAGTCCTGTATGTACTGCCCATTAAGTTGTACTACAAGGGTTCATTCTGTCAAGTCAATCGTTTGGACTGCCCCAAGTGAAGATATTAGACCCTTGATGTCAGCGCGGTTCCGGTCGCTACAATGGAATACGACCTAAACAAACATTCGCTGTACTAGTAGCTACGAAATTGTTCGGTATATTACTGCACTCGTCTGCGATATCGCTCTTTATAAGAAAATATTGTTATATTTTTTATTTATACCTACCGATTTTACAAACTAAAATTAAAACATTTTTTGTAGCTACCTAGTGAGAACACAAAAAAAATGCCCCGAGCGGGATTCGAACCTGCGACAGTCGGACAGTAGGCAGGGTCACTACCAACTAAGCCAAACCTGTCATCAATAAAGAAACTTAAATATTTTTTCCTTGCAAATAATTCAAAAAGGAAAGATTGCTTTTGATTTCGTTCAGTCAAATCCTCCCCGATTTTCATTTCACTTAATTTGTCTTACTCACGTGGTACTTTTATATGTCTATTACAACTAGTATTTGCTTGTTGTCAACAAATAATATACATAACTAGTTTCTGCTCACGACTTCGCCCACGTAGAGTCTGACGACCACGTTTCCGCGGGAACCATGCGTTTTTTCGGGATAAACATTACAGTAGCCTATGCTCTTCCGCGGTACTCCGACCGATACGAGGCCCAGTAGTATAACCGTGAAGAGGTAGATAATATTAGTATTGGCTGATCTTCATTTTATTCAATTTATAAATCCAAATAGAAAATTTAACAAGCCTCGTACATCGATGGCACTAATAGGTACACGAGAAAAGATCCGTTAATTTAGAAAAGTCCATCCGCAGCACCGATTTTATTGAAAAACCGCAAAGAACACTATCGATTTACAAACCTTTTTTCAAACAAAAAAAAAAGCATCAAAATCGGTTCATTCGTTGCGGAACAATGACACACCTTTAACAGACATCTTTCTTTTGCAGGGGTTACTAAATAATTTGACTGTAGTAACAGTTAACTCTATTATTTCCTAAGAATTACTTTCCAAAAAAGTAAAAATGCCACGGGCACGATATATTTTCAATGCTACTATCTTTTTCATCGTAATCTTGCCGGAGGGCAATAAATTTTCTGCATCCGTACACGAGGCAGGTTTGTCGTGTCGTACGTATCCTCATCTAACATGGGTATCCTTTGGGTCAACGAAAGCTAAGGTAATCCTTGACGTACTCCCTGTGGAAAAAAAAGAAAAATATTTCTCAATTCACGTAGAAGAAAATAAAATAGCGTATCAAGGAAACATGCTGCCGTGAACTAAGAATTGTCCCCACTCGAGATGTAGGTATTAATAAACAGTGACAGAGCAGCTCCACCCGTAAGGGATTCGCGCGGGGACTACAGCCCAAACCCTCTCGTGATTAGAGGAGGCCTGTACCTTGTAGCACAGTTCATCTCATGGGTACTACGTACTAGTAGCGACACGTACCCCCCGCACCAACGCCAGGTTACCTCACACCGCCCGCGGCGAACGTGGGCCTGAACGTGCACTAAGTCATGGTCGTCGCTCGCAGCGCTTATCAAGTACTTACAGATCTTCTACTATTTAAAGTCCCGCGCCTTCACATTTCAAAACGCTTCAATGTATTTAAAAAGCACCACCAACACTCTCAACACATGTGTGCGTGCTGAGACAGCCATCAACTATGCGTTGAGTGTTGGTGGTGCTTTTTAAATAAGAATAAAAAAATTGAAGCGTTTTGAAACGTGAAGGCGAGGGACTTTAGATAGTAGATCTCTACATAACTTTACAATAAGAGTAGGTATAGCTCGCGTGTGTTCGTTCCGTCCGCCAACCCTAAGCAGGTTCACGCAGCCACGCGCACGTATTTGTAAACTATCTTTTAAGTATATTGGTGTGCAGATTCGGTTCCAGTTGTATGGCTTATCACGGGTGTGCTTGTATTGTAACGTAAATAGGTTGTTGTGGTGACAGAGAAGTTAAAATAATAATATTCATTAACTTTCCACTTAAGAGGTACTTGGTCTAGCAAGTATGTCTTCTCATCCCATACAACCACGACAACCACACAAGTTAAAAGAACAACGTTATCAAATACGTTTTTTATGAATTAACATTTGAGTATTTGAGGGAAAGAAAAAATCATCAAAGCATCCTTTCCGTTTCCATCCCATATTATTTCCCTTATAGGTAATGATTCAGTTTTTACTATCGCGCAATATTGTTATGTCTTCAGGCATTCCATCTTAGGCCTCAGGTAGGCAACGCATTAGAGATCTTATGGTTTCTTAATGGGGGATCATAGGATTTCCGTGTTCATGGGCCGCAGTGACCACTTACCATCAAGGTGGCTGTTCGCTCGTTTGCCTATACCATGGGTATAATTTTTTTTTTTCTTAATTCATCAATCATTCAAAGTTTTTGCTTAGCTATCAAACATGTCTATCAAGTTCTCAAGCGGTGCATGAACAAATTTGGTCGACGAATACTTTAGTATCTAATCCTTTAAGAAAATTCTCAGAAATATTTATTGTAAGAATCAGACGTGACCTCTCTCTCTCTACTTTGACCTTTACTTGTAGTTGTAGCACTTTGTCTCCCTTAAGCTTAATGCTTTCAGCAAAGTGTTACATACGAGTATTGAATGGAAAAATAACTATTTATCAATTTATTTAAAACTTTTCCGTTTCTCATTGACTCACTGATGACAACGCAGAGCCGAAACTACTGGTTGTAGAAAGCTAAAATTTGGTATGTAGATTTCTAGTGGAGTGGGTGGGGGGTTTTCTAGTGGAGTATTAAGAGAGGATTACCCGAAATTCCCACGGGTACGGCAAAAACCTGGATTTTACATAATAATGTTTATGGGCATACGAAGTGGCGGGCAACAGCTATTAATCATGATTTGATTATAAATATTTTAAGCAATATTTTTTGCTCGACCTGTGTCACAACAAAGTTAATCCGATTGACAAAAAATAAACCAGATATTTTTTCTTGATTAATTAACCTTTCAGTCGCTTACGTCTTCCAAGTTATAAGATTTACATAAATAAAATAACTCAGGCAATCATAATTATACCATAAATACGTATGCAATACCAAAAGGGACGGGCCTATTAGTTTTTCATGAATTACTTGTGGGTAATTGGTTTTTAGGGCGGAAAAATGTGCCCGCCGAAATAGCCGCTTAGCCAAACGTAATTTTGTGGCAATAACATACCACATATTTAACGTTATGTAGATTACAGTAAAGTGACCTAGAACGTCAAACCAAACGTAACGCCGTGATGGTTTGTGGTTCGACCTACCACCTGTCACGCAGAGGGGGCGAAATTCAATTTGAATTTACCACTGCGATTTTGAAGTGTGTAGTAACCTGTGAAGGAAATCATTATGAGGAAACCTGCACGCATCTGCGAAGTAATTCTACGATGTGTGTGGATTCCCCAATGGTCCCGCGTGGGGACTACATACCTACATATAGCACAGATCTTCTCGTGATTAGAGGAGGAGGTTGCCCAGCAGTGGTACGTTAATTAGGCTGTTGTGGTCGGACCTTGAATGTTGTCTTTTTTTAGATAAATTTACAGCTATTATCCAAAGTTTACTCAGAAATGATAGGTAAGGCTTTAGGTAAGTACCTACGTACACTTTTACGGATTTCGTAATCTTCTCTGAGCAGTTTTACTTTAACTTAAGAACTTACTTTTAAGAATAATTAATTACGCCACGAGGAAATAAGTCCGCTTTTTTTAGGGTTCCGAAGTCCACAAGGAACGCTTATAGTTTCGCCATGTCCGTCCGTCCGTCTGTCCGCACTATTGCTCGGAGATGCTTAGGTCTAGAGAGCTGTAATTTGGCATGAATATGCATATTAGGTACGCTGACAAAGTGGTACAATAAAATTTTGAAATATATTTTTTTATAGGGTACCTCCCCTACTCGTAAAGTGGGGATGTAATTTTTTTTTCTTGCGTACCCCATGGTGCGGCATATCGTTGAATAGGTCTTAAAAATATATTGTGGGTTTGTTAAAACCATTTTTTGATTAAGTGATGCGTTTGTGAAATATTAAGCTTTAAAGTGCTATTTTTTGTTAGAGTCACGTGTCCCCCCCCCCCCCTCTGCCAGCTAAATGGTGGTATTTGGATGGCTGAAAAAAATCACGGTTGTGGCATATATAACGTAGTTGAAAGGAAAACTATCAGAGCTAAGTAGGCTATACAAACTTACGAGTAATAGTCGACCAACTTATGATGATGATTTTTCTCGAGCGGCAGGGGCGTCGGGCGGGCACGTCATACCAGTGGTATGACGTGCGCTAGCTAGATGCTAATAAGTCTTAGAAAGGTACTGTGGGCATCGTCAACTTCGGAACCCTATACTTTGCGCGTGGCCCGACACGCACTTGGCCGGTTTTTGTATACTAAGTTTTCTTTATGTGCAAAAATAAACAAAGTGTTAAAAAAGGAAAATCTGAAAAACCTTGGAGTAATTTAAAAGTTTTGGAAAACTAAAAGAAAATACGTGTTTTAGATAACTTTTTAAATAAAAAAATTATGTTTTTTAGGTCTTGAATCATTTACTTAAAAAGATTTTATTTGTTACAGACAAAATGTCGGTCCCGACAACCGATAGCACCGAGGTCATCACCAACTCCGGTTACGGCAGTAGCGACGAGACCGCCAGCCTGCTGGTCTCCGGGCCCGCCGTCACCGTCATCGTTCCCGCGGAGAACAGAGCCATCAAGCCCGTGCTCCAACGGCAAGACTGCACCACACACCTCCGCCCACAACTCTCAGGCGGACCGGGAAGCGAGGAAAGTGGCACTTCCGTTAGATTAGAAGACGGTGCCGCCAGGAGCGTACCCGATATAGAACTCCAATGTAGGGACCAACCTGCAGACCGCCCACAGACGTTGGTTTCGCCCATCGCAACCTGCTCCCACCGAGGGTCAGTGACCGCCTGCCAGTTAGTGCCGCACCCTTACGCCAGATGTCGCGTTTGCGAAAGAAGGCAATCCACGGCGCCCATGTCAGCGCTACAACTAGCGCGCTCTATGTCGCGGGAAAGTGTTCGCTCAGCTTTACACTACCCTTGCGGGTGCAGTTCGCTTCACGCTGTGAGCACTTGTCCAGTAATTCACCCACCGGCCTTATTGATACCGGCAACAAGCACGAGAATCATACGGCAGAGTTCCCAGCCGGAGTCTAGCGCATGCGCGGCGCACTGCCCTCACCACGCCCACCACCACCCAAGCGCCTCGTTGCGGCAGCTCCGGGAACCAGGCGACGGAATCGCCGGCATCGCAGCCGACTCCCTACGTATAAATGGAGGGATGCGGCCCTTCAAACAGGTAAGTCTGCTAAACACTAGATGGCGCTGCTAGTATGAAAAAGTAAAAGCTATTTTTTTTAGTACATAGTTACTCGCAGTCATCCCACGTATCACACTCAACATTATAATTTTATTGAATTAAAATTTGTCACAAAAACTAAAAGTTGTCACGGAAGCTGAAAGCAAGCCTAATCTACAGCATTGTAAAGAAACGGGAAAACGGAGCAATTTCAGTGAAAATTGAGTTTTTATAAAAAGGCGAAAACGCTGAGCACGCAGTCCTATAAGCAACTCTGGGAGAGCTATCTAATTAGGACGCTAAGTGAATTTCTGAACGAAACAGCTGTATAATTGGCAGAGCGGTGGTTTCGCCAACTACAGAGGGGGAAACTTTGAACAGTTGGGATGTAAAGGCGCATCTCAAAATGTAGATACCTGTCTAGTATTTCGTTTTAAAATTTTTAGAGCCTATGCAGACGGCTTTACTAATTTTATACATATATAAATTATATCGCGCATTTTCAATATCATAAAGCAATACGGAATGCACGTCGTCTGCGCGTTAAACTAAGTACGTTTGTCTGCCTAGGCTTATGATTTTTATTTGATTATGAAGTTAATACCTTAGGATTTGCAAAAAATATAGCCGAATCAATATACTTAAATCCGAAAGAGCACAACGAATATTATACATGATGTTTAGTTGTGGATGTGTCCTTATATCGCTTTGGTCGTTAATGAGCCTGTCCAAAAAACCACAACTGAACCTGCGGTATTTTCAAGTTACAATTAGAAACTAACTTTGACTATATAATTAATTTGTCTGAACTTGGCCGAATCTGTATTTAAACTACGTACCTAAGGCAAAGCATTGTTTAAATTAATACAGTTTGCTAATTTTTATTCAGATTTTCCCAACAAATTAAAAGTTACCTGTTTTACGTTTGCAAATAAATTAAAATATACATATAATTTCTGTCTGTCGTCATTAAACAAAAGTCGGTTTATGGACGATAATTTTACGTGATAACGTCATAAAATAACATTAATAAATATGTCCCGTTACGTAGGATATACATCGCAATGAGGACATACATTGCGTCATGTTTTTTCGTGGGCGCAGCCGGTGTTCATCAATTTATAAGACGTAATCACGTCAAAAATAACACATATCACCATTTACACTATCCAAAATTTTCTTTTAGTATATAAAAAATGGCGTGTACGTGCTGTGTAAGTCTTGGTGGTGGGTCCTAACCGAATCAAACAAGGGTTTGATTTTTGTTTTTAACCTGCAGGCGGGGCTGCTTCTATGTCCTCAAACACTGTCGCAGACACGGAGGGCGCGCCTGAGGCGTGCCTTCACTGAGGCGACAGGCGACACGGTTACCTACGTTAGAACGGTGGGCTCAAAATTTATACACTGCACCGCCAACGCACCGCCGACTGTACAACTCAAACAAAAGCCGTACTCGACACTAAACACAGCAGTGTAGTCACACAAACAAGATGCATGCCACGATAGAAACTTGTGACTAGAACCCCTAGACTAAGACCAACCTCTAACATCAGTTGTACAGTCGAATACCAGCCGCTATGGAGTAATCACATACCACCAAAGTTGTTAGTTGGCGAATGTGGCGTCCATGCTTTCGAATGACCACCGTTAGCTCCCTGGCTTAAGTACCCCGACCGAAAATCATTTCATAAACAACGTCTCATATTTAACAAAATCGTCACACCATTCAGCACCTGTATCGTCCCGGTTATTACAATTTGTTAAAATCGCTTTGGGAACCCATTACTCAAAGACGATACACAGCACCTACACCTCCATTAGCTTGCTATTCACATACATACTCGTATTGGGTGGATATTAGCGTGCACTTTAGATAGATGAGTAGATTGCACTGCAATGTTGCTTCGTATTTTACCTGTTAGGAATTTCAGTTATTATGGCGCAGGTTTTAAAATGTGTAAAAAGTACAGCAAGCGTAGCGTTGTAGAAGACTACGATTGATTAATATCGTTTAACTACAACGACTTTTTGCCAAAAAAAATTGCTTGTGTGATTATTAAATTTACTAGGCAATACAGTCTGTAGTCCAAATTATGAACTTCTACAATCAAGTGAAGCATAATCCGCAGAAATTTCCTTGTTTCTATTTAATTCGAACAAAGCGACGCCGAGCTTGATGCATTAACAGTTCTTAATGCGATCCAATACACTCAACGCTTCAAACAATAGGGCGCTATAATAATAAAATATTGATAAATCACAAAGAAATCAAACCCTCGCCGCTGGCTCAAATAATATTGAGTCTAGAGCCTTTCCTATGCAAAGTAAGTTACCGTGATATTGGACATTATTCTGCATCACAGCACCTCGTCATTTATTATCGCACGTCATAAGAGACAAAGTGCTCCCATCTGATGGTTGCGTGAACTGAGCACTTCATTTATTTCCTCCGCTTCAGGGGATTTTATACAAAGATTATTTTGTACGTTTATATAAACGTCAGTTGATTTGAATGATTTACGTCCGTGTTTTAAATATAATTAACAAAAGACAATTGAATTTTGTCTGGCGCCATGCCAACGCGGATAGTGAGTTTAGAGAGTTAAGTATTTGTTAGATATGTTTTTATTGTAGAAAAGTTTTTATGATTATTTAATTTTGTTGTATGGTGCCTCTTCGTTTATAGGCGGTTAGCAGTCAGTTCGTTGAATCCAGCCTTGTCCAAACAGCAGCCTGTCCACTTTCGGATGTATGTCATATACTTACTCCGAGGGTGTTGTTGTGTGTGCAAAGACATCTAAATCCTTTTAATGACATTATGTTGTCTTCTTATCTGTAGGTATTATATGTGTACACAAAACATATTTCAGTTCTCTGACGTATCCATTTCAGAAACATAATCCCAACGACACTCCACCCTTGTGGTTTGCAGTTTTTCTCATGGCTAGCTTATCTAAGTGGATTGCTTCTGGTTTTTATCGCTTATTTGTGTTATATGAACTGTAATAAATAGTTTTCGCCCTTGATATCGTAAATTTGTTATTTTGGAATTTAATATTAAACATTTGACATTAGTTCTCCTCATTCATTGTATTAGAATGAACTTTTGTAAGAAGTTTCATGATCTGGTTTTGATTGCGCTTTGTCGGGTGGTTCTTCAGTAAAGTAAAACGGAAAAAATACGGTTATTAGGGTCTCAAGTAGGATTAAACCTGTTCCTCCGATGTCTATAGGGGCCATGAAACCAACTACATAATCGATTTTTCAATTATTTTTGGTCTAATTTCGTTAAGCACTGCTTATTTATCGATATGTTTAGTTTTATTTAATGGACTAAAAATGGAGGAAATTAGGAGTAGCGTATGAGTCGGTTGAGTATATACATGAAAATTCCTGATGGTCTTGTGATATACTTATTATAGTATTTTATGCAATAGATGTATCAGAGATCAAAAAAAGTGAGTGGCGGGTTACGATTTATTGTCTTGGTTGTGCAACTTTGCAAACAATACTTTTTGGACAACTCAAAGTTGAATAAACAAAAAGCAAACAAACAATGGTACACACAAATTAAGCATAGAAAATATAAACGCGCGGAAACCATGATTAAAACGAAAAACAATTCGTGTTTGCCAGTGAAAAAAAAACTATGCACCTAAATTGTGATGTTATATTGGTAGTACATGATAGTACGGAATACGTTTTTGGAGTAAAACGACATATGTGCTGTTATGGGGTTTTAGCCTACCTATAGACATTTTAAATCAGATGTATTATGTTACGTATACGTATAAACAGGATTTAACAGTAGATGAGTTCGAAAACATAATTATGTATTCGTGGGAAGATATCCAAATCGAAACCAGCTCTGCTAGACCTTGGCCTCTTGCCCATTGAGCTGAAGGCACGCCCGTTTCTGGCCGTTATTCCCAAGACGGCAATATTTTCCAACCAATTTCGAACTAAGTGAAGCACAGTATAATTTGAGAGACTATCAAACGGTTTTCCATTGAATTGTTAAGTGCTGCAGGCTAATTTCACGGTGCACGTAGGGTAACCTTCCAAACATTTAATATGAAAACGGAGGAAGCAAATTGACTTGTTCTTGAATATGTTAGCTAATTAAAATTATTAAAGTATAATTTACTGTTTACTTTACTGTTAAGTATATGAAATTTAAAATATTGTTGTTCTCAAGTAGCTTGCCCAGGTCCTATAACTAGCAGGTAAACTTTGTACTCAATCAGCCAGTGTCCGAATAATATGTGACATCTTGTTTTGGGATCTCGAAGATTTTTAATGGCTTCCTTTTTTTAAAACGCCAAAATACTTCGTTATTTTTAATTAGTCAACTTCCCATATTTCCGTTGAATTGTAAATGCTTATAATTAGTCTCAACCAAGTACCTAAACCGCGTCATCAAAATATTTCCAAGCGATAATGGAATGCATACAATGCAATGTACTGATTAAATTTTGCACCACTTTACCGTCCTGTGGTTAGCGGTTAGTAAACATACAATTTTCTATTAACGATAGTGTTTATTACAGAGAGGATATACACAGTATTAAATCGCTTTATCAACTGTTTCGTGGAATATAGTAGGACGGAATTAAAAAAAAAAAGTATTACAAAATACTTTCTGCCCGTGACTTTGCCCTTATGGAATTCGGTTATAGAGTTCCCGCGGGAACTATGCGTTTTTCCGGGTTACATTTTAGCCTAAGCCCCTTCCCGGGCCTTGAACTGTTTTCATACCAAATAGTACCTATCTAAATCAGCGCAATGGTTTAAGCGTGAAGAGTTAATAGACACACAGACAGAGTGACTTCCGCATTTAATTTTATAATATTAGTTAAGATAAAATAAAAGGAATAAATCTAATAAAAAGCTAGGTTTGTGTGTGATTATGAGACGGTGAGAGACATTTTATTATCACCGTTGGGAGTCAACATACAATTTTAAGTTACGTGCTTGGTTGTGTAGTGGTTAACGTCCCATAAAAATAAAAATAATCTATAAATAAATTTCAGTTAACAAACTGAAAGCTCGGTGGGTGATAGAAACGTTTACCTACAATTAAAGTATGTTTTATTTTTTTAAAGAATCAAACATACTCAAATTATAAGTACGTTATGATTTCCTATAGATATTTTGGTTCTCGGCGAGAAATAGAACGAAACTCTACATGCATATCAATAGTACCTACGCATCAGTGATTAATAGGTGACTCACTGCAGCAGTAATGACCACTGTAATATACAGTGCAGCTATGTCTATACTCGTAAGTATAGCAGTTTCAGTTAATTCTCGATCAGAATTCAGATATCGCCGGCCATCCTCGTTGATTATGGCATGGTTCCAATTCGCCACAATAGCCTCTCGTATAGAACATTGTCATATAAATTATTGTACTGCCAATGCTCACAATACGTTCCATTACATTGAGCTAATGCGCGATCATGCACGATACGAGGATCTATTTATCGCCAATTTATCTGCTTAACACGATAGGTCATTTCTACGTATTAACAAGCCGTCTCTCGTGGTAAGACTAGGTCTAGGTCCCATTTTTTCCCGTGCCCGTAGGAAGTTCGGAACACGAACAACACCCGCGTCAACGAACGCTCTGCATTCCGTCAGAGTAGGTATGACGCTGCTACACAATATGCATCATATACACGTTACGGACCGTCTCACGCACTCTAAAATCACGCTGAAAATAGACGCGCCGTCATACTTAATTCACATTGCTTACACAAATTGGATAGCCCCTTAAAAACAACCTTAAAGCCACGGAGTATTCATACGATAAATGTAATAGCACATTGGGTATTAAGAGTGGTAAACGAAGAATTGGAATCGAGAGCGGTAGTTAATAAGTATGATTCGGAGCACAATATGGGCATTGTTTGATTGAAATCGGTTGTGGAGAAAAGTTATCGTTATTTTAATTAGTGTGTTCCACGCTGACGACGTTGCAGGGTACAGCTAGCTTATAATATTAGTATGGAGAGTAACAGGATGTTTTGTCAGATACTCCATCCCATCCATACAAAGGGTTGCAATATCCGAGTGACTACAGAAAATATAATAACATACAACGACATTGCCGGATATTTGTGTCAATGTCAAGTATGCAAACTACTCCCGCGATTCTCCTTTGTTTTTACGTATATTTTACTGTAAAGTCACCTCGGTTTGTTTCTTTATATTATGTAATACGACGTTCTTTGTTTTGTGTTTCTGTACAAAGAGAGTAAATATTACAAAACTCTTTGTGAGGCATTTGTCTCACCACCGGCGAGGAAGCGATTAGCAATACATATCGATTTGATATTTGGTATGTGGCTGTTTTACTGAAACAGGATCTATATCAAGATACTAAAAATGTGTAGGTAGGTACATTTACTATTCAAGCCCACACAGCGTCACCTCTGCATGTTTTATACATATAGGTAGCTGAAAAATTCTGGTAATAGGTATAAGTATGTACGAATATAAACGATATTTCTATGATGATACAGTTTAACATCACCAAAGCCGGTTTAAGAAGAATATTATACGAGTACCTACGTACATGTTTCACGGCTCAGTAATTCAGCGACATTCTTCATACTTTATTAAAATTAAGACCGATTCGCACGACGTTTCTGTTAGGCATTCAGAAAGCAACATCGTGCACAAGGCACGTCCGACAAGAAAATTTAATATTGACACTTTAACATATGCTTTTGATATTGTTATACGTATATATGTTGGAAAGAAAATAATTTAGTAGATACGAGAGAATGAAGGGCAACGTTATCCTTTTCTGTCTGTCTGCATATTTCTTACAGCTAATCTCTGAAACTATTGAAATAAATAAATGTCCTTTGCTTCAAAATGTTCAAATTGAATTCAACAGAACTTTTGTTGTGTACCATGTACGTTTTAGTCGTAACTCAGTATTTTTAGCACGTTATCGATTGAGTTTATGATTGATGGTTTCCCATGCAAAGCTAATACATAAATTATTGTATTCATCCAACCTAACAACAAACTACGTTTTATACTGATACTGTGATATTCAAGCAAAAAAAAGAGACTACATAGCTTTTAAGTGATCTTTGATCTAAACATTACTACCTTTTTCTTTATTAAATAATTTAATTTTAAATATATATCTGCTGGAAAAAAGCCGTGGTGGCTTAGTGGTTCGACCCACCGCCTCTCATGCCTAGGGTCGGGGGTTCGATTCCGGCTCGCACCTCTAAGTTTACTTACGTGCAAAATTCAATTTGAATTTACCATGAGCTTTTCGGTGAAGGAAAACATCGTGAAAAAGCCTGCACGCATCTGCGAAGTAATTCAAAGATGTGTGTGATGTCCCCAACTGGGCCCGCGTGGGGACTATAGCACAAACCCTCTCATAATAAGGGGAGACCTGTGCCCAGCAGTGGGACGCAAATAGGCTGTAGTAGTAGTAGTAGTATATATCTGCTGAAACATCAATATCATTTTTGTTAAATGTAAAAGACACCTGGTTCCTAAGAATAGATTTCCCTATCTTTCATATATCTGACTCATCCATACTGAGTTGAAATTACTAAATCACCCCACATGTTGTAAAAATCAGTTTTCCAATAGAAAATATTGAAAGTGTTTTGAAGTTGGTACAGTTGGTACAACATTGTATCGGTAAATCTATATGGCTTAGGGGCTAACCGCAACTTGAAATCAACATCTGTGTCAGCATACTGGTTTGCATAAACGCCTCCCGATTGTTGCAGTTTTGGAAACCTGGACTCTTGGCTTGCGCCCTGACATTTGGCACGAGTCCAAAGTTGTATTGTCTGTGTACATTATCACCTTCTGTTAAAACGGAAAGCCATTTCTCCTTGCAAGTGACAGGGACAGATGCGGAACTGACTGCCAAACTTAGCTTAGTCGGAGGGGTGTAAAATAAGTTAAAACTGGAACAAACTTCAAAAACAGCTGCAAAATTATGGTTCAATGTTTTTTTAGTAAAAATTTTATACATACATTCATGAGAAATTTAAAAACATGCGTAACTTAGACGGATATATAATTACTAGCTGACCCCGCGGACTTCGTACCGCCTTGGGTATGAAAAATAGCTTACGTCCTATTCTCAGACCTCCTGAACATACACTTAAAATTTCATAAGAATCGGTTGAGCCGTTTCAGAGGAGTTTGGTTACAAACACTGTGACACGAGAATTTTATATAGTAGATTATATATAGTTTATCTATTACAATATTTACAATATTTAATTTCGTGATACAAAACGCTCAAGATCAAGACTTTGTTGTAGGTCTGAATTTTTTTTGTTATCTCAAACAAATAAGTAGATATTGGAATTACGGGATAAAAATAATCAGCCATAACTAATTTAAAAATGTCTTCGTTCCGGTCTTCTTTCCGTGTCCCCTGCCCCAAGACACGTCTCACATCTGTTTATAGAACATACATTCATAAATAGTTCTAGTTTTTACAGTATTTAAAATAAAAAAAATAAGACAATCATTTTACCGTGATTTTACCTGACAATGCTCAGCACTGACTCTGCTCGTAAGAATAGCAGTTAGGGCACGTCTCGTTCGAACCCCATTGACATGCAATGTAGGCAATTATGATAATGAGGTAGGTAATAGTTGTAGGAACTTTAAAGAGTTACCATACGACAACGTTGAGTAGGTATAATGAGGGATAAAACCTTTGATTGCTATTATGTAAGTAAGCTTGGATCATCATCACTATCATCATTATCAGCGTCTTCATCATTATTATCACCATCTAAATCACCATCATTAACATCATCATCATTATCATCAATATCATAATCATCACCATCGTCATCATCATCATCATCATCAATATCATCATCGATCCGCATCCATCCACACCCGCACATTCTTTATCCAACTTGAATGACCGAGTGACAGCTTTATATACAAAGAATTAACAAATTCAAGCATTCTGTAATAAGTAACAGATATCCGAGTAACAAAATAACTGATCTAATATGACCTATTTTCATATCAAGTTTAGTATTTAAGATGTAGTGCTATAGACTCCAGCAAATATGGAATGATTTAAACAACAGCAAATAGTAGATTGTATGACTAGGGTAGGGAGTAAAATGGTGTATTTTACTGCGGGTGACGATTTGAGTCCAGAGCAAAGAGGAAGATTACAGAATAAACGTAGAATATTGATCTAACGAGGGATTATAAAACCTATTCACCAAAGGCATACATAATTTTGCTACCGTGTCGTATATACCCGACTTTTCACTTCTCATTATGAAAAAATCAGCAGCATGCAGGAGGGTGCAAATCGTTCTTCGCGTCTTTCGGCAAACTAAACGGGCATCAAAATAGTCCTTTTCGTAAAGGACTAGTGAAAATAGTGTTAAACCCTCACGTGATGGGAAGAGGCCTATGTCCAGCAGTGGGACGTAAATAAGTAGTGGTTACGTAGTAGGCATGCAGACAAACAAGCTATGTTTAAAATTGTTTAGGTACTTATGTCAATCTGCTCAACATGCGTTGTAAACAACTATGAAATGTTGATTTTCTGTGCTCAGATGTAGGAACCGTCCGAGTCTGAGATATCAAACTTTTAAAATCTGCTTCTTCTTTGAAAATTTAAACTATTTACATGAAAGTCTCTTACATGAAGCTTCGAGTGAAATATTATATTCCACGCCCTGCGTTTGAAAGCTTTCACGGACATTATCCCGCGTTTTAGTCGATTCAACTACCCCTTTTAGCTCAGTGTACAATTTCCCATCATTCCTAGAGAGCTTTATGGAGCTTGGGTCTTCCTCCGAATGTCCCACAATGTAGTGTGTAAATTGAGGGACCACTCCTATCTGGAAGTATTTTGAATATAAATACGATGTGCGTATCCATTATGTGGTATGTGGAAATTAAAACGGCCTATAAACGCGACTTCGTTTCTGAGGACTTACGATTTTCGTAGGTAGTAGGATGACGAGTATCATAATAGCTTCAGCTATACATTCAGAATCAGATGTTTATAAAGTTAGTTAAAGGAACAGTGTTAAATATTTTTCATGATCCTTGAAAAACCCGATTCCGTGTAAATATCGGGATAAAAATGTTATTCCCGGAGTCTCGAAATAGCTCTACCTTTAGCCATTTTAAACCAATCATTTCACTAGCGTTGGTACTTTGTTAAACTACATAGTACGTGGCCTGTGTAGCAAACTATATGTATATATTTTAGCGGGCCTTCAGTTGTGGGAGACAAGTGCCTTTTCAAGTGGGTTTTAAATATACTGGTGAGAGCTGGAAATTGGTGGATGTTAATTATTTTCATAACGTCGATGAATTAGGTAATTTTCTTATAAAACACCCATGCTGAGAACAGCATTTTCTACATAAAACGCTAGACTATAAAAGCGTCAGTCGGGACATAAAATAATGCATCTTAGCAATATCAGTGGATTCCACTACATTGGATTTTGACACAATACGTGTTCGAGCTGCCGTGAACAATAGGAACATGGTGGCCGTATGTACCCGTTCTCAGACCGTTTGGCCCATTTTGCATAACTTAACTGAATTCTGAGCTGCGTTGCTCTTCTAAAATTTAACAATATTAACAAAAAAAAACAAATTCAGACTCATTTATTTATTTACAAATTCATTTACAAGGCATAACAGTTATCCACAGGTACTAATATTATAAATGCGAAAGTAACTCTCTCTCTCTGTATTTCTGTCTGTCTGTCTGTTACCTCTTTTCGGTTCAACCGCTTGACCAATTTACATGAAATCTGGCAAAATTGCAGATAGTTGAAGTCTCGGGAAAGGACATAGGCTACTTTTTATCCTGAAAAAACGCATAGTTCCCGCGGGAACGCGATAACCGAATGCCACGCGGGCGAAGTCGTGGGCAAAAGCTAGTACTTTATAAGGCGGCGACACTAGACTTAACTAACAAAAAAAACAATGAGTTCTTATTAATTAGCATGTTCTAATTGTAACAACTAGGTTGCCTTCCTCATGTACGTAGTAAGCTCGCAGAAGCCGAGGTACTCGTAACATAATATGTATACCGTTTATTATTATGTCATGTGGGTTGAGGACTTCACATAGACCGTTGTATAAGGTAGGTTATATTTCGTAGTTTTTTGCAGGTTTTCTCACAATGTTTTCATTTACCAAAAACACTCGGGACCAAATTCAAATCGAATTTATGGTAAACATAAGAGCTGAAACCAAATTCAAACTACGAGTAGGTATAGCACGACACAACTTAGAAGGCGCGCGGTTTAAACAAGAATAGACTCTGCGCCAACGGCATAAGTCTGTCGCCACGCGCCTTCTAAGTTGTATGGTGATATACTGAGCTATGCTGCTGAAATTATATTAAATTAAAACTATTTTGTCAAATTTCACCTAGAGAACAGCCAACATCATTTCGGTGACTAGCGATTGATTCAAGTTACCATTCTAGATTTTTCATATAAATAGACTGACAGACAGGCAGTTGGCCTACCTGATAGTAAGTGGTTACCGCCGCCTTTTTTGCAACATCAGAGGCGTCACCAATCCGTTGTTGATCTCGAAGATATTTGATGACCCTGAACCAAGTATAAGTTTTACAAAAAACTATAAACTATAATATTTTAAAAACCATTTACAAGCTGCATGTTATGGCATGAACTGGCAAGGTGAAAATAACCTGAAAATATAAACATTTTCGTGAAGTCAACTTCAGGAACGTGACTAAAACGAACACTTGAATACGTAGGTACTTATATCTAGTTTTCAGTTTGGATACCTACTAAAACACCGAAGTTTAATAATATGCATGGCAAAGTTCCACGTCGATACTCGGTAATATGGTGGTAGGATAACATCGAAAGCTTTCTTTGTTCCCCTCATAACTTGCAAAAAAATGAAGGAATAGGTACGGATCATATTTCTCGAGCGGGTAATCAAATTTTATGCGGTTCTCACCAAAAGAGAAGGATTTTAGTAAAATGTGAGTAACCCGGGGCAAAGAAGGTTCGCGGTTCGCTTGATTCTGAAATTTAATTTTACGGAGCGCCACTTGCTTTGTTCTTTAGACGTGAAGTCTTTTAAAAAAACGCATATGAGGTATGTTTATAAGTCAGAAAAGTGGTGTGACATATGCTTTAGAATATCTGTATTTTTAGTAGTATCTGTGGTAGTCATCAAGAGAGATTGACAATAAATATGTTTGCATTTGTACCGGTGTGTTTTCTCAATAAGTTTCCTACATCATACAATACATGGTGTCAGGTGTAAAGACTTTAAATGGTGGAATTGTAAAATACTGTAGTGAGAAAGATACGATACCTTAGTGGAATAAAGTATACGACGTGAAGGATTCTTTGTGTTGTCGGGAAAAATGGCGGATTCGGAGGCAAAAGCAAAATATCTCAGTGTTAACATACAACCACCCACCGGTCATAAAGTACAAGACGCTAGTTCGTGGATAAAATTTAAAGAATTGTTTGATATTTACCTACTGGCTTCGGGCCTTAGTACAGAAGATGATGCAAGAAAAATTGCAATATTTCTTAGCTGTGCGGGAGAGGAAATCCTTGACGTCTGGATCAGTACATGTAAAGAGAAGGTCACCACATGGATAGGTCTCGTGGAGAAGTTGGATGACTATTTTGGGAAGAAAACCAACACAGTTGTAAACAGTTACAGGTTTTATAACCTAAGGCAGGATGAAGATGAGCCAATACAGCATTTTGTTATGAGGTTGAAAAGTGCTGCTAAAATCTGTGACTTTAAAGAAGAAGATAGAATGGTGCGGGATATGTTGGTTATAGGTTTGAGAGATGCTAACACTAAAGAGAGGTTACTAAGAGAAAAAGATTTGAAACTGGAAACGGCAATAGAATTGTGCAGTGCAGTCGAGCAGAGCAGAAATCAAGTAAAGGAGTTGGAACAGAAATGTCATGACTTAAATATTATCAAAGAAAGTTCTGCAAGTAAACATAAGGATACAAATCATAGAAATAGAGTGATAAGCTGCAATAAATGTGGAAAGCAGCATGAAATAAGAAACTGTCCAGCATATGGAAGGAAATGTGCAGTATGCAATGTATATAATCATTATGCAGTAATGTGCAGGTCTAGGAAGCAGAAAGAAGCAAAGCGTGGTTTTCAGAACTATGGCCGGCAGTCAAGGCCAAAGGTTGATGGGATAGAGGAAGGTTTCAAAGATAGTGACTGTAGTTCAGAAGAGTTTGTGGTGGACTCAGTAAGTAGTTATAATAAGTTACAATGGAATGAATTAATTAATGTTGAGGGTGTTGATGTAAACTTTAAGCTGGATTCTGGTGCAGACTGTAACACCTTGCCACTCAGTTTGCTTGATAAGTTAAAGGTAAATAATATAAAACTTAGTGAGCCTACAGTGCTAGTAGTATATAATGGGCAAAAGATTAAAACTCTGGGTAGTATAGAGCTGAATTGCAGGGTGAGAGATCAAAAAGGTTGCATCAGATTTTGTGTTGTAGATATGCAGGTGCAGCCAGTGCTGGGCTTACCGGACTGTGTAAAATTCAATTTAATACGAAAAGTTGATGGCTTGTTTTCGGATGATAAAAGTAGGTTTCTACAAGAAAATCAGGATGTGTTTACAGGTCTAGGTAACATAGGGACATATACTATAAAACTAAAAGAAAATGCTGAGCCAGTTATAAAACCAATAAGGAGAGTTCCACAAACTATAAAGGAAAGGCTTAAAGATGCATTATCTAGTTATGAGAGTAGGGATATAATTGAGAAAGTAGAGGGACCTACTGCTTGGTGCAATAATTTAGTCATCGTAGAGAAACCAGACAAGTCGTTGAGGTTGTGTCTAGACCCTAAAGAGTTAAACAAAGCCATTCTTAGGGAAAATTACCAAATTCCCTCACCTGAAGAAATATACAATTCACTTGCAGGTAAAAGCGTCTTCACCGTATTAGACCTCAAGGATGGCTTCTTTCAAGTGAAGCTAAGCGATGAAAAGGGACTATGCACATTTGGAAGTCCTTTTGGAAGGTATCGGTTCAAAAGGATGCCTTTTGGAATATCTTCTGCCCCAGAGGTAATGCAGCGAATAAATAACACCTTATTTAGTGATATACAGGGTGTACATGTTTACTATGATGATATCATTATTGCTGGGGATAGTTTAGAGGATCATGATCAAGTTTTAAAAAAAGTAATGGACAGGGCTAGACAGCACAGTGTAAAGTTTAATCCAAATAAAGTGCAGTATAGGAGTGATTTTGTCAAGTATGTGGGGTTGCTAGTCTCAAAATCGGGTATAAAACCTGATCCTGAGCATGTCAAAGCTATAGTGGACTTAGATGAGCCTAAAAATATCAAAGACTTGCAAAAATTTCTAGGAATGTGTAATTATTTAAGTAAATTTATTCCAGAGTATACAAAAACAACTGAGAGACTTAGAGACTTGTTAAAAAAAGATGTTATTTGGGACTGGGGTATGGCTCAAAAGCAAGCGTTTAAAGAAATCAAGACTAAAATCTGTACAGCACCTACGTTAGCTATCTTAGAAAAAGAAGGGGTACTGACATTGCAAAGTGACAGTTCTAAAAGTGGAATGGGTGCTTGTTTGTTACAAAACGGTAAGCCAATCTCTTTTTACTCAAGGTGCTATACAGAGTGTCAGCAAAGATGGGCCCCTATAGAAAAAGAGCTTTTTGCAATTTGTTTAGCGATGGAAAAATATCATCAGTTTGTATATGGGCGCAGAATTAGTGTGGAAACTGATCATAAGCCTCTAGTGGCCATCATGAATAAAGATATCAATAAAATCTCAGCAAGGTTACAAAGAATGGTCCTCAAACTTTTAAAGTATGATTTTGACATAAAATACATTCCAGGGTCTCAAATGTATGTTGCGGACTTTCTATCTAGGCATTTTAACTTAACAAACAAACAAGAGGAACCTATGTTAAAAGAGTTAGTACACAGTGTAGAGTCAGAAATAGTTCATGGTTTAGAAAAAGATTTGCAAATATCAGATAGTAAATTAAAAGAGTTGCAGTCAAAAACTAAAAGAGATGGGAATTTACAACTAATAATGACATGGTATAATTCAGAATGGCCAAAAAATGATAGAAGTATATATGGGACAGAGTTAAAAAAGTTGTACAAGTTAAGAAATTATATTGGAGTAAAAGATAATGTTGTGTATTTTGAAAACAGGGTGCTAGTACCTAAAAGTCTAAGAAAAGAAATGATAAGCATTATACATACAGGTCATGCCGGGGTTGTGAAATGTAAAAAAAGAGCTAGGAAAATATTGTACTGGCCAGGAATGTCGAGTGATATAGAGAACTATGTGTTAGCCTGTAAAAGTTGTGAAAAGTATAGAGTGTCAAATTGTAAGCAGCCTCTTATATCACACGAGATTCCTGACCTGCCTTTTATTAAAGTAGGTATGGATGTGGGCCATTTTGCAGGAGAAGACTATCTTGTAGTTGTGGATTATTTTTCTAAATGGATAGAAGTGGCTAAATTGAAAAATAAGACTGGCAGCTACATTATATACAAGTTGATGAAAATGTTTAGTACACATGGGTTTCCCAAGTATATAGTCAGTGACAATATGCCATTTGGTAGTCAAGAGTTTAAAAAATTTGCAGAAATGTATGACATAGAGTTGGTCAAATCAAGTCCGCATTACGCTCAATCTAATGGATTATCAGAAAAAGCTGTAGGGATTGTAAAGAATTTAATGAAAAAATGTAAAGAAAGTGGAACAAATTTTGACTTAGCTATGTTGCATTATAGGTCAACTCCTGTGGCAAACTTGGATTATTGCCCTTCAGAGCTGTTAATGAGTAGGGTGTTAAGAACAACATTACCATGTTCAAAAGAAACACTTAAACCCAAATTGTGTAACAATATTAAAGAAAAAATGGTAGTTAACAATGAAAAATCTAGGCATTATTACAATAAAACTGCCAAAGAAAAGAAATCTTTTAAAAAAGGGGAGGATGTGATTATTCAAGACGTAGGAAACAGTAAATGTTGGTATCCCGGTAAAATACAAGATGTAGCAAAGGAACCTAGATCTTTCATTGTTAAAAATGTCAAAGGCAATTTAGTTAGGAGAAATGAAAAACATATTAGACCAAGTAGAAATAAGTTTATTGAAAAGAAGGATGATTTGTTAGACGGGTCAGTAATGAAGCAATCAATGTTCTGTAACAATAATTCAGAAGATCACTTGGAGTTTCATGAGCCAGTGAGTAACACAGCGGGAGATCAGTTACCCATTGTTACTAGAACGGGGAGGCTGGTGAAGAAACCAGCATACTTGAGAGATTATGATTTAAATTAAGAATTATGTATCATAAGCGGGGGATGTGACATATGCTTTAGAATATCTGTATTTTTAGTAGTATCTGTGGTAGTCATCAAGAGAGATTGACAATAAATATGTTTGCATTTGTACCGGTGTGTTTTCTCAATAAGTTTCCTACATCATACAATACAGTGGAATGTCACGTTTTCTTAAGAATTCGTCTAATAACTATAAAAGTATAAATCTTAGAAACATGATTTTATAATAAGCTCTGAGTAATTTAATAAAATAAGCCCTATTTTTTTTGCATCGAGACATGACACTCATTCAAGAAATAAATTACATTTAGAGTTCTTATATTTATTCCTACTTCTTAAATAATTGTGTGTTTAGCTTTGTTTAAACGCTACGTTGCGTATTCACATTTTAAATTAGGTAATATCGAACTGCTTGATTATTTTAGGTGTAACAAGTCAATAAACTTATGATGGATGTCACCGTGTCGAAGTAAGTCAAGGCCGCGTGCTGGAGGCCTTCGACGTAAGTTTATGCGTACTATTTAACACGAGGTCATTCGTTTACTCAATGGGATGAAAGAATGGAATATATAAATATATAAATAAATTAGTATTTTATTTATTATCAACTTTAAAATAGGATAGCAAGTTTAAAATGAGATGGCGGGACAACCTGGATGCATTTGATAAGGAGTGGACGATAAAAGCGCTCAACAGAGACGATCGGTGGAAAGAAGGGGAGGCTTTTGCACAGCAGTGGGACACAATAATAGGCTAACAAAAAAAATAGGATTATGGTAAAACATCCTAAAATATTCTTACATTATCCAAATTTTACGCCGTTTTCAATGAAATGAACTTATCTTTTGATGTTTCATGCTCTCTATTGATTTCAGTGATGATGCTAAGAAACTTGTTTAATATTTCTTCTATAATTATGAATCATTTAATTGTAAAACAGACCGTAAATTTAAAAATATATGTATATAATAATTATGAAAGAGTGATATAGTGACTGATGTGTAGGTAGAGCTAAAATTTCAATATCGATTTTTTTAAATTTTACCTACAACTTAAATACTACAGGAAATTGACTAACCACATGTCATTTAGCGCTGTGCGCGTATGAATACGTAATATTAGCTATGATTAGCTGATTTAAACATGATAACCTTATACATACCGCATTGCGAACAGTATGTTTACCTTTGTGACATCATAAATATAAAGGTGCCACACATGTGTACAGGTTCCCAAGATACGTTTTAGTTGTCCCATATAAAAACAATTAGGGATTGTGTATCATGTTATACTTATATACCTCCGCGACCAACTCAATAGCCAAAGTTCGTCCCATACTGATGGGTACAGGCTTCCTCTTATCACGAGATGGTTTGGGCTATTTATTGTCCCCATGCGGGCCCAGTGTGGAATGGGGAGTTCACACCGTACATCTTTGAATTAATTCGCAGATGCATGCGGCTTCACGGAGTTTTTCTTTCACAATATCATTGGTAAATTCTAATTATAAAAACTCAACCGTCATAATACAATTGGTTCAAATACTTCAAACACGGACTATGAGTTTCAGACACGAGTACTAGGCAAACATAAACACGTAGATATAACCTGGTAAAATAAAGCTGCAGCGCTCAGCGGAAACAAATATCAAACGTACACGCTACGCCCGTCGAAAGCCCTAAGGCTTTTATTTGTACTGCCGCTATTAACTTTGACGATTATTACGCAGTTCTGGCACATTTTTGTGTCGACAGGAAAAAGTGGAAGCATCCACCTTTTTTACAGCCTTGAAAATAAAAAAAATACGTTCTCTTACAGCAGTTGTTAGTTAGAATGGCCATTCCAATCAAATTTCGATGGAAGCGTAGCGTACAAACGAAGCAAGTTTGACTAGTTAAGGGTGTGTGGAATTCCATCTATTCTGGGCCTGCACTAATTACAATCCAAGCTATGACCGGACGTCAAAGTACGAGTATTCAAGAGGGAATGGGATCAGAATTTACAACGTAAAATTGGTTCCTGGATTTCCTTTGTTTCTTGTGTACCATTTAGGCATTTTTAGAGTTTTTTCTTTAAGGATCTAAGGAATAATTAAGATTAGGAATTCGATATCAAGCCTAAGGACTGACATTTAACGCCTTTATGCTAGGAAGTTCATCTTCATCGGCTCCGTTGCCCCATTCCGGAACAAAACAATGCTAACATTGCTCAATGCATAGGTATAGAATTTCGTTTCAGGTCTGATTATAGTTAATAATAAAAGTAACAGGGTGACCACAAGTAAAGGTTTCCGCGGCTGTAATTACTGAATGGTATTGACAAATTCGTCCCTAGGGCTCCATATAATGTATTAGGATTATATTTACGTTACACAAAAATGTATCCACGTTTATTTTACACTTCGAAACCGTGTTTTATCTTGTAGTATTTTATAGTTAAAAAGGTTTACCACTGAGCTTTTCGGTGAAGGAAACGTCGTGAGGAAACCTACATGCATCGTAGGTACGTGTGAAGTTCCCAATCCACACTGGGCCCGCGTGGGTAATATAGCCCTAGCCCTCTATAGCCCGTAGAGGAGGCCTGAACCAACAGTGGGACTTAAATAGTGTATTATGGTGGTGGTGGTGGTTAACTGAACTAATTAAACCTCAATGTACACTCCACCACCCCCCACCACCACAACAGCCTATTTACGGCCCACTGCTGGGCACAGGCCTCTCATTACGAGAGGGGCCATAGTCCCCACGCGGGCCCAGTGCGGAATATATACTCAACCGTAATGTAATCGGGTCACTTTGTATGGAAAAACCTAAACAAAGTGACCCGATTTCATTGTGGTGTACCTATATGATTATGTCCTCTATCTAATCAGATACCCCAATTAATATTCTAATGGCACGCCCGACAGCCCAGCAGTCGGACGCAAAAATCTGTTGTGTTGGTCATGAACTAAAAAAAAAATTTAAAAAAAAAAAAAATTCAGCTGTTTATTTCAGATAAGCACATTATATCACAATGCTAACTTAGCAAAATCTCTAATATCTGAGACTAAATCTCCATGTCGTTTTTCTACAAAAGTGATCTTCCACTCATTATATTTGCACCTTTTTATTGAAATAGTTTCAATGTTAATGTTGGGATGTTAATTATTGTAAAATGATAAGTAATTCAGTGCCTATCTTTGTTTTGCTGTTTATATTTATTTTATTTTATTCCGGAGATTAATTCAGTATAACCGTATATTCTTTTTCATAGTCTATTACAAATGTTTCGTTGTCAGGGACTAGCGATCCATCTTACTACTAAAATAAAATATGTACTTATTTTCAAGTCAGTAGTTATTATTTCGCATAAATAAATGATTGTTCTTTGGACGAACCCGTTCTTAGGTTTGGTGTTCGTCTCAAAATGCTTAGTAGGTACGAGTACTCCACAAAAGACATAAAATTCAATAAAAATGTAAAAGATGTATAACAGTGGGTAACGACGTCGAAAAGATGATGTATTGAGATAAACTAGAAAAGAATATGACCTTAATATCTACTGGATATGATCCTTGTTATCTACATTGTATCTACATCTTTGTTTTTCGATTATGAAATTTATAAACCAACCTACTTAACCATCATTTGGTCGAAACATAACATACTAACAATACTTGGGTGTTGACAGAGTTGGGGAATATGACATAAATTACTTGAATGTACCTATCACCACGTAATGTGAATCGTTTTTGAGAACCAGAAGGGTATTTTTATTATTGAAATATTTTAGTTTAATATAAGTACTCATTTAGAATTAGTACAGTGTAGTATTAACTTCTCTTAGATCGATAATTATATTCTTTACCTTGATAGATTCGTTCCAGATTAAGCACATAAAACGTGTTAACGATATTTTCTAAACATTTTCTTGGCTTGTTTTGCATAGATGGCCCATTTTGAATAAATTTACATCCCAAACTTCCACCGCAACTTATGAGACGCTAATGATAAAAGTTACAAGCGTTTTTATGCTGATTATATATTCATTTCAGTAAAGTTGTAGCTTCATTAACTTATTTACGTTTTTTAATACGAATATGATAAAGAACAATAAAGTAAAAATATTAGACAAAACACATATATAACATTAAAATGAGTTTAACCGAAAGGTAGTAATAAAATCTCTTCTACCTAGTACCTTTAACACTCATGCCTTGCTTTACGTTTGATTGTTAACACTTCAAAGTGTTAACATTTTTTATTTATCTTTATTAAAACTTTATTAAAGAAAAGCCGTTTTATTAAAACGAAAAC
This sequence comes from Aethes cnicana, assembly GCA_963971205.1. Classification (NCBI taxonomy): domain Eukaryota; kingdom Metazoa; phylum Arthropoda; class Insecta; order Lepidoptera; family Tortricidae; genus Aethes; species Aethes cnicana. The sequence continues at coordinate 6,163,350 of OZ020286.1, forward strand.
TAAATACTTTATTAAGGAAACAGATGTTCTGAAGAGGCAATAAACTGGCAATAGTTGTGAAATACGACCCCGCTTTGGTATTGCTGTGTAGCTTATTGCTGACTTTAATACCTAAGCGATTTTTTTTCAACCCGCCGCACTTAGCAGAAATTCGCAATAGGAAGAAATTGTAAAAAAAATCCTTTGTCGCTAACTTTAAAAGTACATGGGTGACATAATGATGCGTCAACTGTATCATGCATTGTTTTTAAGGTGTTAGTGAAAATTTCAATGGAATCATTGGATTCCATTGAAATTTTCACTTAAAACTCAAAACTTAATACAGTACCTATATAGGCAGATGAAAGGAATCGCGTCCAGTGTCAATACACAATGTTACTTTGCTTATTGTGTAATTGTTTATATTGAGGTATTTTATTTTATTACTTACGATAATTTCGTTTCATAAGCGAACATTCATATAAATCCATGAATCCATTCTTAATATTTTTAGTAGTGATTCTATATTTTAGATTTGGATTCACGGTTAATCAACAACAAAATTACTAGTATCTAATTGAATTTCAAAACAATTTATAGCGACAATTTTGATCACGACGTAGCCGTACCTAAAGTTAATTCAGATATTTCCAAAGTGTAAGTTAGTTGGTTTCATCACAGTTTCAGTAATACCTATTTTGTTTCGCTTCGTTTGTTTATGAGATTGTAGAGATGATTAATTATGTTGTCTGCTCGGGTAATGTCATCCCGATGCCGACTTGAGTGGCTTGCTATGGACGTTAGTAGACAGACATTAAATTTGTACTTTACGTTTAATTACACGTACTAATATCTTGTATTACTGAATGTAATTTGTGAGCACTCGCAGTAAGAAAACATCCACAGTACTAGGGGTACCTAGTGGGACGTAAACATGTTACTGTACCCTGCCTACTTTCACCACAAAAAACGAACACGTAGAGTAAAAAATATATCCTCGAAACCACACAGCATTATAATGACTCCGTTGTATTCAATTTTAAATGCGTGTTTTCTATTCAAATTTACTAAATACTTTAAAATCGTTACTCATACTGAACGGTGAAAATTTAAGGAAGAATTACCTCAATATAATTTTATGCATGTAAAAGGTTAGGTACTATTTGGCATAAAGTAAAGGTTAATAGTACATTACAGACCTAGGGTGGTGAATTCGTAAATGTCCCAGATCGCAGGTTTCTGTGGCCCGAACCGAAGGCTTTACGAATTACCACCCGTGGTTTGTCAAAAGTTTTACGTCTTGCCTTGGCCAAGAAGTGAGATTTTCTCTCCGCGTAGCGGGAAGAAAATCCCACTTTACGGCCAAGGGTGATGTAAAGTAGATTTACGATCTTCATAAGCCGATGCGATTGCTAATTTCATAGGGACTTATTCCTTGTTGTTTTTTTCTCTTTTCCATTTTCCATGCATCTTAAGATTTCATAGTTATATAGGCACGATTAAAATATGTAATTACAATTTCATATATTTTTTTAATAAATCATAGAGCCTGTACTCTTTATTATAAGTCCATTTCAAACTATAACATTCCTATATTAGGAACATTCCAACTTTCAAGAGAAGAGAGTTCGTATTTTAAATACTTAGTGTTTTGGGATTTCCACTTTCAGAACCATTTTTGCAATGTAATACGTTACGATTTTGTAATGTAATATAACATTACATTGCAATAACATACTGTATTTAAGTTCAAGCATAACAATAGCAAGGAAGGAGAGAAACTTGGATTTTGTATTTAACTTAAACTCTTAGTGCTGTAGAAATTCCAAGGCAAATGATCTCTAAGTTAGTGTTTTGGGAGATATTTCTGCAATCCGAGTCACATTCTGGGTAGTGTTCCACATTTCTACGATCCATTTGTCTAAGTGGTTTCAATGTCGACCTGCATCTTCATTTGAATATTTGATGCCGGGACAGATCTAAGGCTCAACTACTGTTTTTTTTTTCATACAAGATCACTTTCAACTCTGGTAGTTAGTGTAAACCACAATTTTATTGTCTTCTTGTTTTTAGGGGTTTATTACATTATTTGCTACAGGTTAATTATTATCAAGTTTATAAAAGTATCCCTTTATAAATGAGTATGCAGTACATATTAACCGCTATAATTAATGCAATGAGCCAAAATTCATACAAATACTAAATCTATTAATTTGTAATTAAAGATGGTGAATCTAAGTTTACGTCGTTTCAATATATTGTGAACTGTTTCTGACGATTGCATGATAGTATTCACCTAAAACGGAAAATAAACTCTTTCGTCCCTTGTACCTACCAGTCAGATGCATAGAGTCAAGACTAAAAAGGTTAACTTTTAAGGCAGCTAGAATGCAAACGCTTTTTACTGTTCGGATACCTAACTTGGATAAGCGCCAAAAGGTAAACATACTTAACGTCAAACGATAAAACAATAATTTCATTCCTATTTAAAACTATCCGAATTCAAACGAGATTAACTTCATCAAATCTAACGGCCTATTATGCAAGCGAAACCATATTAAATGGTTTCCACAAATAGTTCTTGTGAATTATATTTTCTAACTGAAACTAAACACATTTTCTAAGCTAACTTCGAACGATTGCAGGCAGTCAACTTAAATAGAAATAGGTAATATATCTCTATTGAAAAAAGAGCATTTTATCTTAGAAATGGCTATTAACACAGAATCTAGTAAAAATAGGACCGACGTTGAAGTAATTTCAGTAGAAATGCATTGTTAGATAGGTAATAGCAGGATTGCGCGTTGCGCGGGCTGGTTTTCCGCAACTCGACGGGTAACCGGTCTCTAGCAACTTATATTATTTGGTAAACAAATAAAAGTGAAGTCGGGATGTTAGACTAAATTATTCGCTTTGGGTAGACACCTAACTTATTAAATACATAGAATTTGGCATTGTCTCATGAATTATCATTGAAATCTAATTACACTTGGCAATGTGTAAAATTTCACATCATCATATTATTTATGTATCAAGAGAATCAGATAATACAAACTGCATTATTATGATACGACAACCGCAACAGCATCACAGAGAAACCCGTTAAGTAACTCGGAACAGTTTGCAGTAGTAAAATTTTAGAGCGACAGTGTCGCTCGTGATAAAATAGCTGACGATCGTAAATTTTACAACCCTTTCGTTGAAAGTCCAATATGATTCTCAAAAATATCAATATCAATAAAACGGGATTGAAGATAAAATGTAGCGGTTCTCAAGTTATCGACGAATTTAATAAAATTGTAGAGAAATTTTGAACAATAAGTACCTACTCGAGTTAGTTGTTTATTCGTAGATAAGTCAACGGATATCGATTAAAATTTGCCTTTAAATTTGTGCAGTTGAAATACCATCACCACAACAGCCTATTTACGTCTCCATGCGGTCCTATATAGAGCGCGGTGGGAATTTCACACACATACTGACTTACTTTGCAGATGCGTGCAGGTTTCCTCACAACGTTTTCTTTTATCAAAAGGCTTACCTTAAATGGGAGTTACTAAAAATTGCCAATCAGGTATGTATTATTTAATATTAACAGTACCTACCTAATTCTCCGAAAAGTCTTTAAAATGAAAATTAATATGATTTATTTTAGTTTATTTTTACATAAAAAAGCAGTAAAATGAAAAATCAAGACCCGACAAATATTGCAAAAACTAGCGCATGTGAATAATCACTAGGAATTCGAGACGGAATCGGATGAAATCGGATTACAAAAATTCGATAACTTGCCCACAATCGGGTTTTCGTTATTCTAGGGAAATACAAATTATTCTTAAATTTCTGCTCTATGAAACCTCTTTACAGCAATCCTTTAAGATATTCAAGCTTTCACTGTAGAACTGATGCAACTCTTTAAGATTTATTTTTGCACACAGCTTTTAGTCTTAAGTAGTTATATATTATTTTCACTCTCTGTCACTTCAAATATTTCAAATTGTATTTAAATTCTGTTTTAGGCCTGTACAGTAACTCGGGACCAAACATCACAGGTAAACATTCTGAATTTCATGCAAATCCTATATCTATTTATCATGCTGAATGAATTGCAGAGTTGTTACATGTTATATCTTTATCTGGATCATTGCTTACATTCCAAGGTTATATTTGGCTTTAAGATATTCTTTGCTGAGATATTTTGCGTCCAGACGAATTTAAAAATTGTTAACTATCCGTTGAATTCCGCTTGTCATCGTGACCTAAAAAGGTTCATTGTAGATGCCTCGCCAAGTTGCTGCCAGCAAGACAAGACCTTTGTTCTTAATGAACCGTCTTGATCCCGCTGGATTGCAGTTATTCTTGTTTTCAATAGACTGTATTGAGTGTATCGAAAATGTAATAGTATTTTGTCTTTTTTTTTGTAAGCTGCATGTCATGTTTAATCAACATCGAGTGGTCATTCAAATTTATATTGAATACGAATACAAACGAATGTAATCTTCGATCGTTAGTGTATTTTTAGTATTGCTGAAAAAAACACGATTCACGAGAAGCTCACTAAAGTACGAGATAATGTTCATATGCAATACAGAAAATAACTAGAGCGCTGTGTAATAAATATTTATGAAAAAAATTGCTTTTCGCGAGTCGGCGCTTCATGACATGGCGGTAGTTTGCCGTGTTTCTTAGACGCTTTTTGTTTGTTCCGAGGCATGAATGTATGGGTAGATTTTTCAGTTCTATAGTAGATGTTACGCATAAGTATTTAGACCAAGATACTGTTAAGGTGTATAAATATAAATTCTTAAAAGCACCTGGCAGGAGAATCATACAATGTAAAGACACTGAACATACTTTCAGACATAGCTAAGAACACTCTCGATAAATTCAGCTATCTTATAAAGAAAAACAAGTTTACAAGAACACAAACGTCAAAGTTATGAAATAAATAATAAAACGTAGCATCCATTTCTGACAATTTTACTTTGTCTTAACCGTGTTCAGTCACTTTAACTTATTTGTCTTATTTGGTATACCTACTAAATTCTAACTTAAAAGTACTGTATCCAATCACAATGATTCTGCATATTAGGTTTTAGGTATACGACATAATAATATCTTTAGTCATAATTACTCTGAGATTCCTGTATTTACGGTTAAATAGCCATAAAATAGACGAAAAAATGCACTTTGAGGGTAGATTTTTGTTTACCAATTCAGACAACCGGGGATCAATAGAGTTTAGCCCATCGAGTAGCATCGGGTAGCTTAGAGAAGAAAATGCCTATTAACAATAGAAAACTACCTACATGTTATTTAATTGCAGACTTAAGTAGTGCTCTTGTAGAAAATATATTGTACCTAACCTTAACAACATCATTCTCTGTTTTTGTAAGGCTTCACAGGTGTCGCGGCCCCAATAGGCTGGAGTAAATAACGACATTTTTTCGTACTTTCTAATAAAATAAGGCTAATAAAGCTACTGAATCGACTCTTTTGTGAGCCAAAACATCGTGATCCTGCAGATTCTAGCTGTTGAGGTCAATAACCTATATTTATTGCTGAACCTAGCTTGTCTCCGCGATTTCGACGGCATGGAATTCGGCTAGAGCATTTTTATCCCACTTTTACCCCCTTAGGGATAGAATTAAAAAACAACCTTTCTTAGCTGATGTGTACGTCGTCAAAATAACTAACTATGAGTGTGCTAAATTTCATTCCGATCGGTTCAGTAAGTGTTTTTGTATGTCAGATCTAGTCTGTGTGACTGTCAATACTACATAGTCAAAAAGTGTAAAATACAAACATAAACTATCCCATGATACTCTCTTTGTATGGTTTCACATGCACACAAGGCCATACAACAACTAAACGCGTGCAATATCAGCAATGACATTGCGAAAGCATTTTTAGTCTCGCCGTATATTGTAGTGGCTTTACCTGGGTTCTACCAACTTTACATATTTTAGGGCGTGTACTTCGCATCTTACAAGCAACCCTTAGGGTCCGGAAATGTTCGGGCGTTTCGCAAAATTGCTTTAACAATATCACGTCTGAATACCTATATACTCGTACCGTACATGCCAGCTAAAAAATATCAAGAAAAATAAAAGATATCAAGAAAAGGAAGAACCAACAACAACGTTGACAAACCTTCAAAATAAATGTCTGGAGAATTATAATTTGATAAATCTGAAGTAACAAAGTATGAGGAACGTAAATTCAAGAAAAAAAACAACACACAAACAAACAGCAAAAAATACCAAAGTATCTAAATTAACTTAGAACTCGAGGTCAGTTTTTGTATGCTCATAATTAAGTTAGCAAAGGTAACTATTGTATTTTGAGTTCAATTTATTATTCTCCTCAAAAATATTTATTTAATGAAACGAACAAAATGAAATGAAAAATATTCATTTGGCAAACATACCTACAGAATTAAATAAAATACAAAATCAAAATGGAAACCAAATATGTATAACGTAAACAAAACACATTACTTCCATATGAACTTCAAATAATTTTGAATTCTTAAAATAAAGTAAAACACATTAGTTTGTCAAAATGGTCTTCACTAAGCATTGTTGTCTCGAAATGCTGACGAAGAACATTTCGAAATACTGATTTTCAATGAAACCAAAAATGAGGTGGCGCCGCTGCCTGTCTATTTCAGATAAAAATAATAATTGAATTCCGTACATAAGTAAACTCAGAGGTACGAGCCGGATTCGAACCCCAGACCCTCTGCATTGGCTCATTTTGATAAAAAAAGTACCTGCGACAAAAAGTTACAAATGCAATAAGTAGATAGGTAAGTAGGTAGGTTGAAGCCGTGGTGGCCTAGTGGTTCGACCTACCGCCTCTCATGCAGAGGGTCGGGGGTTCGATTCCGGCTCGCACCTCTAAGTTTACTTATGTGCGAAATTCAATTTGAATTTACCACTGAGCTTTTCGGTGAAGGAAAACATCGTGAGGAAACCTGCACGCATCTGCGAAGTAATTCAAAGATGTGTGTGAAGTCCCCAATCCGCACTGGGCCCGCGTGGGGACTATAGCCCAAACCTTCTCGTAATGAGAGGAGGCCTGTGCCCAGCAGTGGGACGCAAATAAGCTGTAGAAGTAGTAGAATAGAATAGAAGAAATAAATTTATTTGACATACAATCGGCACAGATATACACAATTAAAAACTAAAAAGAAAGAAACATGGAAATCTGTGTCGGAGTGCCAAATAGGGAGCCACTCAGCATTATGCCGTGGCGCTCGAAAGCGTCGGCGCTGATTTTCAGTGGCCCCCTAGGTGACTAACACGAAGTAGTAGGTAGGTGAATAGCGTAGGCATTCTAAAGATAGAACGTCGTCAAAGAAAGAGCCTACCCAAGCGCCAATCCCGAAAGAAGCATATCCATCTAAATAAGAATCTATTTCATTCCACCCATGGAAGCACACCCCAATTCCGTTCGGAAAAGTGGAACGAGTGATGGTTGACCGATTAATTATTCGTTCACTAGCGAACCGACGACGATCGTCGTCCGTGGCACGCGACCGACATCGATTGCCGATAGTGTTACGTAACTGAGTTAGAATTCTCGCGAGAATCTTGAAATAGTCTGGAAAATCTTACGGCTATCGGATTTATGAGAATATCTTAACCCACGGGGCGACGGATCCGCGTTTAAATCTGCGATTGGACTTGATGACGCACTGCGACCCAATCTTACTAAGTGCCGTGCGAATCTACTTGTTATGCGTTGATACGTCGCTCGTTTATGTTAAATGCAGTTTAGGTGCTAATCAATTGAGTGCAACCTGAACTCACGCAAGTTTCTAACAGAAAAACAATGTAGGTACCTACTACTTTTTTGTTGTTATCTGCAAATTATCTCGTATAGATCTCTTGGAAAGAAATATGGAATCTCTGATCTGACCAACACACAGTGAGACAGAAAAGACATAAACATACCTTACCAATGGTCGGTTCATAAAAAAGGACCTCTAAATAAAATGTAATTAAGATTAAATAAGGTGCGGCATTCAGCGACGACCTCGTGAAGGTCGCGGGAAACCGGTGGAAGCAAGTAGCACAGGACCGGTCTGAGTGGCGAGCCTTGGGGGAGGCCTATGTCCAGCAGTGGACGTCTTTTGGCTGAAATGATGATGATGATGAAGGTGCGGCATTCCCAACAAATACTTATTTTTTATATCATGCAGTAAACATATAGTACAGGTCTTTGTAATTTCGTCTTTCTATTTAAAACATAAACAATTGGTCATTTTGCCTCTGCAATCATCTCTGTCCTTCTTTTCAAACACCAGTTTAAACGCTCTTCTAAAATCATAGTAAAACGTGGTCTCGATTTAACGTTATCATTTAAGAGACTAAATAAAATTCAGGGTTTCCGTGTCGTTAGACGATCCGTTAACATAATGACAGCCATTAAGTTCGAGGCGCTTAACTGGTGACACTGAAGCCTATTAAAAAGAGTCATTACACGTCTCCAGAAGACTGCGTTTACACGTCGATTATTTCTGTTTTAACTTGTTACATAAGCACCTAATGGTTGAATTAATTTGTTTAATATGGAAAAGTGTCAAAGAATCTATTCAAGTATATTTTTGACTGTGAACTACTAGAGTTCTTAACTAAAAATAAGTCATTTTTATAACTGAAGATAAGTAGTTAAGCCTAGCACCTAACAAAGATATTAGCAACTAGTTGATGAGATGAAAGATACAGGCAATACTCGGGCGGAGCCAGCTTACGCCGACATGACGTGGCATGTGGCGCCCTGTTAGCTATGATCTAAGTATTAGGTACCAAAACTATACTCGATATTAGATAATACAGTTTAAGAAACCACACAGTCGGTCGATGAAACCGTTTTTACGGACCAATCGTGCAGTGGATGAAGGACGAAACGTTAAAGAGGGAGCCACCGAGCGCCTGAAGTACTAAGTATGGTGAATGCAGCTTTGTATTCCATCTTCTCTTTAGTAGTAGAAAGTTGCTAATGTCTTAGTTAGAAACTTTAGCTCAGTCTAAAATTCAGATGCCAAATGCAAGTACTCAACAATCATCGTAGGTATTAGTGTTTTTACATTCTATGGTGTATACTGTGGCGGGGGGTTGATGTTAGCTCAGGTAGATGCTGCAGGCACGGAGATCAGCGGTGGAATCCGAAGACACGAAGACGATGTCTAGCTTATTAAAATATCTAACTCTTGAAGACTGGCCCTATTACTGCCCTAATACTGTCTAACTAAGGAATAATAGATTTTAAGTTGAATTGATATTATATTTTGAGAGATGCACACTTTACAATGATTATAAAAAGACTAAAAATATTAAACAAAACACACTACGCTTAAAACTACCTATTTTTGGAAGAGAATGTGTCAACTAACCGATTGTACTCGGCCAGTCTCCACAATACCATAGTACGCGTATGCTCACAATAATAGCTCGTTTTGAAAAATGAAACTTTCCTTTAAAGTATACGTAGTCTCAGTAATCCTATTCTTAAGAAATATAATAGGAACTTTGAAGCATTTAAAAATACCGCTTAAATTTCACAAAAGCTCGCAAACTGGCAGCTTAAGGTGAAAACAGTCTAGAGCTGCCGCTGTCATGTTGGAGGCTTTAGTTTCCTTTTCTTCGGGTGACGGCGTTGGCAAGCAACGAAGAGCGACTTACCGTATTATACGAGAAAAGAATTCAAATCTTTAGTACCTACTTTTACCATTATTTTTTTAACCAAATACGCTCTCAAAAGGCCATGCCAGGATAAGCTAAGTGAATCTGCCCCCAGCTATTTTTGATTAGATATGTGGCTTTCTATTACTAACAAGTATGCAAAATTTCAACCCCAAAACTGTACTTATAGGTTTAAAAAAAAAAAAACGAGCGAGCGGGTATTAAATATGTATAGTAATGTATTCAATTAAGAAAAACACATTGTTCTGCCTCAGATAGAATTAAGTAAACACATTCATTCTGTAGCTTATTAAAGAGGCTAGCTTTGGTAAAAACTTAGAGGTGTGTCGCTGACGTGAAAGTATTAAAAAAAAAAAAAAAAGTGTTTTTCTTTTCTTGTTGGGGGCAGTTTTACTTAGCTTATCATGACATGACTTTAAATACTTTCTATATGTTTTTGGTATTAATCAAAATATGCAAACTATAGGTAGATCGACAATTCTCAGAGCGCCTTATTACAGTCCCATTTATTTCGTTAACAATCAAATATACATTTTTTTATGTAAAAAGATAGACAAACAGGCAGACGGCCCACCTGATGGTCACCGCCGTCTATAGACATTTGTGATATCAGAGGCGTCACCAATGCGTTGCCGATCTGGAAAAGGGAGGAGGATAGATTATGGCGTAATATTATTAAAATAGATCATGTAGTTATGTAGTATCTATAGCACTTACTTATGAATTGTCTACATTGATAGTAAGTCCGTCATGGCTAAACAAATAGTCAAAAAACAATGGAAATGGTTTCTAGGCGTCGTCGTGAGAATGCCCGAAATCTCAAGGAGCTAAGGATACTTACAGGGACTTTTCCTGGATATTTTCTATATTATATTTATCTTTTTTCTGCTCTGAATGAACTTTATAAAAATAATAAAATTTTATTTCGAATAACCAAGATCCATATTTTTACAATTAAAATACAACAAAAGAATTCAAAATAAAATACAAAATAACATATCACATAAATAAAATAACACATCAAATTCAATTAAAATTAATAGGCGCGATTTCTCCCTGCATGAAGGTGCATGCAGTGGCCCAGAGTGGCAGTGCGCAGAGTGCTGAAGAAGCAGTCGGTGCGTGCCTCCGCAAACATGCCCGAGGCGCTGCAGAAGCGCGGCAGTCGCAGCAACAACACCCTGAACGCATTGTTACATTGGACGCGCAGGGCGTCCAACGACTTTCGAGTACTGGGCCCACAGGTTGCACGTGTAAAGGGAGGTACAGTACGCCTTAAAAAGGGTTGTTTTCACAGTGTTTGAACAACGTGCAAACCTGTGGGCAATCATGTTAGCTCGCGCCGCTAACGACCTACGCCCTCGCTCCATGTCAGCGTCATCTTTTAAACCTTCGGTTAAGACATGGCCGAGATATTTAAAGCTGAACACCCTCTTTAGTGGATTACCATTAAGACTGAGAGGTGGAACACTCGTAGGGCATTTCGTTCCAGCTTTAAACACTATTAGTTCACTTTTCGCAACTATAATAATTATAATAACGAGTTCTTTTATTCTTTGGAATCTACGTCTCTATGTGCGGAACTGTAATCGGTATGGTACATCAGCCTCCTCAAACATGTAGTCTATGAATATTTTATTAAGATGAAATAGGGGATAACAAGCAAGACCCGATCAGAAATCCAATAACATCCTCTGATCGAAAAACAAAAGCTATCATCAAAAAATTTAAAGTTTCATTCGAGGTTGTTAACACTGCAGTTTTTTTTTGGTCAACTCGAAGCAAAGCGGAATATACTTGAGTATCGAGTTACAGTCTGCGAAAGATGACTGGAGAAAGAAAGTAAAGGACAGTAATTTTAGGGTTCATATAAAGCGTGATAATAGGTAGGTATACTGATCTGATTGCTCTTCAAGATTCTCAGGCTCAATTTAAATGTTTCTAATGCAAGTTCTGAAATGAAAGTGTAAAGAAAGGTGAATATAACGATAGTCCTGTTATCTCATCTACACTCAACTGCAATGAAAACGGGTCACTTTGTAAAGTATTTTCCATACAAAGTGACCTGTTTTCATTGTTGTTGAGTGTAGTTAATACATACTGGTCTCTAGTTTTATCGAATTTCAATACATCGTTGGCCATTTAAGTTTTTAATAAGTTGGCTTGAACTGAGAGTAGGTTATTATAAAATAGTCTACTTAGTGTAAATACAGAATTCAGGAAGATTTTAGTCCCAGTTGACTAGAACATAAAACGATAGATATAAATTTCAGTTTCACCATCCAAAAACCCTTGATATTAAAATGCCATAGACAATAAAGAGTTAACATCCATATATAATAATTTCTTTGTATGAGAACTTAAAAGAACATCAAACCATTTCAATATTTACTGTAGTAAAACTAACAAATGAGTACCGTACCGTCAACAAACAACTCACGTGCAGCATAAAGGGATATAACGTATTTCATTTCAATCTAACTAAAAACTGCAACTGACGCTGATCAAACAAAGACAGACTCATTAAAATAGAACAAAAAGCAGAATCTGCCTTTCCAATAAACGAACCGTGAAAACCTAGCAATTAATGCATGCCACTTTATTAACATTTTGCCGCTGAATAGCCATCTAATCCTAAAAAGGTGGTTATTGCTATTGACATTCACCCGAGTGAGAAGCTTGCGCGTTGGAGAGAAGGTCTACTTTGTTGAGTTTCGGTTGTTTTTTATAGTTTTTCTTTGTTTGTATCGAGGGAGAATGTTTCATTGGGGTGGGGTTTTTGTGTAATAAAATGAATGCTTTCCTGTGTCCGGACGTCGATGGCGATGCGTGCTGTGGAAATATTCGGCGTTGCAGCCACGTGAGGAATTTTGGAGGTTGCCCTCAGAGTATCGGTTTACGAATATCTGACATAGCATGGTCCATTAAGTCAATTCTTTATTGGTAAGTTGATAAGGTCCGTAATAGTGAAATGTGATTATACTACGTTTTTTCATACCTACAATTTGATCATTATTCTAATCTAAATAATAAACTAATTGTAGGTAGGAAATGCCAGTGACAAAATCATTGTAAAATGACTAAACATTCCATAAATATCAATAAAATTAGTTATCGTTTAGATCGATTATTATACTTTGATTGATTAACGCCCTTTGACATGAATGAATACCTACTCATATCACTTATTATGTACTTGTCTATCATTACATGGCTAGTCACTGTACACTCTAATCACAAAGGCAGATACTATGGCATTTGTACATGTCTGAAACAGATTCACGATTTCCCAATCACAAATTGCGGTCCTTCCTTTATAGCAGAGCTATTTGGCAAACGTCCTATAGCATGTCAAATTGTTGGCCAAATGTGTTAACAACTGTTTGAATTGATGCTGGACTTCAGAACCATATGTGTATGATGGTGTAAGCTCTAGCCGTTTCCAGCTAAGGTCTAGCTAGCTAGGGTCTTCTTAGTAAATACTAAGAAGACTTCGTTTTTTGGTATTTAAACCATATTCATAACATACCTAATTAAATAAATTCCTCTAATCGGCTTGGTTTAAAGAAATCTGGGGCTTTTATTTATCGTGCTTAATTTAAAACGTGCAGTGTATGCAAATGTTTTTTTTTTAACCGTGTAAGCAATTTACGGATAACCAGTGAGCGAGTCCAGATTAAAACTTGCTGTAAAATGGTAACAATATTTACGGCATCCGATTGTAACAGAAAGGTTTTTTAAAACCAATTTAACAGAATTTGATGTTTGATTTTCACTAAAATTTGTTTCAGGAAAATCGTAAACGGTAATATTATAAGGTATTGTTAGTTATCCGCAGTAGAACTAGGGTCGACGGCATAGCCTGAAGAATTGCGAGACTAAGTGTCACAAGTACTGCCGTCCTAAGGAAAAAGGCGACCTTTCGACAAAACACACTTTGGAGATAATCGCAAAAAACTGATCAAAATCTTCTTTTTGCAATTTCTACGAAGTTTGCAAAGATATTTCAAAAATTTGTTTTGCATTAAAAGTATTGATTTTTTTACTTATTTTAAATAATAACATAACATTTTATAAAGCATCCGTTTATTTTTTAAACGGGTTTTTTCATTTTTGCTTAGTATAAAAATAATATTTTGTACTTAAAAACAAGGAAGAAGACCGTATATGCTCATTATACCCCCTTTTTAGCTAGTATAGACCACATACATCTGCAATGGAAACTATTCCTTGGCCGTATCACACCTCATGCTTAATAAGAAAGACGTATATTTGATTTATACGTACTTTTTGCCTAGCACGTCATTAAAAAAATTATAAGGATTACTGCGAACGTTAAAATTACACCTGTGTACTAGACAATAAGTACGTATACCTTCAAAAGTCAAAGAATATACGTTCTTTTTACCTAGCATATCACGGTGGAAAGGTTTGGGTACGTGCACGGTAAAACACGTATAATGTATTGGGGGAAAATGTACAAGTTAAATTATAAATTTAATAAATCGATCAAATAGCATTATAACATAACTACCGTTTGAAAAATCTTACATTCCTAAAAAATAGTTGGTATTTTCATAATAGGGGACCATTTTACATATATAATAATATGATGATGAAGTTCTTTGTAAACCTAAAATCTGTCGATAATAAAAACCGCCTTCAGATTTCTACAGACTGCGAAGTCGGGCCAAGTGAATCCACCCAAGCAATATGATGTTCTAAGGAATGGTTAACTTAACTTAACAATGTCTTCGCAGTCCGTCGAAAATCATTTAAATAAAAAATTTAAGCGTTTTTTTTATGTTTTCCCTCTTGATTCGTAAAAAGTGTTTTATGATCCTGATCTTTTTGATGACGACAAAGAGAGATAAAATACAAATATAAAGATAAGATAGGGCAAATTACGTATATGTACCAAGTTCTCTGGATCCAAGAGAAGGGTGATCAGCACTGGTGCACAATTAGGTGGATACACCAAATCGGCAACAGACAGTGCAATGGAAGGTACCATCACTACATAGTATAAAACTAAGTCACTTCCTGCTGTATGTCCCTATGTATGCTTAGATCTTTAAAAATGCGCAACGGATTTAGATGCGGTTTTTTTAATAGATAGAGTGATTCAAGATGAAGGTTTTAGTATATAATTGGTTATAGTTTAACGTTAAATTCTCGCGGGAACGCTGTAACCAAATTCCACGCGGACGAAGTCGCGGGCAGAAGCTAGTTTATAATAAACCTTTGTTCTGGACAAATATGTTTTCATCATGATCCCGCTGCCAGCGCAGAGCTAGACAGTTTTCGACGACTCTTGCGCATGTTGATCTTCACATGCCTGTAGGACATGTTTGTTGTTGTGAGCAGCCGACACCTTAACCGAGAACCTGTGAACGTATCTTTACTTTGGCGACATTTATTTATTTAATTAATTTTAGACAGGCAGCGATTCGCTGATGCGTCTAAATCATATGTTCATGTTAGTAAGAGAGTTTATCTAGTCTGTTTTTGAACTGGTTAACACTTGCACACATGCACAGTTTCAGTGTCAGTTTGTGCACATTGCACAATCAATTCTTGTTTTCCGGATAAAGCCTTTGGTGGGAAGTCACCGGTTTTCTTGACACTGTCTTCGTGTACTTATTCTCTTTCGAGACATTTGAGAAAATTTCATTTTATACTTAAAATGTTTTTTTTCCGGCTATACCCAAGTTTTAAAACGCATGTAAAATTGACTCTTTAAACGTATACCATTTATACCTATATATAAAATCTATTTTAGGCAGTTGTTTGCATTCTAGGTAGGCTATTTGCTTGGAAGCCGAAACAATTATCATGTCTAAATGTAAAAATCTCACAGTAAAAAAACAATACAAACCTACCTACGTGTTGAAGTCGTTACAAATTCACAATCAAGCGTCGCTTAGTGAGTGATGAATGAATCCTTTAATGTTCTGAATCCCCATATGGCTTTACTCATTTAAAAATTAAATTAATTTTATAGATGCGAAGGTACATAAAAAAGAGTATATTTTTTGATATATTTATCTTGTATCACTTTATTCAAAGTTTACTTGACTATCATCTTGTTTAAAATCCATTGACGAAGATAAATTCCCCTTAAGACGAAGTACCCTCTTTGAAGTACAATAATAAATTAATTTATATAAAACAAATGATTATTTCATATCATACTTAATTATCAGAACATATAGACTTATTGTCTAATCGCAGGTTTTTCGCGTGTTAATGAGCTCCAAGGCACGTACACGTCCTTCTCCTGTTACGAGAGCGCACTGAAGGCAGCCAGACACTCACACAGACCGAGCGCGAGCGCAACCCGCTTGCGGGGGGTATCGTCATGAATGAAAATTATACGTCCTTCTTAGCTAGTATAGGCAAAAATGGATAGTTGGATAGTATTTCGTTGTTGAAAACCAGGCTTGTCCTTACTTAGAATGCCGTATAACAGTACATACGTTTTTTTAGACTAGTATCCATAGTAATAGTAATAATATGCAATGCTAGACTTAAACGCCGTATATAGTCACTTACGTTCTTTTACCTTAGCATTTTGTTCAAAATTGAAACGAAAAGCTTAGCTTAAAGGCGGTAAAGTAGCATATACGTTCTTTTACCCAAGTAATGAGCAGATACGGTTTTATTAAGTAGTATAGATCAGTATTTTATATTACTCAATCCAAAAAGTACAACGTATAATCTTAATATACGTGTTTCTTATCTAGTATAGTCATTATACTGCCTTCTTAACTAGCATTCTCCAGAAATTTGAAGAACATACGGTCTTTTGCCTTATCGTAACTTTGCAACGGAGCCTCCTATCGTAACCTGGACTAGATAGGCCGATGCGGCTTGTTCTCCTCATCACGAAGCTTATAATAACTCAATTTGGCCAAAATGTCGAAAAGTCGCCTTTTTCCTTAGGGCGGCAGAGTAGCACAAGACCCGTCTAAGTGGCGAGCCTTGGGGTGGCCTATGTCCAACAGTGATCATCTCTTTCAGCTGAAATGATGATGATGATGATAAGATATTGATTTTATGCTAGCCAAAGTATATTATGGCTTAGAGCGACACTAAGCATTAAAACTACCGACCAAGCTATAACTAAAAATGAGTTTTCCCAGATATGAGACAGCTCTAGATCGCATTTTAGCGTTTTCTTGGATAGTTTGTATACCTACTCGTACATATAAATAAATATAAAAGATTAGGGTTTTATAGTACTTACCTCCTATAAGATATTTGCATTAAGTAGATTATTTTTCACGGTTTGGCTAATAGAGATTACCAATATTCCACTAAGGCCTAGAACGACAATATTTGCACTGAATGCTTGAAGAGACATTTTGAAATATTTAATTTTCCACTTTTTTTACACGCATCTGCGAATTATTTCAAAGATATGTGTGAAGTGCCCAATCTGGGGCTCGCGTGGGGACCATAGCCCAAACCCTCTCTTGATGAGAGGAGGCCTGTGCTCAGCAGTAGGACGCAAATAGGCTGTAGTAGTAGTAGTAGTAATATAAAGTAATTAAAAAGATATCAACAACGGTCGAAGCAGACTGACAGGCTGGGGTTTGCCGCCCGCGGACTGTGAAACCGCACTCCAAATTTACTCTGGAAATCAGAAAGCTCCGACTACCAGAGGCAAATAGTCTTCTAGTCATTCTGATGGCGAAAATTCCAAAAATAAAACATTAGGGGATTCTTTTGAATTTAACTATTTAGGAATATACAGCCATACAAATTTTGTCAGTGATTGGTTTAATAATTTTAGTTCTTGCTCTGTTTCGGATAACGATTTTTTTATTATAGAATCAATAAAATGTGTGAGTTAACCGATAAGTACAGATTATAATTAACTATTAACTATGCAGTGCATCTTAACTTAAGACAAAAATATCAATTTCTTGAAATGATATTCTTGTGTAAGCCACACATGTAATCCTCCTAGAATTAAGCTAAAGAATTAGACTTTTTCATTTTTACTAAGATTATAATTGCGAAAGTAATTTTGTCTAAAGTTTCCACCACCACATCAACCTATTGTATATGTTTTTTTGTATATATGTTCCGCGATAACTCCGTCAATTGTGAACCGATTTCGATGATTCTTTTTTGATCGAATCGGTACTTCCGGATTGGTCCCATTTTTTTTTCAGTCCTGATGATGGGTCCATGAGAAAATGCGGGAACTCCTCAAAATTTGTTAGCACGTGTATGATTTCGGCATCAATTTCTACATTGAGACTTACGTCTCATTAATTGTACCCATGTTTGGAAACTGTGCGCGAAAGCATATTTTAAATAAAAAAAAACTGACTTCAAACTCCCACAGCCTACAAAGTCGGTGTCAAATGAACCGACCCAACGCTGAAGATAATCATACAGAGATGATGATGAAGTTGTGTCAAAATAGGTTCGCAACTCGGGTAAAAACTCGGGTGAATATATTAATTACGCTTTCACTAACAAATTACGGTATTGATGAATTTGAGAAAACTGTATATTATGCACGGGAGTTGCACAGCCTACTTTATTAGGTTTAGGTATGTTTTTCCTCTGAAAAGAGAAAAGTCAGTTTTGGTTTCAAGACTGCAAGTAATTTTAGTATAGAGATACTAAAATCTCAAAACTAAAATTACTTCCAGTCATAAATTATCTTCAGAATAAGTTTTGATTTGAAATCAGGTTCCAAATTTTATTTACTGTTGAGTATAGGATACGTGGCTTGAAAAGCTTTACTACGTACGTCAGACCAGGTAACAAAAGCAAGGGAATAATGCGTGCTCTATCTCGCAATCTAGGTCTGAGTAATGAGACAACTTCAATACTATCAGAGGAACACAATGATATTGTTTTAAACATGCCACGAGGTAAAATTCTGGTCGAGCCAGCTTGTGTTTTTCACCAATTCGTATAGAAATGTATTAGTATTATTATCTAGAAACTGATATTGTACTTGTAATAATCTGTACAATTTGACTAAGGCCAAAATATAATCCCACTGGAAACCTTACAGTCTAGGCAGTTCTGAAATGCAAAGTCATCATCGCCTTTCCTATTATTCCACACGTGGTGATGGTGATGGAAGGTAGTGGATTTAGTGAAATGAAAATTATCAAATGTATTACTTATCCATCATCATCATGTCAGCGGATAAGACGTCCACTACTGGGCATAGGGCTTCTTCAAGGCTCGCCACTCCAACCGGTCCTGAGCCGCTCATATCCACCGACTCGAACCTATCCATACTATTCATATTTATCCATACTAATATTATAAATGCGAAAGTAACTCTGTCTGTCCGTCTCTCTGTCTGTCTGTCTGTCTGTTACCTCTTCACGCTGCTGGACCGATTCAGATGAAATTTGGCATGTAGGTAGTTGGGGTCCCGGGAAAGGACATAGGTTACTTTTTATCCCGGAGAAATGCAAAGTTCCCGCGGGAATGCGATAACCGAATTCCACGCGGGCGAAGTCGCGGGCAGAAGCTAGTAATAATATTATAAACGTGAAAGTGTGTTTGTTTGTTTGTCTTTCCTTCACGTCGTAAGGACTGGACCAATTTGAATGAAATTTGGTATATAGGATTAGGATTGGATTAGGTATATAGTTTGAGACCCTGGGAATAACAGGATAGATATTTCAACGAAAACAGGTTTTCTACGGGTCAAGCCAGTTAGTTATTCGATACATCTATAATTATAACTACTTGTATGTACTATAGTATCAAGTCGAATCGATGTCGCGGGCAACCGCGGGTATCGAATAAGAAAGTATTCTTGAAAATTTAATATCTATATCCCTTACAAGGGTTAATCAGATAACCTTATAAAAATACCACATAGATTTATAGGTATGTAATTATCATCCATTCTAATATTTAAGATGCGAAAGTAAGTTTGTCTGTCTGTCCGTTATGATTTCACGATTACACTGGACGAACTTTAATGAAATTTTGTACGATGGTATGGAACTACACGGGGAAGGGCATGTACTATTTATCCCGGAAAGGTGCTAAATTCGCGCTGGAATCCGAATTCCACGCGGACGAAGTCAAAGTAGTTATTTTAGTTAAGGTAGTTACCTAGTTAACAATAATTTATTATTCAAACGTTAACAAGCATTTCATTTGTTACAATTTACTTCTAGAATTCACTTTTGACCTTTATGTAGCTCTAAAACAAAGCTTATCTTCACTCCGTTCTATTTTAATTTTAAAGCTCAAGCGCAAACGCATGGAATGTGCAGAATTTTAATAAGTCTCGTGACCTACCAGTTTAGTCCACTTTGCAAAAAATCCCCGGAAGGTTTAGATAAAACTCATTCCATTATTCTGTTTAAATTTATGCGAACGCAGCGGTTACGCGGTTATGAAATTAACCGTCTTTTTCGGTTGAATATTTTTGGAAGATCGATTGTTATTAGATCAATATATAATGTCCTCTATGAACCTTAATTAATCAAAGGTTTGTTTATAGTATTTCTATGCAAAGGTAGCTATTAAATTATTTATTTAACCAATGAAACATATATGATTGCAATATGCGTAATTTGAAATGTATTAAGTAGGTATATGTTTTTACGTCACCCATGACCGTAAAGTGTGATTTTCTGCGCGCTACGCGGAGTGAAATTCTCACTTTCTGGCCAAGGCAAGACGTAAAACTTATGACACACCGCGGGCGGTAATTCGTAAAGCCCCAGATCGCATATTTATTACCCTCACCTTCGGTTCGGGTCACAAGCACCTGCGATCTGGGACAATAACGAATTCACCGCCCTAGGTCTGTAATGTACTATTGTTTCTCTTACTGTTCACGTAGGTATTTACTGTTTTGAATGTTTTTTTAGTAGTATTCATATTATTTATTACTTTAAAAATGCCATATCCATATTAAATTATAAATACGAAAGTAACTCTGTCTGTCTGTCTGTCAGTCTCTTACCTCTTCACGCTTCAACCGCTGGACCGATTTGGATGAAATTTGGCATGGAGATAGTTGGAGTCCCGGGAAAACGCATAGTTCCCGCGGGAACGCGATAACCGAATATCATGCGGGCGAAGTCGCGGGCAGAATCTAGTAGTTTAATAATAATCATTAAAACTTTAAAAACAAAATCAGTTTTAACAATAAATAACTATTCTTTCTGATATGTATATTAAAGTCTAGTTTATGTTAAGATACCAAGTTGATAGAAATTAATATAATTATTATGTCGTTTAGTTCCCTTTTCAAGTGAATCATCTTATAAGAATATGCTATATAAACTATTTTCTCATCGTTCACTTATCTATTAAAACTACTACTACTACAGCATATTTGCCTCCCACTGCTGGGCACAGGCCTCCTCTCATCACGAGACGGTTTGGGCTATAATCCCCACGTGGGCCCAGTGCGGATTGGGGACTTCACACACACCTTTGAATTGCTTCGCAGATGCATGCAGGTTTCCTCAGGATGTTTTCCTTCACCGAAAAGCTCAGTAGTTAATTCAAATTGAATTTCGCACATAAGTAAACTTAGAGGTGCGAGCCGGAATTGAACCCCCGACCCTCTGCATGAGAGGCGGTAGGTCGAACCATTAGGCCACCACGGCTTCTAAAACTGTTAAAACCATTGACCTATAATAAGTAATAATATATGGACGAACAGTGCTTATTAGAATATGTCAAAATATATGAAGCAAACTGACATTAGAAAATACGTTCCAATATGCTAATAACGCCTCTTTATAACGAGGCCAAACGGGTGCCCGAGCTGTTCGGGCACCCGTTTTGACGGGGCCATTTTTCTCCAGCTGATTGTGAATCTTTACTTATAATAGATAAATGGTTAAAACTATAACTGGTTTCATGGAGTAGCTTGTCAGGGCCGGGGTTGGTGTAACGTGTCCGTAGCACGACGTGACGGATTTGCTAGCGACCGTAATAAATTTTGCTACGAAATTCACGATGAAATCTTCTTTTGGATCGTTTTTTTTTTAATCCTGTTGTATCCAGTGAGAACTGCCGCAACGCAGTTACTGAGCTAAGCAATTACTTTATATTGTGCAGGTACCTATACTAGAAGTCATGAATGAATATTTTGGAAAATTCATTCTGAAATCAGAGTATGTATTGTGTCAAACCGTACCGATGACCCATCCTGTTTTCTAAACTTACACTTGAATATCAATATTATGTAGGACTTTGTCTGC
The DNA here is from genome assembly GCA_963971205.1 of Aethes cnicana. Taxonomy (NCBI): domain Eukaryota; kingdom Metazoa; phylum Arthropoda; class Insecta; order Lepidoptera; family Tortricidae; genus Aethes; species Aethes cnicana. The sequence goes on from OZ020286.1 coordinate 6,185,266, forward strand.
TTCTTCAACTATTTGACCTTGATTTTAATTTTGTTTAACAACTAATATTTCGATACCACCAACGCCACAACAGCCTATTTACGTCCCACTGGTGGGCACAGGCTTCTTTTCTCATCACGGGCGGCTTTTAGAGACGTTCACGGCAAATTATGAGTCTGACAGTTATTAAATAATGTTGTATTGTTTTTCGCATCTGCGAAGTAATTGAAAGAGGTGTGTGAAGTCCCCAATCCGCACTGGGCCCGCGTGGGGACTATAGCCGCAACCCTCTCGTGATGAGAGGAGGCCTGTGCCCAGCAGTGGGACGCAAATAGGCTGTAGTAGTAATAGTAGTAGTTGTATTTTTTTTATAAATATAAAAAACAGACATACGATTCATTATTAATTCAACGATATATTATTAATTCATAACATAAACAGATGCTACAGATTACGAAAAACAACGAAAAGACTTAGACCAACATAAATAGTATCAAGAAGTTTCTGCTTTTCCTTAAGGTTGACTGGTAGAGAATGTCTCGAGGCATTAAGTCCGCCTTTTGTACACTTAGTTTTCTTAATGTGCAATCAAGTTTAAAAAAATAAATAAGTTTTCATCCAGTTTCCCCAATGCTGCTAACTAAAGATTTCCATTACCGCATTCATCGTGAGTTCTTGGTGTACCCTATCCTATACCTTTCTAAAATATACCTGTTTCTTTTCAGTATTAATAAGGTCTTGATGAACACGCCAACTAGTTCAAAGTTGAACTAAGTCGAGTCATGTTTACCGGATCGTGTAAGTTCACAGATGCCTTGAGATTAATTAACCGTAACAGAGGAGCTAATTATTATTAATGATCAGACCAAAAGTTCACATGATTTGTGACATAACATCATTAATATGTGATATGGTTCAAATTAGGTTGTCGTTTGAAATATCTCTTAATCCTTGTCAACGTCATTCAGCAATACATCAGCCATTAATATCCATATTAATATTATAAATGCGAAAGTAACTCTGTCTGTCTGTTACCTCTTCACACTTCAACCGATGGACCGATTGAGATGAAATTTGGCATAGAGTTAGTTGGGGGGAGAAAGGACATAGGGTACTTTTTATCCCGGAAAAGCGCATAGTTCCTGCGGGAGCGCGATAACCGAATTCCTCGCGGGCGAAGTCGCGGGCAATAGCTAGTAATAAATAATACAAAGAAATGCTTGCAATGCACTATACATTTATCTAATTATCAGATTAGCTCAGTGTGTGATATGTAAATTGTAGTTACTTGAAGCAATTAATAAAATTTAATGCCTAAGTTACTTAAGTCTATCTTAGTATGATAGCTCTGAAATATAAAAAAAATACTAAAGTAACACATGTATAAGTAAAAACAACGAACTAAATAATGCACAGCGGTCTTTGGAAAGAGACAAAATGTCTGTTTAGGATGATTTCCGAACAGTAAAATCGTTGCCATGCCACACACCATCAATAACTGATAGACTGTGACATGAGTGTGACAAACGTGACATAGGTCCTAGTATGGGACAACGCTCTACGAAACTTGAATTAACGGACTCTCCAAAGGCCGATGTGCATTATGTCCCAAGTAACACTAAGAGTTAATTTTGAGTGCTATAAGGGTGGTATTATGGCGGTCACTAACTCTAACAGTGTTAGAAGAGCGCTAGAATAGGTGGTATATCGGCGCTATAAGCCGATATAGCACCGATATAGCGCCATTTTGGCATAACTTTTTAGCGCCTTAAGTGCTATAATAGCGCTATAACAGTGTTAGTGGCCACTATCAAGCGCTACAATGGCGCTACAAAAGCGGTCACTAACTCTTAAAGTGCTACAACGGCGCTACAATAGCAACCACTAACACTTAAAGCGCTACAATGGCGCTACAAAAGCGGTCACTAACTCTTAAAGCGATGCAATACTCCATAATTAAAGCTTAAAGTGGCAGAGTTGCGGTACTATCGCTCTTAGTGCTAGAGTGGCGCTACAATAGCTACTACTAACACTTAAAGCTCTACAACGGCGCTACAACAGCGATTACTAGCTCTGAAAGCGATACAATACTCCAAAATGAACGCCTTAAACTCTTAAAGTGGCGATATATACATAAGGTTATATCGAAGAATATTTTAGTTTGACAGCTTATAGTTTTGTTGCATTTGTAAAGTGTCTTGTGATAATTTAATGGCTGAAAGTGAAGTTAAATTAAGGTACTTTACATTTCGTGAGTGAGCTTGTGATTCCACAGGAAATCAATTGCGCAGGTAAGTTTACTGTGAAATACTATACATATTATTATCAAATTCTGAAAGGGCTTTCATTTTAGTGGCTTTTTGCAGAATCATAACAAATGTATTGGTGTAGAGCATTGTTACAAATATGTAAATATCCGATAAAAATAAGTTTAATGATTCATTTTCTTTATAAAAGAACATCGGCATTCCGTGTCTATGCTATATACTTAAACATTTCACAATTATATAGGTCATTTGTAAAGTTTTGTGTGTAATGTAGATTATTTTATTTATTTATTACTTCAATAGAAATGGCGGACCTGTATGGGCCGCCAAATGAGTGGCTTTTAACTCCTATACCGGCACAAAGGCGCTATAACTCACTCATGGCTCTACAACAGTTCCAGAAATCTCTCTTGTAGCACCCAAAGTGATATAATTGAGTTTTATATCACTTTAAGCGCTATATAAGTATTTTTAACTCCAAAAGAGTTCGCTAGCACTCTTCTACAACTAAAGCTCTTCTTTAGAGCTTAGGGTGGTAATAATCACTATAGCCTGTAAGGCAGCAGGCTTCAGCTGTATAATAGCGATAACAGACGCTCTTCTATCGCTGTTATAGACCTGAAGGAGTTAGTAGACACCACTATAGCACTGTTAGGGTTAAAAGCACGAAATTATATCCTTTATAGAACTTAAAGAGTTATATCATGCTAAAAGCGATAGCACTAACTGCGTAACCTGCACAAGAGTGATTGTAGTCGCTGTTATACGAGTTTAAGCTTATTATAACTCTCTTATAGACCCTTTTTACGCTCTTTAGTGGTAGTAAACTCTATTAAGCCTTTTGTATCGCTGTAACAGTTAATGGTGGCTATTGTAGCACCCTTGTAGCACCTAAGGCTATAAAATAAGCTCTATATCATCTGGAAAGCAATTCAAGGGTGTGTGTTAAGTCCCTAATTCGCACTGGGCCCGCATGATGACCATAACCCAAACCCTGTCGTGATGAGAGGAGGCCTGTGCCCAGTGGAAAGTAACTAGGCTGTTGACCACAAATAAATAATGATCAAAATGAATATCTTAAGAGATTTCACAAAAAAATGACCTAGCCCCAAACTTGTACTTGAGCCAGACAATGATAGAAATAATAATATAATAGATATATACTTACACACCTATATACATACTAAAAATTCATAACTCTGATACAAACATTCGTGCTCAGCACAAAGTTTACCCCTAGCGAGATTCGTACCTGCGACCGTCGGGACAGTGGGCAGGGTCACTACCAACTGAGGATACCCTATCGACAAACATGTTTAAAATAACTTTAAGAAAAGCTACAGTCAAATAAAGCTTTTTTAAAAGCTGAGCATTGTGTGAATTTTGCAAGTAGGCATAGGGAACAAAGGCCTTGACTCGATCCCTAGAGGATACACCGCTGTAGCCCATCCCAGGTTAGGACGGTTTGAAATGCGCCAGTCTGCTTGGAATATTCCTGGATTAAGAAACAAAAATAGTGATAATTCAATTTCTAGTTACAAGTAGACAGGCATAAAAACATAAAATCGGAATAAATATTTGTTATCTGATTCGGCGTGATAATTTGCTGACCAATATTATAAATGGTAAAGTGGAAGGAATAAGAGCTAGAAGGAAGACCCCGTTTAGTAACCAGCAGAAAGAGAAAATGCCAATTACCTATTACGAAATTTAATGTACTCGTAACATATTGTTAAAATTCGCGACACATTAACGATCGTCCATGTAAAGCATGCTAATTCCGCACATGCCTTAGTTTCACGCCCATAATTCCAGAAAGGACTGCTAATATAAAAAGAATATTGAAACCATTTTTTTCATCTACAAATCAACGTCTTTATTTCCACGCGGAAATAAAGACTTTGACAACGTTAAGCTGGAAGTATTTTTCACTCCCCCGTTATTTGAGTAAAGGACGCACGGAGTAAAATCGCGTGGAGGTTGTTCATTACATTAAGGGGTCTCCGGTCTATTGTAACCTTTATTATCTGCAAAGACTTTGTTGACACTGAAAGTAAGCTAATAACCGCCAACAATGCAAAGTGGGGTATAAACTTCCCTTCAATGTACGTATCTAATGGCAAAAAGAATAAAACATTTTTTTATAGTTCTTTACATCAACAATTTGGCCTAAATAATCCGTTATGTATGTGGATGATGATCTAAATGATATTGTACATACGTGACCGTAAAATCTGCACGATTTTAATATCCGTTAAAAAAGTAATAGATGGCTTATCCAGATTTTGTAAAAAAATGGTGTAAACAGGTATAATTATTGTTAAACAGAATCGTAATTGACATGTCAATTGGGATTTTATAAATACTAACAATATCCAAAAATGGTGTCAGATAATTATTGTGCTGCCATCCAATACGATAACTTGAAGTGGGTAAATTTTTGTCTGTCAGATTTGTTAACATAAATATGTTAGTTACACGATGGTTACACTGTGAAATTATTTTGTTTTCACGTTGTGAACACGCAGTCGTTTCTTAACTAGGGTGCAGATTTTTAGGCTAAAATTAAAAATTTGTCTCTATTTAGCGTAAGTACTTATACATACTAGAGGATAAAACCAAAAGAGAAGGCCCTTAATGCTAATTTATGAGACACTCGAATTACTCTTGCTAAGTTACAGCCTCCGGTAAAAAAGTCATAAAATTCGAAAACCTCCTGCCGAGACTGAATTGATTCCCTAAAAGTATTACGAGTTTTCTCTTTGGAAAAAAAAAAAAAATCAATAAAGTAATTAATATTTCCGGGTGAGTGAATACCGTTTAATACGTAAATATACGAATGGATATATCGTTGACATTTTTATGCTGGGTTTAGACAAAATTAAGTAATAAATAAATGTAAAATTTAAAGTTCCTGATGAAGTGTATGTATGTGAAGTCAAACTAAAAACAACTGATTTCTACTAATAAAAACCGGCCAAGTGCGTGTCGGGCCACGCGCAAATTATAGGGTTCCGAAGTTGAGGATGCCCACAGTACCTTTTTAAGACATATTAGCATCTAGCTAGCCTGTGGTATGACGTGCCCGCTCGACGCCCATGCCGCTCGAGAAAAATCATCATTATAAGTTGGTCGACTATTACTCGTAAGTTTGTACAGCCTACTTAGCTCTGATAGTTTTCCTTTAAACTACGTTATATATGCCACAACCTTGATTTTTTTTCAGCCATCCAAATACCACCATTTAGCTGGCAGGGGGGGGGGGACACGTGACTCTAACAAAAAATAGCACTTTAAAGCTTAATATTTCACAAACGCATCACTTAATCAAATAATGGTTTTAACAAACCCACAATATTTTTTAAGACCTATTCAACGATATGCCGCACCATGGGGTACGCAAGAAAAAAAAATTACATCCCCACTTTACGAGTAGGGGAGGTACCCTATAAAAAAATAAATTGTAAAATTTTATTATACCACTTTGTCAGCGTAACTAATATGCATATTCATGCCAAATTACAGCTCTCTAGACCTAAGCATCTCCGAGCAATAGTGCGGACAGACGGACGGACGGACGGACGGACGGACGGACGGACGGACATGGCGAAACTATAAGGGTTCCTTGTCGACTTCGGAACCCTAAAAACTGTATTAACAAAGATTCGCACAACCTCACTTGTCAATAGGTCGATATCAATTTCCCTATGTAACTTGATAATGGAATCGTTCAAATCAAAAAAACTCAAACAGATAACAAAAAGTCCTTGAACTCCAGAAAATTCAAATGTATAAGGAAACTACTTTTGCTTTATGTATATGAATTTATATACAATGTCGTGGACATGCGTATTGGCCGTCTATACGAAACGAAGCGCGAAGCTTCTTCACCACAATCAGTGCTGCGAGGGATGTTGGACTTTACCACGTTCGGGGAAGGTCGGGGGTTGGTTCGGGCAAGAGTCGAGCAAGCGCGCTATGTTGGGCGGAGGCATTGAGTCGCAGGTTATTCAGTTGGAACCTCGCCGTGAAAGGGGGTAGTCTCGCGGTCGTGCTTCGCTCTGAACATAACCACTGAGCAAACATCCCGAGATGTCATCATTCTATTCCTCCTCCTCCATGGATAACATTCAGTAGAATGACGAGGTCAGTCGCACACGTGAACTGACGGTCGCACGGCCCGCTCGATACCCGACCCATACCGGCTGTCACAACCGCTCATAGCCAATAAAAACAGTAACGTGTCACTTTTCGACTCATGCATGTTGAATCAAACAATCCATTCCAAATCTCTGTACATATGTAGTCGGAAGCCTCGGTGACGCTCTCAGTACCAAGTGTTCATGGATCTAAACTGTGTCCGTTATATTTCTAAGTGTTGAGTTTTCAATAATAACATTATATGGATATCCCTAATGCCGAAGTGTATTTGCAACGGCTGTGATTTAAATCTTCGTCGCTGGGTATTTAAAAAAATACAATACTTTGTCAAATTACGCTTCTAAGCTTCTGTAGACTTTGGCAAAAGCTTCTAAAATTTCTGAAATATACTGGCTTCATAATTATCGAAATCTTATTAATTTATAATGTACATGTTTCAGAAATGATGCACATTTTCTTATGCTTTAAGCCTCTTTTTATAATCAAGCACCATTTCAACAACTCATTCGGAAATGAACAAAAGCGTAATACACTTTTAAAAATGAAAATCATGCTTTATTTTTATAAAAGCTTTTTACAAAAATATCACATTTTTATTAGTAAGTATTATGTTATATTCACAATTGTACTACCTGTGATATCCCACGTGCCCAGGGCCTTATTTCAGCAGTGAAATGAGCTGAGCAGCGCACACAGGTACCTACTTAGCAATAAACCACTAATTAGTGAGTTATGTTAACTAAACATCAACAGGCGAAGGTTGCGGCCTACTAACAGTACACGTTTGACCAATATAACTCTTCAATCCACGCACAGAATTACAAAAACACAAAGTGGAATTACGACTCATGAGCAATGAAATAATCTGTTGTGTAAGTAAGCATAGGTTTAAATTTACGGTGTGTTAATTATTCAGATGTATATTATTTACACACTTTTGTGAAGTGTATTTATGTAAAGTGTAAAAAATATATGAACTAAAAATAGACGTGACTTGTCAGAATAATAAATAATAGAATATTTTCAGCGCTATAATCATTAAGTTCCTAATTACTTACTTAAAACTTAATGAAACTACTCATCATGTTATTAAGTTAAAGATCGTGATGCCATTCAAGCGTGACATAGCCTAATGTCCGGGTGGAAGCTAAACATAAATTCTAGATATAAATTTCTATGTCAATCATTTTGTTCGCATAAAACATCAGCATAGTATTGTCAGGACTAATGTATCTATTTTTTTAGTTTTAAGTTGACCGAATTCAATTTGAAATTATTTTTTCCGATCCGTATTTAGTTGTAAATTAAGTAAAAAAATACTGAAAATGGTGTTATTAACACAACCTTTAATTTATGATGATTTCCCTAGCCTTTTCCTCAATCTCAGTCCTTTTGATATGAGATGCTATCACTCTTAGTGTCTGTGGTTTCAATCCTTATCTTGACAGGCTCACGTTTATTATAGTTATGCAATAAACCATGCTGACATTCTAACATTACTAAATTATTCAGAGAAATGTTGGAGCCTCTCAAAAAAATGTCCTGTTTTAAAGGTAGGTAAACTATAACGACATTATTGTACACGATTTTAAGTTTGAACTCTCCTTTTTAATGTATTTACATTACATTTTATAATATAATCGTCTTATAACAAATTATTTTCCCAAAATTCAAACAGAACATCTAAGAGTTGGTTCAATTTGAAGATCAAAAGGAAAGCTCAAATGAGCTAACTTAAATATTCCCAATTATGTACCAATGCCGCTTCTTTGCTAAAATAAACTTGACTATGAGGAATTTAACATTAATTCAAGTTATTTGGATATTTCTGTATATTTCCTACATTTTCTTTGTATTTTCTTTTATTTTGTATGTATTTATTTGTATGTCAATTCTACTCAATATATTGTGAAAATTTTACATTTGAACATAGAAGTAAGTAAAGTATACCTACTGTCTCCACTGATACAGATTTTGTAAGCATTTATTTCATGATGTATTGGCAAGATAATCAGAAAATCCCTTTAAGTACTAGGTATAAAATTGGTAACCGAAACTGGTTTCTTGATACACAAAATAGTCCCAGACCCAAAAAGGTAACAGAAGAGCTTTAGAGCTCGTAGCAACTCTACACTGCAACAGCGTCTAGTTCCCTTGGTAACTACCAAGGGAACTAGAACGATCTAGAACGTTTGACTCGGGTTCTCTTAAGTAAAATATTTATAAATCATCTGTGACAGTGGCGTCTGCTTGGCAAAATTAGACCTTGAAGAAAATAGAAAAATACGGTATAAATCAGAATTCAAACTTACATACCTCTAACAGCTCTTTTGCCCTGAACGTAAAAAAAATAATGAAATATTTAACTTCAAAAACGTATAAGTAATTAAGTAATTTTATAACGTCTAGTTCCAGGAGCTACTTCCACAAATTGAGTTCGCCTCGCGTTGTAACAGTAAAGCTAATTACTCGTTCGTTTGTGTTTTAAGTAGTATGACGATACAGAAAAGCAGTGGTGTAGGTAATTATCCACCGATACGCCTATTGTTATGTTAAATGTCTTGAATCCACCGAACGTAGCTGTGAGATATCGTATTCGACCTATTTGCACATATCCTTTCATTGTTATATGAATAACCTTCAGTGAATTCAATCAATCATTATTCGATCGTAGTTGCTTGTACCTCAGTAGGTATAAGAGTTTTTATACGGTGCGTGCTCCAACATAAAAGTAGTAAAATATGTTAAAACGCAACGAGGAATTTAAAATAACATTTTAAAGATAAATAAAGAATAACAGAAACATTTTGTTTATGACAAAGACAGAAGAAAAAAACCGGCCAAGTGCGTGTTGCGCGAAAAGTTGACGATGCCCACAGTACCTTTCTAAGACTTATTAGCATCTAGCTAGCCTATGGTATGACGTGCCCGCCCGACGCTCCTGCCGCTCGAAAAAAAATCATTGGTTGTAAGTTGGTCGACTATGACTCGTAACTTTGTACAGCCTACTTAGCTGTGATAGTTTTCCTTTCAACTACGTTATATATGCCACAACCGTGATTTTTTTCAGCCATCCAAATACCACCATTTAGCTGGCAGGGGGAGGGGCACGTGACTCTAACAAAAAATAGTACTTTAAAGCTTAATATTTCACAAACGCATCACTTAATCAAAAAATGGTTTTAACAAACCCACTATATTTTTTAAGACCTATTCAACGATATGCCGCACCATGGGGTACGCAAGAAAAAAAAAATACATCCCCACTTTACGAGTAGGGGAGGTACCATTTAAAAAAAAAAACAAAATTTTATTGTACCACTTTGTCAGCGTAACTAATATGTATATTCATGCCAAATTACAGCTTTCTAGAACTAAGCATCTCCGAGCAATAGTGCGGACAGACGGACGGACGGACCGACATGGCGAAACTATAAGGGTTCCTTGTGGACTTCGGAATGCTAAAAAAGTAACAGAAGCCATAAAAACAGGACTTTATTTCTCACGAAATGGTCCTAACTCATCATATGCTGGCATTTGCCAGCACTGGGCTTCTATTAGGACCATTTTATCGCAAGTAAATTAAGAAGTGTTAGTAAATGATAAATAATGTTATTCTTGTTTAATAATGTTACATAACTGGTTTGTTGGACGTCTATTAGGGTAATCGGCTATGTTGGCTCTTAAACAACGTATGGAGTAGACCAGACAGACTATCACTATGGATACTGCACAAAGACTGCCCTCGAGTTATTAAAAAGATAGGTATCTAATTGCAATAAACACAATAGACCACTTTACTTCAGTTTTTAATAAAGTTAATATCCACATAGAGGAAAATAATAATCATAGATTTAATGTAGGTATTATTCAATAGGTAACCTTTTTTTAATAAATAGGCAAGGATGAAATGAAACGCATTCTATATGGGATGCATATGTTTCATTTAAAAAAAATCAGCCATTACGATATGGTACGAGTCTTGTTTCTTTTCATCGCCATGTTATTCAGATATCATTCAGCGGTCCAATTTAATGCTAGAACGAAACGTGTTAACACGTAGCCTTTCCCCAAACAAATTTGTCTATACCCTCACTCAGTTTGCTTACTTCGATGGCGCCAACTTTTTATTGTCCTCGCAGAATAAACTAGCGCAGATATGGCTTTCCGGGGGACACACGAGAATATTTGATGAATTCATATACTTTATCATAAAGGAACTGGTATATATAATATTGCTTCGTTTCTGTTTTGGGCTTGAACATTAGGGCCAAAGAAAAGAAACGTTCTAAGTTCTAATTCATACTTTAAAATACGTTGTCTTTATTATAAAATCAATCTGGCGAATGTGCTAGCTAGAACATATAACGACAAATAATAAATTTTATTTCGACTGCACCACAAGGAGAGTGTCTAAATTTAGTTTTTCGGGTGTATTTACTGGTTAGGTAAATGTGTGGATACTAATAATCCTTTTGGCATGCTCTGTCGCCTAAATAACTTAAAGTACATCTTAAGAGGTGTTAGATTTGCCTTCATTGTGAGAGTAACTGGGTATCATTGCTCATACCCCAGTCATGGTCACACTTGAATCTAATTATGAACATTCCATTCGTGAGTAAACTTTAAGCTTATTGCTTCTAGCTTCTGCCCGCTACTTCGTCCACGTGGAATTCGGTATAGCGTTCCCGTGGGAACTATGCATTTTTTCGGGATAAAAAGTAGCTTACTTATATGTTGACCAGTATTATAAACTACTCCCATACCAAATTTTGTTGCAATCCGACCAGTAGTTTTCGAGTTAAATCCGGACATACATGCATTTTTTTAAATCGTTAATATTGTGTTCAGTATCGTCTTAGGTCCCTAAGTTACAGACGCGACTTCTTCAACAGGTTCATTATTAGTACCTATAGAAGATGACAACAACAACAACAACAACAACAACAATACTCTTTATTGAACACCATATATACAAAACACAGAAAACACACAAGGAATACGCAGCTAATAGGTAAACAACAGGCGAACTTATCGCTAAGCAGCGATCTCTTCCAGTCAACCTTGAAAGTGGAGAATGCGAAAAGAAAACAATGATGGGCGGTGTAAAAATAAGAAAACAAAACATACATAATAATGAATATATGGTATACACAAATAAAAGTTATTGAACTGATAGGTAATGACTTCTAAGCTGATGACCATTGAAAGCCTTGGCCTCTGGTGCCTTTATCTTTTATCAAATAGAATTTTTCACGGCATGGGGCTTTCCTCTTGTTATCTCCTATTATAAAAGAACCGCCGAGATACAACAAAGCCGGGTTTCGGAGCTGTAAAACGGAGTTGCACTTCTAGATTAGTTATCTGTGATTTTATTGAGGCGGTCCAAGATTGCGGCAGACTCGCCGGCGGCGGCGGCGGTCGATGCATGGAACCGTCGATAGCTGGGAGATGACGCCTTTTTGCCTTCGAAACTACCCTATTGTATACAGGCTGGACAAAATTTATGAAAAGCCTAAGGACATACCGGGTAGGGTAATTGGTTATTCGCATCTATGAATAATTATGAAAATTGGAATATGAAATTAAAATTAACGTTTGAATTTATTGACTGTCACATTATTAAGCAGAGATATTTCTTGGGTTTTTATATAGGGATTTGTTCTATCCATTATTGGGATAAAAACTAGAACTAAAGAGTCTTTACTTTTTGTATATTTTTTTCAATTTGCGGTTACAGGAATGCTTTTTAAGAAAAACTGTTTAATTTATTTATTTATACAAAAGGCGAACTTAATGATATAAGGCATTCTCTACCAGTTAAACCTATGGGAAAAACAGAAATTGTTGTGGGAAAAAAAAACGTTTTCTTTAAAAGTAATATAATTTATCTTAAGGATTAAACCGCTTTCAGAAGCCAAAGATTTGGTCCACTCTGCATTTGAGCGGATTATTTATCAATAGATAGGTCGTTTGAATAGCGCAGACGATAAAATCGAGGTTATTGCGTTTACTTAGTCTCGAGTCTGTTCAATATTGGCTGAGCAGTTTAAAGTTAGGTATTAAATACTATAAAATTAGATGGGGGTTTCTACGTAAGTAGTAATAATGTGCCTATTGCTATCATTATTTGTAACCATTACAATAATAAAGCGTTCACTTTTATTAAACTGGAATAAGTCGTCAGATATTGTCTATTTTGTTTGGAGTATTTTATATGTCTTTCTTTAGTGTTAGTAACGAGATACATAATGAATTTGAACTGAAATTTGTATGACTACTGTGCAGTTTCGATGTGATTGTTGTGCAGTTCCCATAGTGATCACGGTTCAAAAGCAGTCAGTTTTAGTGCCCCTTAACTAAATAGTTCACTTATTCTATATCTTTACATATGATTCTCATCAGCCGAAGATAAGGATCTCCATTAAGAAGAAAATCCATTATCTATACGAAACTATAAAATTAAAATGAAGACTAAATGTTTCCATTACATTTAAAAAAATCAAAGGACTCACCTTATAATGAAGCTGTTTTATTGAAGGCGTCGTTTGTGTTTTCATCATCATCATGTATTTTACTCAGTTCCTTTTATTTTTTTATTAGACTGAGTTTAGTCTTATTTACTACGTGACGTCAGATCACGTATGCATTCTGCCAGTCATTTATCTTTGAGTCCTCGTACAAAAAGCATTCGTCCCTTTCGCACCCACTAATTGGAATGAATAAATGAAAGTGACAAATGCAGCTACGTGAAGAACTAGCGTGCTTATCCAAGTTCAAGAACCTCTCGCCAGACCCGCACCTGGTCTGACATATTAAACACGTAATGTTCGTAAAAGGGACAAGATTTTGCAATATCCGAGCGAGCGAAATCTCTTTAAGTCCGACATACCGATTTAACTCCGCCTAATGTATGAGAATTGGATTTTACGTGAAAAACACACAGTTGGAGGAATGTTATTGGATTGGTACATGAAACTTGCATTTCAGAAGAGGCACATCCTAACCTTTCTTTGGAATTGAATGTTCAAATCGTCTACTACCCCTATGAGTAAAGTAGGTAGGTAGGTAGATACTAGATACATAGCGATTCACGAAAGTCTTGCACGAATGGATTGAATGATATTAAATGTCATTCGTAGCAACTTCCGTTATACGATCAATTAGACAAGTCATAATGAATACCTAAGACTGAACATGAGATTTTCATTATTTAATTATAATATGCTTTCAATGTGAGAATATTGTGCAGTTTGAAACCAAAAACGCATTTAAATCAATAGAGATCTGAGTTACCAAAGGCTATTTCTTAGATTTTTGTAGCTCTCCCAACGGGGTTCTATCATCAGTAATCATCTGCTGCTCAACACAAATTATCCTCAAAATAAGAATCGATCCACGTTGCCATTTAATTTTGTCTTGTGGAATTTGAAATAGGTACAACCGTACTTCATTGCGCATGATAATGAAACCATCGGATTTCATTATATTTTGCATATTAAGTGTCTTTATAATTCTCATTTTGTGAATTATAAAGAGTAATTCAAAGATGAGTGTGAAGTCCCCAATCCGCACTGGGCCCGCGTGTGGACTATAGCCCAAACCCTCTCGTGATGAGAGGAGGCCTGTGCCCAGCAGTGGGACGCAAATAGGCTGTAGTAGTAGTAGTAGTAGAATTATAAAGACACACATTACCTACGTTATATTTTGGCGGTGGTGCCTGAAGCCATGGGTCCATCCCGATGGCTTTCTCTATCTTACCCATTAACTTATTATGATTCATTATGCCTATCTATGTGCCACCGAGAATACTTACCCATCAGGCCTGTGTGTCCGTTTGTCAAACAATACGTACCTACCTACATTAATACATACCTATACATCATTGAGTGCCAGTAACTGATATAATTTAGATTTCGTTTATATTTTGAAGGATAGATGTCGTAAATAATTCGCTATAATCTGTTAGTTCTCGGGCAGGCTGATCGATGTGCTTCGTGCGCGAGCTGTCTGCATGGGATCAAGCGGCGTCGTCGGCTGTAGGGCTGCCCTGAAATAAAGACAAATTTTATATATTTAAAGTATGAACCACTGAACTAATTTTCTTCAAACATAACTCAGAAATTTATTAAGCTAAATTGACAAGAATCACTTGTATATTGTCACCATTTGGTCCTGGCTCTGCAATTTCCAACAAGATTAGATTTTTAAAATCGGTGCTTGAAATTTCCAGCTCATGCCTCGTCAAAATTCAAAAAGTTCAATAACAAAAAGTGCTACGCGACGTTTGTCTTATTTGGACGTGTTGATTGTCGTTAAAATACTTGAAAGTGTTTCTAGTTGAATAAATTTTCCTTTAAGTAAAGAAACCTACAAATCTATTTTTTATTTTTATTTTAAAATATAGTTCTGGAATAGTTGTAGCATCCCTACGCCTGACTTACACTAAGGTTTAGTTCGCTTTGTGTTCCCGGAAAGCTCCATATATCGTCCAAACAAAACTAAAAAAGCTCTTGTCACCGAGCGCTTCTGGCAATCCAGTACAACTTTTAGTGGAAGTTCTGGTTTAAAATGCGCTTAACAGAATATTCAAAAGTTAGTAGACAACAACACAAACTGAACATGTTTTAAATTTCAATGACCTATGACTTTTTTGCTCAGTTATGTAGATGTAAAAATAAAGTAAAAATCAATAACAGAAAAGCCTAAAGAAATCGACGACCTAAAACCATAACCCAGTGTCAAATGACTGCGATAGTGAAGTGACTAAGAAACTATGCACAGTTTCATAGTGAGGTGATCGTCCTGCAAAGGATCGTGCGGGTTATCAATGCGGCATTTCGCTCAACTCCACTGGAGCATGCCTTGTCGACGCCCGCGCCGACTATCTTGTACATCTAGGTGATGCTGCGACATAACTCTGTCGATGATAG
Organism: Aethes cnicana; assembly: GCA_963971205.1. NCBI lineage: Eukaryota > Metazoa > Arthropoda > Insecta > Lepidoptera > Tortricidae > Aethes > Aethes cnicana. The sequence goes on from OZ020286.1 coordinate 6,200,606, forward strand.
TCTGCTTTGTCGCTGAGCTCACATCGTTTCAGGTACGTCACTAGTTTTTACATCGCATGCATTTATAACTAGAAAAAAATAGAACTTCAACACATAACTACGGTAAGTTTTCATGGCCTTAAGGGAACTTTAATTTTTTTTTCTTTGTTGATTCATTTTATTTTTATGCTGCATTCAATTAACATTGGTATAAATAAACTTTAATAGCATGTGGGTATCAAATCTGCATTACCGTTCTTATTATTATTTTTACTAATCAAACTACCTACTTCGGACCTAAATTCTTAAATATAACTTCTCTAAAAATGCAATACCGAATAATAGGTACAGCAGTAAATCATGCATATTGAATAGTATATTACCAACATACCCATCCAATGTTAATGAAGATTCAATGATCATCTATTGTCAAAAGGTAATTACGTTCACCCAATTGCATAATAAATTCCAAGCTACTACCCATTAGCGGAATTCAGAGCAAAATCATAAATGCTTTTAATTTACATTACACATTGTGGCCTCACCTGCTTTAACTCAATTTCATTTAAGCTAATGGGCTTGTAATATCTGCCGCGAATTACAGAATCTATACTAAAATTCGGAGGAAGAATTAAAACACATACTTTCTGGTTTTTGGAAATTAATGTAAGCTCTTGTACTGTTTTTCTACAGTTGTATTAAGGCCGTTCCCTGACCCAGCATCGTCAAATTGCGCATGTAAGATCATATTTTTCTAAGAAATGCTAAAAGCTAAAAATACGAAAAAAAAATATTTTATATTTGATGACAATCATCCTTAATTTGACAGCTTTTGTTACATGATTCACGAAACTTCGCTCGATACAATTTAATTCCTAACTCGGACCTTTAATCCAACTTTACTCCAGTTTATTATATCAAGCAGTATAAAACTAAATATAACAGAAAAAATATCCATATTAAATACACAATTTGACAGCTTTATAAATGCCATGTTTTAGACGGTATTTTTATAGAAATTAAAACGTGTTAAATACTAACTAAATCGGGCGTTCTGTGCGTAGCGCTTTTTCCTTCATTCGTTGCACGAGTGACAGTGACGGCTGAACTGAGTAAAGGAGCGGCCTTAAATAAGTTTAGGTATCGAATAGGAATATCTTTACTTAACGCTATATGAAGGGACCATTTGACGTTCACCGATTATGTAACATCGTTATGGTGATTAAATAGGTAGGTTAACAATGGCGTTCAAAATGACTGACAAAGTTGGGTGTATAATAGACATTTTATTCCAGTTATAATCAAAGCTTTGTCGCATCATCAAAATAATAGGTCGGTCGTTACACCTCTGGCAAGGTTTCGGAAGATAAGGGTAAAGCCGACTAAGCGAATTACGCAATGAAAAACTCAATGCCCGCCGCAGTAAGCTCGAAAACGTACAGAATGGCTCGCTAAAGCTTCGGAGGCTGAGTGTCCGAACGGTTGATTGCACAGCTGTTTTTAGGGTTCCGAAGTCCTCAAGGAACCCTTATAGTTTCGCCATGTCCGTCCGTCCGTCCGTCCATCTGTCCGCACTATTGCTCGAAGATGCTTAGTTCTAGAAAGCTGTAATTTGGCATGAATGTACATATTAGTTACGCTGACAAAGTGGTATAATAAAATTTTAAAATATATTTTTTTATAGGGTACCTCCCCTACTCGTAAAGTGGGGATGGATTTTTTTTTTCTTGCGTACCCCATGGTGCGGTATATCGTTGAATAGGTCTTTAAAAAATATTGTGGGTTTGTTAAAGCCATTTTTTGGTTTAGTGATGCGTTTGTGAAATATTAAGCTTTAAATTGCTATTTTTTGTTAGAGTCACGTGTCCCCCCCCCTGCCAGCTAAATGGTGGTATTTGGAGGGCTGAAAAAAATCACAGTTGTGGCATATATAACGTAGTTGACAGGAAAACTATCACAGCTAAAAAGGCTTTACAAACTTACGAGTAATAGTCGACCAACTTATAAAAAGATTAAAAAACCAATGATTTTTCTCGAGCGGCAGGGGCGTCGGGCGGGCACGTCATACCACAGGCTAGCTAGATGCTTAAGTCTTAGAAAGGTACTGTGGGCATCGTCAACTTCGGAACCCTATACTTTGCGCGTGGCCCGACACGCACTTGGCCGGTTTTTTTGCATTATTTCAGTTTTTCCTAGTTTTGTGTTTGAATAAATCTGAAACTACACCTAGGATTTTGCTGCACACGATTTTATTTGCAGCTACAACAGTGCCAACTTTTTATTAATGGCTACGTTTTGAAGTACTTTTACATGTATTATTTCTTGTATATATTTTAAATACCTTGATATCCCTTCATGAAACCTGATTGTTCAATCTTTTATATACTCAACAGCAATGTTAGCAGTGTTTTTTTTCTAGACCCTTGGTGACTATACATCTTTAAGATCTTAGATTTAAGTTTAAGTTAGGGACATACATCCCTTAAATGTAATGTTAGTACGTACCTATATATGTATTTTATACCGAACCGGGAGACGGCTGTCGGTAGGCTTCCAACAAGATGGAGCGACGACCTCGTGAAGGTCGCGGGAAACCGGTGGAAGCAAGTAGCACAGGACCGGCCTGAGTGGCGAGCCTTGGGGGAGGTTTATGTCCAGCAGTGGACGTCTTTGGGCTGAAATGATGATGTATTTTATACATATACCTAATGAAAATGTAATGTGAATTTGTAGGTGATTTTCTTTTTTAAAAAGGCCTTGTGCTGAGTTTCTTGCGGTGCTTCTTCTTAAGCAATAGGTCTAGGGATCGCTTGTAAATTCATTTCTGACGTGTAAAAGTATGTATGTGGCCAATTTGCTGCATAAATGATTGATTGATTGAATGAAAACGGGTCACTTTGTATAGAAAATCCTATACAAAGTGACCCATTTTCATTGCTGTTGGGTGTATTTCAAATACAAAACAAAAACGTCGACATGATTTAGTGTAATCACAGCGGAACAACGGTAATAACAAAAGGCAACGTTATCCGACACAAAATGTATGTTCTGACAAGCCGAACACATAAAATTCGTACACCCTTTCATAGTTTTAGTTACAGCCCGCCCGTTACGCTACATTTCTCGGTTCGCTGTAATGATGTTGTTTTTCATCAAAACGGGAAAACGTACGTACGCATTTGTTACGTGATTTATAGATACATATCCCTCAAAGAATGTTTACTTACCAGAGAAAGTTTCTTATTAGTCGTGTAATGAAAATTTTAATGTATTCTTGATGTTTCCAGTTCTGGCGTGAGTTGTGATTAGGTACTTGATGCGGTGTGAGGTTTTATGTTTGAAGAAGTTTGAAGTTAGAATGTCTAATAATTTACTGCATAATTTTCACTCATAACTTCGTATGTAAGAGGTGAAAAGTTTTAGTTTTCTTTTTTTATATTTCAAACGAAACTTTTTCATGAATATATCAGAGCATTTTAAGTAGATGGTTATACAACCCTAAAACGGGATTCCTGTTATTGCTTATTTTACTAACGTTCACCTATTATAGCCATTAAACTTTATGTGTTTAACTGTGCAATGCATGCTCCTAAATGAACGGCTAAACGTTTAATTGAAAAGGAGATTATCTCTAACGTCCACTGCTATGACGTAATCTGGCTTGTTCCAGGAAACGATGACCACGTACGTAATTACATTTGAAACAAAATTATACGAAGTACTATTCCTATCTAAAATCTAAAGCGTCTAAAGCGAAATTGAAATGAGCGTACACACATATAATAAGACCGTTACCAACGTCGCGAACATTTCAAACTGAGAAACACTTTTATCACCAAAGTAGAAAGCATTACCAAGCTCAAACTTTCCTCTCAGCAAACATCCACAGATAAGGATAAATAACGGGAGAAACTCAAAGAAAAACAGTGATAAACGGTTAATCATCTACAACGGATTCCTTACACCTATAAACCAGATTCCGTTTCACATTTCTCAGCAGAATAAAGTAATCGTACACTTCTGTGACAACCAGATAAATAGATTGCGTGCTTTATTTACCTGTGATAAGGAACGGAACGTTATTGATGTCAAAGCAAACAAATACAATACCTCGGATCTCAATTTAATATTGTTTTGTGAGTTTATGAAGGTAAACTTAAAAAACCGGCCAAGTGCGTGTCGGGCCACGCGCAAAGTATAGGGTTCCGAAGTTGACGATACCTGCAGTACCTTTCTTAGACTTATTTAACATCTTAGCTAGCCTGTGGTATGACGTGCCCGCCCGACGCACGCCCCTGCCGCTCGAGAAAAATCATTGGTTTTTTTAATCATTTCATAAGTTGGTCGACTATGACTCGTAAATTTGTACAGCCCACTTAGCTGTGATAGTTTTCCTTTCAACTACGTTATATATGCCACAACCTTGATTTTTTTCAGCCATCCAAGTAGGTACCACCATTTAGCTGGCAGCGGGGGGGGGGGGGGGACACTCGACTCAAACTCAAGCTTAATATTTCACAAACGCATCACTTACTCGACAAAAGGGCTTTTACAAATTTAATTTAATACGTATATTCATGCCAAATTACAGCTTTCTACAACTAAGCATATCCGGGCAATAGTGCGGACAGACGGACGGACGGACATGGCGAAACTATAAGGGTTCCTTGTGGACTTCGGAACCCTAAAAATGGTTGTTGTATCCATTGTGGTATTTAAACAGGTGCGATTTGTTTTAATAATTTGAATCAATCACTAACTTCAAGAAACTAATCATTTTTACGCATTGAAAAATGTGGATTCTAAATAGATTCAGCTACATTAGACCTCATCAAAAAAATCTCATGTAATAATTTAATGACTAGACCATTTGATTATTTAAGCAATAATTTGTTTCGAATTTAAACTAGGTAATGCAGATTAAGGAAAATACATTTTGTAGCGAACTAAGAGTTTTTTGTCGACTTTGTTTACTTTTTAATTATGTAGATCAATTAATCAAGCAGGTACCTACTACAATAGACATAATTATATATGCATATAACGGTTGATAATCACTGCCTGAATGTGAAATGATTGAATCGCAGTTTTTACCCCAATATACCAAATTTTGTTGAAAATGACCGTCGTTCTCTGGTTAAAACCGGACGTTGCATACATATAACAGACTTAGTAAAATTCAATATTCACTAATTTGTACCTATAGTTGGCATTTATAAATATGCACAAAAAGAAAACTTTTGAGTCTTAAGAATACAGTTACCCTTAGAGAAATGAGTTATTTTAAAAACAGCATTGCTTTGTACCTACCGTTGCAGATAACAAAAAGTCTCGGTAACAAAGTATTTAAATGTTTCAGTGTAGAGACCGTTTGTGTTTGACCATCATTGCGTGTTGTGACCAACCCAAATACAAATTACGACTAGGCGTGCACGAAGCGGCCCCCACCTGAATATTTTAAGACGAACTCTCTATTTAGTCTAAGGTCATGACAACTTTTCACCGGGCAGGCCGTAACTATTCGTTTGGAATTCCTCTGGGTTTTAAAGGTTCATTGCGTACAAAGCGATCGAGTAGGAAAACGAATGTAACGGGGATCAGCAGCGCTTGCATCTTCGGGGATTTGGCTCAATTGTCGATTGTGTCTTAAATTAGGTTTGCAAAGTGGCCTCGATATTAGACAAAGTAACATTTTCTTCAAGAATTACAGTCAATATCTGAAGTTGATTCAACTGAAATTTTAATACCACCTTTGCCATTAGTATCTACTCGTATGTAGTCGGGGAGATCTAATAACCGACTTTTGACATTCGCCAGTTGATGCTTGTAGTGAAGGCTAAGAAACGTCGTATTTCGCATTGAACGAATGGCAACAGAATATGATCGATAACGAGTATTATAACGAGGTCGTAGGGCGGACGGTGAGAGGGGAGAGAGAGAGAGAGTGACAACTGGCTAATTTAAAATCTAGGTTTATTGTGAAAGCCTAAATAATCCTATCAAGGTAGTAACGACGGTCCACAAGATCCAGTGATGGATACGAGTGTACACAGTTAGTACCGCTAACGAGAGAATCCCAATCGCATCTTACAATCAAACTGTCGTAACAAATCCAAGGCATCCCTTTGATAGCGCGTTCTAACTTACTACTAGCGCCATCTGTTGGTGACTCGGTGAAACTTTACAGTAGTTGTGGGGTTTCCCTGTTACAGTCTCCCCCTCTGTCTCTTCAGGCGACCCGACGAAGAAGACAGCAGCTTAACAGGTGGCTTTTGTTGATTCTTTAATTCATACCCAACGGGGTATTCGTTTCCTCCCTCCCCCTGGACTAGAACAGCTCTGAAAAAGTCTTCAGGTGAGGTTTGCAGTCGGTTGCTCGATTCTTCACTGACACTAATAGTAGATAGTTCAGTGGAAGGGAACAGGGCAGCTGACGCTGGCGAAAGATTGAAGTCTTCATCTTCTACTTTCTGGCGCTTGAAACAATGTTCCATAGTGTGGCCAATAACTCTGCAGTACATGCATCTAATCTTCGTAGGTGGTACTGGTAATGAATCGCTAGTACCACTGGTACTTGGTCTGTGCTTGAAGTGCTCAGTACGTTCAGCTTCAACCGCTCTTCTATCTTGCAGGGACCGTTCCACGTAACGTGTCTGATCTAGCAGACTTTCATAAGACGATATTGATTCACGGGATAACTTTTCGCGAATGTCAATGTGCAGTTGCCCAAACAACATATCCAGCTGATGTGTTTCGCTTGGCGCTGGTTTCGGTAACTGAGCAAATTGCATACGCTTGCGCGTGATATAGGCTTCAGTAGAAGTTTCCTTATCTTGCTTTTCGGACATAATTTCTTGAAATATGACGTACGCTGGCTTCTTTGGTGCAAACGTGTAGCGAAGGCGTGTCTCAAATTCACTCCAGGTACGTATTTCGTCTTGATTTCCTTGCCACCATTCGTATGCATCCTTTTTCAGCAGCAAAGGCAGTCCAGCAAGAGCGTCGGCATCACTGATGTTTTCTATGCGCTTGAACACGCTCACAGACGCAAGATAAGATTCCACAGATTGAGATTCCTTAGTCCCATCATAAAAAGATTTGCAAGAAGCAAAGCTGCTATGCCCCTTCGCTGTAATTGCAGTTATGAGACTTTGGAATTGCTCCTCTGTAAATGATATCGCCCTTTGGGGTAACGCTTTGGCAGCTTTTCCTCGAGGTAATGTGGGTTTTACTTTAGGTTTAGCTTTAGATATGACGACTGTATCTGGCTTGCGGCGTGATCGACGAGGAGATTTCTCTTCTCACACGTCAATGTCCAGGTAACTAGTTGTTTCCTCTTCTTCTTTCATCGAGCTCCACTACTGCTCGCTAGGGTGATGTGATGAACAGTGGCGTGCACAGAGATTTTAGACAGGGTAGACAACAAAATATAAAGTAATATTAGACTTCCCAAATAGGAACCTATTCAGCATATTTTCTCATCTTTTCGATTAATAATGGCGTATACTTAAGTCAATACATATATCCATGTACCTAAACAATGGAAACAGAATAATCAGTGCACCCCGGGGGCCATGAATAGTATTAGTATTTCGTATTCAAACTCGGGTTATCTTGTACCTACACCGGCCTTATTCGATTAAAACTTGCTAAAGGAAAGTTTTGAAAATGCACCATTTTCAATGGTTCATAGACAGCACACATCCACTAAAAAATAATCGCAGTTTACAAAATATTCATTGTTTAAAAACTTTCCTGTTTATTAGTATCAATATTTTCAAAGCACAAGAACAAACCAAACAACATCATTTCAGCCGAAATATAATTTAATAACAAAAAAGATAAATAGAAAAACGTCAAATAATATTACAACAACAATACGTATACAAAATGCTGCAAGCGCTTCGAAAAGACATGTCTAAACTCCGCCGATATGGTATGCTTGCGTGCGTTTGGTTCATACGTCTCCCGTTAGTTGGCGCTGTCGTCGTGCACACTGGCAATATGATGACGCACGCAAGAACGTTTTCGGACGGAAGACAGAATTGTGTCCGTCTTTTTCGTTGAAGGTGCGTAGCGGCGCTAGTGTATTGAATTGCGACTGTCTTCGGATGTAAGTAACTATCGAGTTCAGAACAGTACAAAGGATACGATGATGACCCGATAGATGGAGCTGTTTTGTAATTTAAGAATTTAAGTTAATGCGTAATGTACTGATATTTTATATGTAGATGAAGCAATTAGGTATCATAATAAAGCAAATTAGATAGCGTTGGGTAGGGTAGACAGTGTCTTTTTGTCTGTATGGAGTGCACGCCACTGGTGATGAAGGGCGGGCGGAGGCTTCGTCTTCAATCCACGAGTTGGGCGCCAATATAACGAGGTCGTAGGGCGGACGGTGAGAGGGGAGAGGGAGAGAGAGTGACAACTGGCTAATTTAAAATCTAGGTTTATTGTGAAAGCCTAAATAATCCTATCAAGGTAGTAACGACGGTCCACAAGATCCAGTGATGGATACGAGTGTACACAGTTAGTACCGCTAACGAGAGAATCCCAATCGCATCTTACAATCAAACTGTCGTAACAAATCCAAGGCATCCCTTTGATAGCGCGTTCTAACTTACTACTAGCGCCATCTGTTGGTGACTCGGTGAAACTTTACAGTAGTTGTGGGGTTTCCCTGTTACAGTATTTAAATAGTCTGATTGTTTTGCATAGGGACATAATCCATACTAATATTATAAATGCGAAAGTAACTCTGTCTATCTGTCTGTCTGTCTGTTACCTCTTCACGCTAAAACGGCTTGACCGATTGACTTGAATTTTGGTATAGATATAGTTAGAGGCCCGAGGAAGGACATAGGATAGTTTTTATCCTGGATTTCTACCCTTAACGGGATGAAATCCGGGATACCACGATAAGTTATGCACTTAAGCAGTAGTAGCAATTACGTGTATTATAATGTTTGCTATTCCAATTTCTGCAGGCGTTTGAATGTTCGGAAGAAATCCATATTATCCATATTAATATTATAAATGGAGTCCCGGGAAAGGACATAGGGTACTTTTTATCCCGGAAAAGCGCATAGTTCCCGCGGGAGCGCGATAACCGAATTCCACGCGGGCGAAGTCGCGGGCAGAAGCTAGTAACAAAATAAAACTGCACACAATATCTATGAAAGTACTGAATGTCAGATTTTTAAATTCCATAAAATAAATTAATCAGGTCGACCGACATTCGAAAACAAATATCATCGTCGCTTATAACGATTTAGTGCCTAAAACTATTATCTAACCTGGTTTTAAAAAGAAAAGGATGTGGCACGTAAAATAATAATACGTTTTTAGGTCCTTTGGGTCTTTACAGCTGTCAAATGTCGGTTATTACATTTGTCATCCTTCCAACTACAGGTAAAATTACTATGTAAGTATTTTCTAGTTTTAGCTTTACTAAAGCCTAGAGTATGTTCCTTTGAGAATATCACCGGAAATTAATGTCTTTTTAATCTTTATACGATTACAACCTCCCTTGTGTGGTTTAAGGCATTGTAGCACTTATTTTTTACAGCGCAACTAATTCTATTACCGCGGCGGTGAGAAATAAAACTACACAGCCTCGACTCCCACTTTACTGGAACCGTTGCCCACATTTAGAGGGCGAAAGAAAAGAAATCGTTGGCGCAAACAATTCGGTAAACGGCTGTGCTCTAACAATTCTAAATGTGCGCCGTATTTTTGGGACCAACATAAAGAAATAAAGCCATATAAAGCTGTTCCCTTGTTTCAATAATACTCGGTAATGTATAAAACGTCTGTTGGTCTGCACAAACACCCATTTAATTAAACAGGAACTTTGCTGGACATATTCGTTCCGCAGTTTGTTTTGGACAATGAAATCCCTTGTGCTTCCTCGTTCAAACGGAGTTGCGACAAAGAATTTTAAACGTGTATTTTTTACTACCTTGTTAAGAGTTCTTTACGTTTTTACGTGGATAATGTACGTAGTTGGTGTACTTCAATGTTTTTTTTTTTTCTGTTTAAAAATGTTATATACTTTGTTTTTTTTTTGTATACGGAAACACAGTGCTTGGTACATAAACAGAAAAAAATACTTGGGTGAATTTTCAACACGAGTTTTTTGCATGTCCCATGCTTGTAAAAAAAACTATACTATATTCCAAAAAGAATTAATTAATTCCAAAAATATGGTTGTATTCTTTGCCATCATTAATGATGAGGCAAAGCCTTTAATTAATGATAATGAGCTATTATTATACGCAAAAAAAAATTGAGTCTGAAAATGCACGATTAGCATAGCTGTGAGGTATGTCATACGCGTAGTTTCACTCAGACAAATGAATACAACTTTTTCTGTGATTGTCGTAATACATTTCTGTAAAAAGGATTTAAAAGGGCTCTTCCTGGCCTATATTAAATAGCAGAAAACCATGCAGAAATCTCATAATTAAAAAATACAGAGATCGGAATGTGTTTGTCCCGCGCGCGAACGACTTTTAATGACTCGCAAATACTTGCTGGTTACTGATTGATTGAGCTATTTAACTCCATTTTTAAGTTACTACGTTGAAGACATACTAGTTCGCGTTCGATCACCGATCGCAGTGCATCCGTAGTCTTTGCTGTTATTTAGAAAAATAGGATAGTTCGTGACACGATGTTTTTGGTCGGCCTCCAAGGTAATTTGTGTGGCCAGGAAATATTGCATATTGAACTCTTTTACAATCATGTCTATTTAAGTGTTTTATAGTTAAGATTATCGAGAATCAATATACCTATCGTCATTTACCTAAAGCTAATGGTTTCTACAAAAAAAATTAAATGCACTTTTGCTGTAATTAGGGTGGCGTAATTTGTGTGCCACTTTAGTCCACACAAATTACAATCGTGCCACACGAATTACATTTTAGGTTTTATTTCGACAGTATGAACATTGTATATGCTTAATAATACTTGTTATCTTTAAAAAACAACACAAATGCAATAACAGTATGTTCTATTGCATACTCTATTGAATTAGTCTGTAGAAACGCATTTTTTTTTCATTTACACCATATGACTGATTTATTCAAGAAATATCGTGTGTTGTTTTTATGAATGCAAACAAATCGAAAAGTCAAAAAAAGTTAGTTTTATTTAGCAAATGTGTCACCAAAGTTAAAAATGTAATTTGTGTGGCGCGTTTGTAATTTGTGTGCAATGAAAATTTTCGGCACCGAATTGTAGCTAAACTATTCATCACAAAAGTTCTCTCTCTGTTTGTATTTTGTTCATACTTCCAATTTCTACTGTAATCCGTTATCAAAATTATAAAATAAGATAAAAAAAATGCGCCATGAAAATTACCAAAATACGTCATGTTCAAAAATTCACCCACTTAAGACCGCTGATGACTACGGCAAAGGCCTTTTAGAGTGCGACAATAGTTGAAAGTCATACACAAATGTAAGATGGTGGACCGTGAATCAGGCCACCGAGACCCTCGTACCAAGAAACTGTTTTAACATGGTACCTGCTTATAGAGAGCGTGCATCATAAAATTCCGGCCATTGCTAGGAATTTAATTATTTGTCTCGCTGGTTATTTGACCATTGAAATGATTAACGGTTCTCTAGGGATCCAAAGGACTTATAATCCGGTAGTAAAATATAATCCAGTACCTACGAAGAAATCGATCAACATGACAAAAATATCAGTGAATCTTTTCGTACAAAATTCGGTCGAATCTTTGAATAAAAGCACAATGATGAATTACTTTAGAACCAGCTTCCATCCGACAATTTTTGACAAACGGCCATTGTGTAAATTTATTCAATTATCACGGCCCAATTCGCCTGTGAAACGTTTTTGATAAACAAAATTCTGTGATTAAGATATTCAAATTGTTAAGACTTTAATGATTTTCTTTAATAACCACAGACTGTTGTAGTTAAAATTCATTGCCACTCCACACTGGAATAGGTTTGTGAATAGAAAAGTCTCAAATAAATGTAGTAAATTGGTTATTTTAGTATTTGACGTTATAACATCATGCTATTAATGCTCAACTCCTGTCAATTTTGGATAAAAAAAAACGTTTCTAGCTTTATAAATCATGAAACATCATTTGTCAAGGTTTTTTGCTTTACCTTTCCACACTTGCGTTCTTCAAAAGTATCTTGCTAGACTGGTGTACAAAAGTTCATATTTCATCCAGTTATTTCGTGACAAAGAATTACTTGAGGCTGAAGAGTGCTCTCAGAGCCAGGCCTCGACTTGTTTGCTCTCGACTCTCAGAGACTCATTACCTGCTTCATTAAAGCGAGTGTACTCTTTACTAAAACGGACTTTATTCTCCGAGTGCTATTTATTTCATTTAACACGGTAATACCCCACTTGTTTTGTCTAAATTTGAGGATAACCTCAAATGTTTTGTGGTGGTTACCATCGATCGACGTAAAAATCCTGGCTTTAAATGAAATAGCTGCTAAGATTCAGTAGCTTTAAATTTTTTTCTCAAGGCATTGAGTTCTATTTCCAAATTTTATACTTTTATGGCAATTGAAAAAAAAATGAAGTTGGGAAGGGGCGAAATTGCATTATCCATATTGTCGTGAGACCGATAAAGTAGCAAAAGCACATCCAGTCATGTAAGGCACTTTGTATAAATAAATCTCTTCCCAGGGAGTCTTTTCAAGCACTCTCAAGATAATACGCAAAATGGAAATTCCTGGTCAGTGGAGAGCTCTGAAATAGTCGAAAGAGCTACTCTGTAGGACAGTTCATAGATAAAGTGGCTTATAATAAAGTATGTTATTCTTTACAGCATAAAATATCATACGGGCAAAATAAGAATTATTTAAACAGACATAGTGGGGACTGTGTATACAAAACCTGTCGTAATGAGATGAGGCTTCCTTTCCTATCAGTATCGTATAAAATAAAGACTGCTGTAGTGGTGAATCACATTTATTTATAGATATCCATCTACATTGCAATTTACTTTCTCAACATGTAACCTTATTGACAAGGCGGTGCGCTTGATTACATTCCCATCAATTGATTTCTTACTGAGAGCAGCCACGTGCAATAAAATTCTGATTGAATATATCGTTATATTCATGGAAGACCTTTTTCACCTAAGTAGTAATAGCAATTGCACGGGTTATCTGACTTCAAATGCTGTGACTGTAAAATAAAGCACCCCTTGTGATAACTTGCCTGTAACGTAAACATATCCATTGGAATTCCTTTTTTCATACTACTCAGTGGTTGTTTTACGAAGGAGCCCCAAAATTCATTAATTAACTCGTATCATTCATCGAAATCGAGCTGTAAAACCTGGTCCGCTATCTAAACGATCGTGCGCTCAGTTTCCTCTGGTACCCGAACCGATTTGCACAAAAACCACCGTACTTAGGCACCCATAAATTGCTTTCCCGAAGTTCTCTTTGCAGGCTATTAAACAATCATTTGCGTCAAACGATACGAAGTGCCGCTTTCACACCGTCAACCCACTCGCGAGTACCTACGTCGCTCGAGCGTATCGTTTTTCGGAGGATTTATAAGTAAAAACGTAATTGCCGAGTAAAATTTCAGATCAGATTGACGAAATTGGTAAGGATTTGGGAAGTTTAACGAGTTCTTCGTGATATAAAATCGGTTTTTCGAATTTTTTATACAGCGGAAAAAGGAAAAGGTTTCTGCAGAGATTTGATAGTGATAAAATAATTAATAAGATTTTTTTTTTGACATAATCTCTTAACATTTCCGTCATGACAGTTAACAACTGTCATGACTCACTACTTAATGAAAACTACTTCTTTCAAAGCGAGGATAATGTAAATTTTCAGAAAAATAAACCGAGACTATTACTCACATGTATGGCCAACTCAACTTTCAAACGTGAAGAATTTCATCCATAATAATATCCTACGAAAAATAATACGCACGTACGAGTGTAGAGATCTTCTACTATCTAAAGTCCCGCCCCTCCAAAATTCAAAACGCTTCAATGTATTTAAAAAGCACCACCAACACTCTCAACATATGTGTGCGTGCTGAGACAGCCATCAACTATGCGTTGAGAGTGTTGGTGGTGCTTTTTAAATAATAATAAAAAATAAGCGATTTGAAATGTGAAGCCGCGGGACTTTAGATAGTAGAAGATCTCTACGAGTAGGTATATATATTACTCGTATAAACTGACGTGACAGTTTGTCCGTCATACTTTTCGAAAGTAGGCTACGCTTAATACCAACTTAATGTAGGTACGAGTACATTGTACCTACATAGCGAGCCTACATACGTACGCGAAGGCGAAGTAAGCTGACAAGCGAGTTTGTTCACATAAAATAATTATGGTTGTCATACAAAACAGGCGTTCCGCTTCGTAAAATGTAAAGGTACGCACATTCGCATGTTACACGCGTGAAACGGAACGTTACCATTAACGTTGAAAGTAATAGGAGCAAGGTCATTAGCACCCATCAGCACTACACAGTGGTATGTAAATAGACTGTAACAGTCGATTTACATACCACTGTTGGGCATATGACTCGACCTCTCATCACGAGAGGTTTTACGCTATTGTCCTCACTTGGACCCAGTGCGGGTTGAGGAATTCACACACATATATACTCGAATTATTGCGCAAATATGTATAGGTTTTCTCACGATGTGTTCCGTCATCGAAAATCACGATGGTAAATTCTAATTCTATTTTGCACTCATGGGTGGAGTGCTGGTTTCGAACCCCCGACCCTCAGCATGCACTAAGTCAACAAGTGTAGTTTATTCTTCTACTAGCTTCTGCCCGCGACTTCGTCCGCGTGGAATTTGTTAATAGCCTTCCCGCGAGAACATTTTCTCGGGATAAAAAGTCTATATGTTGACCAGTGTTATAAACTACCCCCATACCAAATTTTGTTTCAATCCGTCCAGTAGTTTTCGAGCTAAATCCGGACATACATACATACATACATACAGTATTTTTTTCTAAAAATCGTTATTTTGTGTTCAGTATCGTTCATATAGTCCCTTTGATAGTTTCTTTTAATTTTCAATTATCAGCCGCGACTTCTTCTACAGAATTATTATTTATTATATGTATAGATTTTTCATTTTTTTTCTCTGATTTTTAATCTCTTATGAATAAATAGTTTAGTGCCAAAATTCATTATTTAGGTAATGGCTTCCGGTTTGACAAGTGTCAAAGGCTAACGTGTATTTGTGCGCTCGTGATTTATCCTTTAGTTTTCTTGCAAATAACGATAATTTTAGGCTAAAACTATTACAAAACCACAAGAGAAGTGATAAAGTGTGTGCTAACGTAAAAAAGTGTACAGAACACTAAGGAAAAACGAAGAAAAAGTGCTAAATACGGCAGAACCGAACATACATAGCTATAAATACAGTGCGTAACCTCCAAACGAAACGTCAAAGTTACTTGATGAACAAAGATCGATTTCCGGTATTCTGACATTTATCATAGTGTTGCCATACCAAAATTACAAAAGCTACTAAACATGGAATTAGAAATCCAAACATTATTTGAAAAAATCAAGGAAGAGATGCAGAAGCAAACAATAACCCTAACAAACACTATCGATGAGAAACTCGAAGTAATTGTGAATGAAAATCAGAAACTAAAAACAGAAGTTAATGTGCTTAAAAGCAGAATATGCAACTTGGAAAAAATAAACAAGAAAAACAACTTCATATTACATGGCATTACTGAAAGTGAGAAAAACAGTACAGAACTGGTGCAATTAGTGCTTACTACCCTAAACCTGCTAAGTGAGGCCGCTAAAATTGATAATTGGGACAAGTGGGAAATTAGTAGTGTCCAGAGAATCGGAAGAAAGCTAGAAGAAAGAAATCGACCAATTTTAGTGACCGTAACGTTAGAATGGCGCAAAATGGAAGTATTAAAAAATAACAAAAACTTCCCACCGAAAATATACGCCACTGACGACTACCCGAAAGACGTTTTAGAAAAAAGAAGGGAGCTTAAAACCAAACTTAAAGAAGAAATAAGCAAGGGAAAAATTGCATACCTTCGCTATGACAAGCTTATTGTACGAGATAACCCAAATGAAAAAAGGAAGCGATCACCAACCAGCTCACCTATCGCCGAATCAAAAACATCAGAAGGCTCTGCAAACAACCCCCTCAAAATAACGAAAACAAACGCATTTTCTCAATGGAGAAATAATAACTCACCAGCCAACGACAAAAAACTATAGCAATCAAAGAACCAACAACACCGGAATGATACAACTACAACAACCACAACAATATCCAAAACCGAAACAAACACATCCACAATTCCCAACACGACTGGTCATCGCGGGAATTCAGACCAACACCCTCCAACAAAACAACAAGAACACAAACAACAAAAACAAAAACAAAAACGGCAACACAACAAAGTCAACAAACTCTACATCTCAACATTGAATACCAGAACCTTAAGAACAAGTGAATCATTGTCAGAGCTTGAGGAAGGTCTAAGGGACCTACCTCAAGTTCTCCCACTCCCACCCCCACCACGGCTGGTCCCCGCGGGAGATGTAGACCATCACCCTCCAACTAGAAGAAAGAAAACACTCAAAATTGGAACTTTAAATACGAGAACCCTGAGAACGGAAGAGAGCCTACATGAGCTAGAAAAAGCCCTAGAAGGCTTGAAGTGGGATATCCTGGGCATAAGTGAGATGCGAAGAATAGACGAAAAAATTGAAGAACGTGATGAGTACATACTATTTCATAAAGGAGAAATAGCCGGCCAAAGAGGCGTGGGTTTTCTGATAAAAAAGTCATTCAAACATCACATACAAGAGCTCATTGGTATTTCTGACCGAATAGCTATACTCAACATTGACATACCGGGATACAGGAAAAGATGGTCAATTATTCAAGCGTATGCTCCAACAGAGCAAGCAACAAAAAGTGAAACCACACTTTTCTACGAAAAATTAACGCAAGTACTTATGAAATACTCAAATAACCATATAGTTTTAATGGGCGATTTCAACGCTCAAGTGGGAGTGAAACAAAACAAAGATGAATATGTTCTGGGAAACTTTGGCCTAGGAAAAAGGAGCCCAAACGGTGAACTGTTAGTCGAACTCCTACTAGAACACAACCTATCGCTTCTCAACAGTTTTTATAAGAAAAACATGAAGAAGAAATGGACGTGGATTTCCCCGGACGGGAAATATAAAAACGAAATAGACTATATAACAACAAATTACAGAACAGCGTTCACCGACACAGCAGTAGTGACAAGATTTAACTTTAATACAAATCATCGCATGGTAAGAAGTTCCCTAAAAATAGACCCACCAAGAATAAACAGAAAGTACATAGAAACGCATAAACCAGAAAGTTATACCAACGAGACCTTTAAGAAGATAGCCAACTCACTGAGAGAAAATACTGAAGTCCTGACATCGACGAACAAACACATAGATATTCTCACAAATTATGGAAAGTTAGAAAAACAACTGAGTACATTACAAACCGAGAGTAAAAAAGAGAATAAATATAGTCTATCAGAAATAACATTACAACTAATAGAAAAAAGGAAAAAAATGCTTTCAAACCAACCCAAAAGAGAAAATATCAAACTAGTAACCGAACTTAGTAAGGAAATCCGAAAGAACATCAGAAAAGATAGAAAATTTAAGAGGATGCAAACGCTAGAAAAACACATAAAGAAAACGGGAGGAGTAAAAAAGGCACTAACCGAACTCAAAGAAATAAACAAAGAATGGATACCAAAACTCAACAATAACAAGAAAAATACACCTTCTACTACAAACCGAAAAGATATCAACAAAGTAGCTACAGAATTCTATCAAGACCTTTACTCCAATCCAGACGAGAACAAAAAACAACTAACGAAAGACCCAAACAATAGACACTACGAATTAGAATCAGAACCTGAAATACTTCCAGGCGAAATAGAAAAAGCTATACTAAGTCAGAAGATGGAAAAAGCCCCAGGACCAGACAAAATTATAAACGAGCTACTCAGAGGTACTCTTGAAGAACTGTTACCTATACTTACATCAATATTCAACGAGATAATGAAGACAGGTAAAATCCCTGTCCAGTGGAAGACATCGCACATCATCCTTATACATAAGAAAGGAACAAAAGAAGACGTAGGGAACTACAGACCCATAAGCCTGATGTCAAACATATATAAGGTATTCTCCAAAATAATCCTGGAAAGAATTAGCAAAAAGCTCGACGAAAACCAACCAATAGAGCAAGCTGGATTCAGGCAGAAATTTTCTACCCTAGATCATATACACACAGTGAAACAAATAATAGAAAAATACAAAGAATACAACAAAACCCTGTATATGGCATTTATCGACTATTCCAAAGCATTCGACAGCATAAGTCACAAATCAATATGGGAGAGCCTAGAACAACAAGGGATACCTCACACCTACATCGAAACAATCAAGAACATATACTCAAATAGTGATGCGAGAATACAGTTAGAGACTCTGGGAACTAAGT
Organism: Aethes cnicana; assembly: GCA_963971205.1. Classification (NCBI taxonomy): domain Eukaryota; kingdom Metazoa; phylum Arthropoda; class Insecta; order Lepidoptera; family Tortricidae; genus Aethes; species Aethes cnicana. Next base: position 6,219,122 of record OZ020286.1, read on the forward strand.
TCAAGATAGAAAGAGGGGTAAGACAGGGGGATCCCCTATCACCAAAGTTATTCTCGGCTGTTCTGGAAAGTATTTTTCGCAACCTGGATTGGCACGGCTTCGGCCTCAACATTGACGGGGTTAAACTTAACCACCTAAGGTTTGCAGACGACATAGTCCTACTCGAAGAAAACCCAACCTATCTGGAGGAAATGATTAATACTCTAAATGAAGAAAGCTTGAAAGTGGGCCTATCAATGAACAAGGGGAAAACAAAACTGCTTACAAACTCTGGATCTGTAGCAATAAGAATTGGCAATCAAACATTAGAGTATGTAGAGGATTACAACTACCTTGGACAAGTTATCTCCCACAGAGACCAAACAACCAAAGAGATCAACAAAAGAACTGCAAATGGGTGGAAAAGGTACTGGTCATTAAAAGAAATCCTAAAATCAAGGGAGCTGGGTATGGCTGTGAAAAGGAAAGTATTCGACACCTGCATACTCCCGGTCATTACTTACGGGTGTGAGACTTGGGCGCTCACCAGGAAACATCGGGAGAAGCTGATGAGATGCCAGAGGGCCATGGAACGAAGTATGACGGGAATAAAGAAACAAGATAGAGTGAAGAGCACCGATATCAGGGAAAAAACAAAAGTAACCGACATACTTAAGCGGATTGACCAGCAGAAATGGAGATGGGCTGGCCACATGACACGAGACAAACAAAATAAATGGTCTACAACTGTCTCCGACTGGTACCCTCGGGACGGCAAAAGGAACAGAGGACGCCAACATTTGAGATGGGAAGACGACTTAAAGATCGCTGCGGGGTATCACTGGAGAAGAGTAGCGAGGGACAGAACCCAATGGAAGACGTTGGAGGAGGCCTATGCCAAAAGGCACACGGAACTACGGGACATCATTTAATACCCTGTAGCTCCGAATAAAAGGGCTTATTATTATTATTATTATAATAGCAGACTGGTTTAAAGAATGTTTTAGTGAACTCATCAATCATTTCCTTTTTACTGGACAATAGGCAGGTAATCTAACAGTAGGTAATCTGCATAACATGTTTCTTGAAAGTGTTTGTAATCTAGGATTATAATTTAATTTTTCCCATTCCCGTGGGAATATCGGGAAATCCTTTCTTAGTGCTCCCCTACGCTCCCCAAGGAAACTGCATGCCAAACGCTGAAGTTTCTACGGTGATCCCCGCGACCTAAACATTAAAATGTAAAAATACCATTTTTTCCCGTTCCCGTGGGAATTTCGGGAAGTCCTTTCTTAGTGCTCCCCTACGCTCCACAAGGAACCAGCATGCCAAATTTCAGATCCGTACGATGTTTCCCGCGACTTCGTACGCGCCTAAAAATTTAAATGTATAAATCCCTTTTTTCCCATTCCCGTGAGAATTTCGGGAAATCCTTTCTTAGTGCTCCCCTACGCTCCCCAAGGAACCTGTATGCCAAATTTCAGCTCTCTACGACCAGTATTTTCGGCTCTGCGTTGATATGTCAGTTAGTCAGTCAGTTCCTTTTTTTATATATTTAGATAGATAGATAGCAGTTTCCCGCGACTTCGTACGCGCCTAAACATTAAAATGTAAAAATCCCATTTTTCCCGTTCCCGTGGGAATATCGCGAAATCCTTTCATAGTGCTCCCCTACGTTCCCCAAGGAACCAGCATGCCAAATTTCATCTCTCTACGATGATCCCCGCGACTTCGTACGCGCCTAAACATTAAAATGTAAAAATCCCTTTTTTTCCCGTTCCCGTGGGTATTTCAGGAAATCCTTTCTTAGTGCTCCCCTACGCTCCCCAAGGAACCTGCATGCCAAATTTCAGCTCTCTACGACCAGTAGTTTCGGCTCTGCGTTGATATGTCAGTCAGTCAGTCAGTCAGTCAGTTTCTTCTTTTATATATTTAGATAGATAGATAGCTGTTTCCCGCGACTTCGTACGCGCCTAAACATTAAAATGTAAAAATACCATTTTTCCCGTTCCCGTAGGAATTTCGGGAAGTCCCTTCTTAGTGCTCTCCTACGCTCCCCAAGGAACCTGCATGCCAAATTTCAGCTCTCTACGATGATCCCCGCGACTACGTACGCGCCTTAAAATGTAAAAAAAACATATTTCCCGTTCCCGTGGGAATTTCGGGAAGTCCTTCCTTAGTGCTCCCCTACGCTCCCCAAGGAACCTGCATGCCAAATTTCAGATCTCTACGATGTTTCCCGCGACTTCGTACGCGCCTAAACATTAAAATGTAAAAATCCCATTTTCCCGTTCCCGTGGGAATATCGGAAAATCCTTTCATAGTGCTCCCCTGCGCTCTCCAAAGAACCTGCATGCCAAATTTCATCTCTCTACGATGATCCCCGCGACTACGTACGCGCCTTAAAATGTAATAAGCCCATTTTTTCCCGTTCCCGTAGGAATTTCGGGAAGTCCTTTCTTAGTGCTCCCCTACGCTCCCAAAGGAACCTGCATGCCAAATTTCAGCTCTCTACGATGATCCCCGCGACATCGTACGCGCCTTAAAATGTAAAAAAAACATTTTTTCCCGTTCCCGTGGGAATTTCGGGAAGTCCTTCCTTAGTGCTCCCCTACGCTCCCCAAGGAACCTGCATGCCAAATTTCAGATCTCTACGATGTTTCCCGCGACTTCGTACGCGCCTAAACATTAAAATTTAAAAATCCCTTTTTTCCCGTTCCCGTGGGAATTTTGCAAAATCCTTTCTTAGCGGATGCCTACGTCATAACATCTACCTGCATGCCAAATTTCAGCCCGATCCGTCCAGTGGTTTGGGCTGTGCGTTGATAGATCACTATATCAGTCAGTCAGTCAGTCAGTCAGTCAGTCACCTTTGAGTTTTATATATTTAGATATGGTGCCGACCCTCCCTGGGGGTACGGTCAGACGGTCGGGCGGCAGGGGAGCACGTGAAATTGATGACGTCATACACCACAGCTTACACAAGCGTACGCTCAAGAAAATCTGCATAACGGAACGGTAGCGTGGGGGCTCATAAATGACATCTAACTCTCCCCATCTCTTTCATCCTTTCCCTTGACTGTTTTTTTTTTTTTTAATCAAGAAATATTTATAGAGGCTTAAGTACACTTGAGTGATTATGCCAGCCTCATTGGAGTACACAAGAAAACGAAAAAAAAAGGTTTATGGAGAATTCCCGCTAGAGGGAGATCCTCGGATAAGGAAGGCAAATTAACAAATCTATAAATTTGCAAGGCATCATTAGACATGGGATTTGCAAGTAAAAAATTCAAACCACCGTTATGTACTTGACTAAGTTCGATTTGACTTTCATGTATCATGGTTCCGTAATTTTTTATTCTACCATGGAGCCATATACGTATATCTATCTATCTATAGGCTACGAAAATATATGAACATATTTGGGATAGCCTCCTATTTAAAGGACTGGTCAGATGGTGCTCAAGATCGGGAACGGTGGAAAAAGTGGGGGGAGGCCTTTGCCCAGCAGTGGGACACAGTAGGCTCTTAATAATACTGCAATCATCCACCAATATCTTGCATATCAGTAAATTTAGTATCAGAGAAAATAGCCTATTATAAATACCAACCAAAATCCGTACTTGAAAATAACTCTCACAAAGTATACTGGGACAGAACCATAGTAACAGATAAGACCATACACTGCAATAGACCGGACATAACAATACTAGATAAAGAAAATAAAATAGTTTACCTAATAGATATACAATTTGTAATACCCATAACCTAACCAATACATACACAACTAAAACTACAAAGTACACAGATCTTTCGATAGAAATCAAAACTCAATGGCAGGTTCGTACTGTCAAAACCATTCCTATTATACTCTCCTCTACAGGTGTCATACCAAAATCTTTACACACAAGTCTTCAGACACTCAATGTTTCATCATCCACGTACAAACTTCTGCAAAAAGCAGTTATACTTAACACTTGCCGCCTAGTACGTAAATTATTATCCATAGACTAAATAAGTAAAGTAAAAGCACTTGGCTTTGGCCCGTGCAATTATTACCTCTTCGGAGAGATTGAATAAGAATACCAGATAATAATAATAATAATTAGGGATAGTCAGAAAGTTTTTTTTTTTAATATTTGTAAAATATATGAACGCATTTGGGATAGAGTAAGAAGGTTATTTTTTATTATCTATAGGGGTTTAACTAACACTCAAAAACAAAATAACAGCATGTGAAAAAAAACCGAAATAAGGTGAATCAAATAGTCTGCCAATAGAATAAAAGGTTTATCAATAACTGTTTTAACCTCTAGGTAATCCAACTAATTAGATAGTGTTTTGATAGAATGAAAGCATGTCCTGTAACTATTTTAACTCCATTGGATAATTATTTATACAGGTAGAGTAGTAAATAAATGAACTTATTTACTGGACAAAATAGAGGCAGTGAACAGTTATTTACGGAAATAACAGCGTTTCGATATCTATTAATGAACTCCACTGCACTCGCTGAGCACCCATTATAAAACTGCTCCAATATTTAACATCTTTTTACATTTTACGCACTTGAAATCGTTTCCAACGCTTTTAATGATAATATTATTAAATATAGTTAAATTAGTTAATAGGGAAATTAGTTGCTAATGGGACTTCATTAGCAATTAATTTCCCACTTCACCTGTACAACTCGTTGTAAAATGAACTACTAAAACGGTTGGAATTAAATTTGTACTATATAAAAACGTTGTAGTAGAATTACATTGGTAGCTGAAATATGAAGCGCGGACTAACTTCAAGTTAACTATTTAGTAGATTGTCTCCAGAAAATACGGGCCATTTCTGAGTGGAGATTTTAGTCCGAGACACCCAATCACAGGCCATTCTCAACTCTTGATACTACTACTACTACTAGTACAGCCTATTTCCGTCCCACTGCTGGGCACAGGCTTCCTCTCATCACGAGAGGATTTGGGCTATAGTCCCCACGCGGGCCCAGTGATTGGGGACTTCACACACATCTTTGAATTACTTGATGCGTGCAGGTTTCCTCACGATGTTGTCCTTCACCGAAAAGCTCAGTGGTAAATTCAAATTAAATTTCGCACATAAGTAAACTTAGAGGTGCGGGCCGGAATCGAATCCGACCCTCGGCATGAGAGGCGGTAGGTCGAACCACCAGGCCACCACGGCAACTTTTGATAGATATCCTGGATTTGGGTTTCGACCCATCAACACAAACGAATCTAGTACCGTGTTTCAGCCCTTCCCGCCTTTTCTACCGCCGAAGTTTTCTTTTGTGTAAACATTCCTTCTCTGTAAATAAGATTTTTTTCAACGAAAATTATAGCTTTGTTTTCTTTTGCCCCGCCTCTGGTTATTTTGATTCGCATTCCGCAGTCATGAGGTTTTAAAGTTTCCTTGTGTTTTTCTTCTGAATGTTTCTGGGCCAACTTTAAAACAAAGTTAAAATACAAAACCGAGACTTAAATCAGTAACATTTTTATAGTAATTACATAGCTTCTGCCCGCGACTTCTCCATACCAAATTTCATCCAAATTGGTCCAGCAGCGGTTGAAGCGTGAAGACGTAACAGACAGACAGATGGACAGTCAGACAGATAGACATACAGACAGAGTTACTTTCGCATTTATAATATTAATATGGATTATATAATATGGATGGATATGCATAACAAAAAAGAACTTGTTGCTTTTTAAGTTAAAGATTATTTAGGTACTTATTGAAGGTATAGAAATAATTAATAATGCTTAATATTTATAAAAAGTGATTGATACCAATTAAAGTATTATATCCATATTAATATTATAAATGCGAAAATGACTCTTTCTGTCTGTCTGTTACCTCTTCACGCTTAAACCGCTTGACCGATCTGGATGAATTTTGGTATGAAGAAGTTGCGGGCAGAAGCTAGTTGGAGATAGTTGGAGTCCCTGGAAAGGCTACTTTTCATCCCGAAAATCGCATAGTTCCCGCGGGAACGCGATAGCCAAATTCCACGTGGGCGAAGTCGCGGGTAGAAGCTAGTCATAAATCTAAATATATAAAACTCAAAGGTGACTGACTGACTGACTGATATAGTGATCTATCAACGCACAGCCCAAACCACTGGACGGATCGGGTTGAAATTTGGCATGCAGGTAGATGTTATGACGTAGGCATCCGCTAAGAAAGGATTTTGCAAAATTCCCACGGGAACGGGAAAATAGGGATTTTTACATTTTAATGTTTAGGCGCGTACGAAGTTCCCACGGGAACGGGAAAAAATAAATTATAATCCTAGATTACAAACACTTTCAAGAAACACGTTATGCAGATTACCTACTGTTAGATTACCTGCCTATAGTCAGTAAAAAGGAAATGATTGATGAGTTCACTAAAACATTCTTTAAACCAGTCTGCTATTACCTAAATAATGAATTTTGGCACTAAACTATTTATTCATAAGAGATTCATGAATCAGAGAAAAAAAAGGAAAAATCTATACATATAATAAATAATAATTCTGTAGAAGAAGTCGCGGCTGAAAATTGAAAATTAAAAGAATTTATCAAGTCAAAGGGACTATATGAACGATACTGAACACAAAATAACGATTTTTAGAAAAAAATACTTTATGTATGTATGTCCGGATTTAACTCGAAAACTACTGGACGGATTGAAACAAAATTTGGTATGGGGGTAGTTTATAGCACTGGTCAACATATAGGCTACTTTTTATCCCGAGAAAATGCATAGTTCTCGCGGGAAGGCTATTAACAAATTCCACGCGGACGAAGTCGCGGGCAGAAGCTAGTAAAGTATAACTTTAAAATGTATCATCACCACGTCATCTGAATATCACACGAGCCACACAACTCGTAGACCTTGCTCTACGGTGTAGCACATCTACACTTTTCGTAGACGTCTCTACGACATTGTATTTTTGAAGACGTTACCACACAACTCTACCGTTCATGTCAATATCCGCATAATTACTTACAAAAATCGACTTTTCTCATTACCCTATGTTAAGAGCTACTTTACTTCTCTCCAGATTCATTTTAACTTATTCGAAGCGGAAAACATCCCACGCCTAAAAAGTTCTTAAAACGGTTCGGTCGTGACTACTCGGAGCAATAAGTTACGTCGTAACTTCTTTTCAAGTCTTGATTTATAAAAGTATTTAGAATCTCGAGAGACATTTAAACTTTATCATTTTTGAGCCCTCAATGTGGTATTTCATGGGTGTTTCCAATTATCATTTTTCTGATTTTTATGATACTACTGTTTGTAACCGAGTACACCAAGCTGCCGTGCCGAACCTAACACGCAGTATCGGGCTATTTTCGATTTTTGGTGATCCGTAATCAGCGTTTTAAGACGCACATGTGTATCTCATCGGTATTTCATTTGGACAACGGGAACATGCAAAACAAAGCCGTCTAAAATACAGTACAGTTTTAAGTAGTATGTAGCATTCTACGACAGTACGGACTGTCGTAGAATGCTACATACTATTTAAAACGCAGTAAAACAGGCTACGGCTACGAATTTTGGCCAAATACTACTTAAAACGCAGAATGAGTGTCAATTTGGCATCATTTTAACCTGTAAGTATGAAGTAAGGCGCATTCTTGGCGGAAAACTGACTAAGTAAAACGCAGTACGAAATTTTGGTCTAACTTCATCGTACTGTGTTTAGGGTTTCACTGATTTTAGACGTTATTAATAAACTAAAATGCAGTCGCAGTGAGGCGTGACAAGGCAATAGGCATGGTACGGTGTTTTAGATGGTAATTTCAATGATTTTGTGTTAATGTCACTGTACTCGATGTGACTGAGGCATCCGGTGGTAAAGTCACTGGGGCCATCGACATAAAGAATCATAAGATTTCGAATGAGTTTACAAACCACCGCTCAAATCAAATAACATTATGCTAGGAATTTCATCGGCTTTCTTAACTCTTTCTCGGAACGCAACAGCTTTCAGTTTTCCTTGAAATTGACTATATAGGAGCACTTTTATCAGTCATAAATGAATTTACCAGCGCTCCCAAGACCCATTGCTTGAGAAGAAGCGCGGTAACAGTCAGCAGAAGCCTTTAAAAATAATTCACGGTACATTTGCAATTTACGTATTAAATACATAAGCATATGGGTACATACTAAAATTACATCTAAGGGATGTATAGTAACTTAAACTTAAATATAAGGTCTTAGAGATGTATAGTCTCCAATGAACAACTTTTTTTCCAGTTTTTTCACATTAATAGTTATGCAAGAGTAAGTTTCAAAATTAGCTTTTTAACGTCGGAGATAAATTCTTATCGTGTAAAATATAGACAGTAGTATAATATTTTAAGACATTAAAAATGTCATCAAATAATCATACAAAACATTTAACTACGATACAATTAGATATTATTACGGTATTGAGTCATTCGATATTTTATCATTCAATTTGTTTCAATGACATTTATTTTTCTTTCACTTTCCCTATACTGTTATCCACTTCTTTCATTATACAACTTCCCACTTTTGCCCTTATTTTGAACATTATTTTATACGACGCTCGTATGTCTATCTGTATACGAACAATCTGTTCTGTGTAAGGGTTCACTTTGAAGGGTTCTGTCTAAGTATAGTGATATTTAGTACGCCGAGCATTAGCTTGGTTATGCTCACGAAATGAGCGATATTTAAGTTGTGAATGAGAATTGTATAAGATATTTCTAACTACAGGTGGTTTTAAAGAAACATTAAAAAAAAGAACAAAGTTTCACATTTGTAAAAAACTATTCACAAGATCTTTTTTTACCCAATAAATTATGAATAAATTATGCATGTTTTTTGTCGATATTAAGGTTACACAATGAGGTAGAAATACATGATTTAGGGAATCAATACAATTCTGTTTAGATTGATGGAAAAAAAGATTAGGTAAATGATTGACAGCATTTATATGTTTCAAGTAGTAGTAATTTCATTTAAGTAGTTAAATAAGTATTTAAAATTATTGATTCAAAAATTTAAGTATTCCATGTAATGGTACTTTTATACGGAAAAATATTCTCTTTAATTTATTAGAAGCCCATGTTTTACCTCTAAAACTTTAGCAATTCCCTTTCTTACGGAACGCTAACCCGAATTCGTATAATTTATTTGTTTTCACGAAGAAAGCCTACTCCAGTTAAGTAGGCTCTCGTGTTTATTAACCTCGCTTGTTAGATGTAACTACGTACGTCGGCTGACGTAATAAGAAGTGACCGAGACCAAGATTGGTCGTGTGTAAGGTTAATTATTTAGTCAGTTCCGTCCCTTGTTAAGTATTTAGTAAAATACGGAGACAAAAATTCTAGTTCTTTCTTTATAATCGTAATATAACATAATTATATAACATACCTAGTCTACCACTACTAACTACTACCAACAGCCTATTTACAGCCCACTGCTGGGCACAGGCCTCCTCTCATCACGAGGGGATTCTTTTTGGGTACATACCAAGTCTGTTATTGCTCAAATATTGAATTGGTTTAATAGAAAATGAGAATGTTTATTGATTGCATCACAACCGAGTTCACCAATGTGTAAAACACGTTTGCACCTTACACCTTTAACATAAGACCCAACAATGTACACATATTATTATATCTTACTAATCTAATAATAAGTCTATAGAAGAAGTCGCGTCTGAACCTTGAAAATTAAGAGAAAATATCAATTTAAATAAAAATTGCTACGTATAGAGATAGTTCAAGTTCCCCAGGAAGGACATAGGCTACGGACTTATACCGGAAAAGCGCACCGTTTCCGTGGGAACGCTACCCAATTCATGTGGATAGAGTCCAAAATCCATAATTATTATCCATTTTATCTAGTTAAATATGTATAAAATGAAACGGCCTTTGTAAATATATAGATGCTTACAACAGAACTTTTTTAGGGTTCCGAAGTCCACAAGGAACCCTTATAGTTTCGCCATGTCCGTCTGTCCGCACTATTGCTCAGAGATGCTTAGGTCTAGAGAGCTGTAATTTGGCATGAATATGCATGTTAGTTACGCTGACAAAGTGGTACAATAAAATTTTGAAATATATTTTTTTATAGGGTACCTCCCCTACTCGTTAAGTGGGGATGTAATTTTTTTTTCTTTCGTACCCCATGGTGCGGCATATCGTTGAATAGGTCTTAAAAAAATATTGTGGGTTTGTAAAACCATTTTTTGATTAAGTGATGCGTTTGTGAGCTTTAAAGTGCTATTTTTTGTTAGAGTCACGTGGGGGACACCCCCCCCTGCCAGATAAATGGTGGTATTTAGATGGCTGAAAAAAATCACAGTTGTGGTTATATAACGTAGTTGAAAGGAAAACTATCAGAGCTAAGTAGGCTGTACAAACTTACGAGTAATAGTCGACCAACTTATAATGATGATTTTTCTCGAGCGGCAGGGGCATCGGGCGGGCACGTCATACAACAGGCTAGCTAGATGCTAATAAGTCTTAGAAAGGTACTGTGGGCATCCTCAACTTCGGAACCCTATAATTTGCGCGTGGCCCGACACGCACTTGGCCGGTTTTTCTACATAACATTCATTGCCGATGATATTTTATTTGAGCTGCATAAAAAGCCTTTTAGCGTAAAACGGATGATGGATGACACTAAGCTGCTTTGGAATTTGAGTCCACGTTTTTGTCCATTGTACCATTGAATGTCGTTTTTAAACGGGCTATGAAGGGTTATCCTCTCTTTGTACTTTTAATATTCATCTACAGAGTGTAAATGTTGATATGCGTTAATTTTAAGGGAACATTCTTTAGGCCTAATTAAGTTAATTTCTCCAAGAAACCAAGGTGCTTGCTAACACCGTTCTTTAAATATTCAAGATCTTAATTTTATAACTAACTAGCTGACCCCGCGGACTTCGTACCGCCTTAAACCTCACGGAGCCCGAGACCTTTCCAACGAATGCAAGACCGTGGAAATCGGTTCGTGCGTTCCGGAGTTATAGCGTCAGGGAGGAAAACCCGACTTATTTTTATATAGTAGACTAGCTGACCCCGCGGACTTCGTACCGCCTTAAACCTCACGGAGCCCGAGACCTTTCCAACGAATGCAAAACCGTGGAAATCGGTTCGTGCTTGGAACCAGTGTAAAATCTACTTAATAATATGCTTTTTTTTTATATAATAAAGAGTTTCTAAATCTCCTTTGTGTATGACAAGGAGGTGAAAATAATGAGTTCGTTTGATGTTTTGGTATTTAGTTTATGTGTCACGTCAATATGACGATTATGAAACTGTGACAGGACCCTATCTCGTCGTAATAATGTCGTATAAGAATTTTCAATCCAATCTGTCATTTTTGTATGGATCTGTCATTTACAAAATTAGTTCGAATAGTCAGAGAATTCGCTCCCAGTTGACAGTAACTTTTGTCTAACTCTAAAGGGCCTTATGCATTAGTCGTCACGGCAATATATAATATTTTTGTATGAAAACGCAAAAAAATTTTTTATTCTCAAATTCATTTAATATCCCAAGTACGTAACTTAAAAAAGTTAACTATACAAAACATAGTTAACTTTATTTATAAAGAACTGATCCGGCGAAGTTTATACCGCCCACTGCTAATAGTAATGCGTGACGTGAGCTACCTATTGCAGAAAATAGGTGGAAGCGAACTTTAAAATCATATTTAAAATCATCGTTTTTTTTTATTTGCGAGCATTTTTTTTAATTTTCTATTTGGGGCGGAGAATCTGTTCAGCCGTTTTTGAGATATTAGTAGTGTAACTAACACGACTTTGTTTATTACTTATATAGATTGACAGGTCCTACTCTACTAGTTCTCAGCAGCAGGTAGGACTTAAGTGAGTACAGTCAAGGGCGTAATATGTATACACTTTTGTACACTTTTCCGTTGTCTTGAGGTCTAAAAGCATATACCTACCTTTATATTAATGCCATCGGCTGCAGTACCTCCAACGGGGTTCGTCCCGATCGATTAACGCTTATATTTAGCTGTCGACCCTGCAGATTGGACTGTCTATTTCCGTGGCTCATACACAAACCGTCTGCTGCATCACTTCTTTGTTTCACTTCGAACCTCGTTAAATCTTAAAATATGTTATCTGATATTATTTTGTTTCTAATGCAGTGCACTCACAAGTGATACAAACTCATCGGTGTCGGCATAAATAAAAAGTTTTGTTTATTACGGCTTTTTAGGGTTCCGTACCTCAAAAGGAAAAAACGGAACCCTTATAGGATAACTTTGTTGTCCGTCTGTCCGTCCGTCTGTCAAGACCCTTTTTCTCAGGAACGCGTGGAGGTATGAAGCTGAAATTTATATCAATTACTCAGGTCTACTGTCCCTTGAAGCTGTGAAAAAATCAAACTTCTAAGCCAACGCAATCAAAAGATACAGCCGTTTATGCCGCAAATTTTCGACATTTGCAAGGGAATCAAAACCTACAGGGTGCTTCCCGTGAACTCAGAATCTTGAAATTTGGTACGAAGCAACGTCTTATAGCATAGATAAAGGAAAAATTACGAAAACCATAAATTTTTAGTTACATCACATAATATATATTTTTTTAATAATTTTAACCTTACTACCCATTTCCTCATAAACGCGTAGAGGTATTAAATTGAAATTCATACCAAATACTCAGGTCTATAATACCTTTAAGCTGTAACAAAATCAAACTTCTATGTCAACGCAATCAAAAGAAACAGCAATTTAAGCTGCATATTTTGAAACTCGCAGGTACTCGCAAGGGAATCAAAACCTAAAGGGTACTTCCAGTCGACCTAGAATCTTGAAATTTGGCATGAAGCAACGTTTTATAGCACACATAAAGGAAAAATTCCGAAAACCTTAAATTTTTAGTTACATTACAAAATATATATTTTTTAAGATCTTTGTCTTAAATTTATGCTACTCCATCTTTCCCCATTGTAATGTTATGAATTTCATTTTGCAATAAAAATACCATAGTTATGACTCGATTGTCGTAAAGAACGAACTTTGTAAACCTTACAGGTTTGTACGGAACCCTCGGTGCGCGAGTCCGACTCGCACTTGGCCGGTTTTTCTAGTCTCTACAGTACCTAATGCATTTAAAATTAACCATTATCTTCATTGAAACTGCTGCTAAAAACGGGACGATAATTAAGATAAATAATATTTGTATTTCTGGAAATTACGACTGTTATTCCAAAAGCCGTACTTCAAAAGGTATTTGAAAGGACAATTTCCGGAAACATATTGTTTGACGGAATTAATACGCCGAATGCGTGAAATTCGCGGAATAAACCTCGCTGGCGCGGTAATTATACATGCCAGCGCGAAGTTTTAATAAATGAAGCTTAACGCTTTTACTTTAGCGAATCTTAATATTATAATTTAAAATATTTGTTATTAATCACTTTTTATGATTTTCAAAGCCTAAAAATCTCAAACTCGTATTGCTTCTATACACTTACTAGTTTTTTTTTTTGTTATAATCGCAAAAATATGTCGTTTCCACTTTTCCCATTACCATACGGCTCAATAATCAATTCCAAAAAGCAACATGACTACCCAACAAACAAATTAGTCCTATAATCCTCTCTTATGCGACTTTCGGTTATATAACTGTCGTATAGAAGTAACTTAACAACTAAAACGTTGTATAACCGTAATTCATACAACGATTTAGTCCTGTAACTAAAAGGTCCTTTAAATTAGTTGAGTAAACGTTTTTACGACTTATTTATGCGACGTCGTATAATGGTGCCAGAATATAAGATATGTAAACGTTTATACGACTCTTTATGCAACGTCGTATAATGGTGCCAGTGTACATGTTGTACAAATGTTTATACAACTGATTGGTACAACGTTATACAAGCGTTAGATAAAAGGGTTTGGGAACTTTAATCGGACCTAAAAGTTATATAAAGGTCCTACAGGCACTTATTTAGAATAAACTACCATTGTGTCAACTAAACAACTTTGTTCAAAAAATGGTTCCGTATATATTTTATTTTTAGCAAAAGGATTGTTAATAAAGGTTTTAATTTGCAAAATACAATGCAAGCATAGTGACATATATCTTGCTGCTTATTATGTTTACTAGCTTTTGGCCATGACTTCGCCCGCGTGGAATTCGGTTATCGCGTTCCCGCGGGCACTATGCGTTTTTCCGGGATAAAAAGTAGCCTATGTCCTTTCCCGGGACTCCAAGTATTTCAATACCAAATTTCATCTCAATTGGTCCAGCAGTTGAAGCGTGAAGAGGTAACAGACAGACAGATAGGCAGAAAGACAGACAGACAGACAGAGTTACTTTCGCATTTATAATATTAACTAGCTTCTGCCCGCGACTCTGCCCGCGTGGAATACGGTTATCGCGCTCCCGCGGGAACTATGCGTTTTTCCGGGATAAAAAGTAGCCTATGTCGTTTCCCGGGACTCCAAGTATTTCAATACCAAATTTCATCTCAATTGGTCCAGCGGTTGAAGCGTGAAGAGGTAACAGACAGACAGACAGACAGAGTTACTTTCGCATTTATAATATTAGTATGGATTATCTCACAGAACCCTAAAAACGTTTATCATGGCCGACCATTGGTTTCATATACCACCATTATGCGACGTTTTAGTCCTAAAACAGTCGTATAGAAGTCGCGTTGTAACTTAGACAAGATGGCTGGAATTTTAGTATGAAAACAAAATGTAAATAATTTTGTACAATGACTGAAATTCAATGAATTCGAGGGGGCGCAAAGATTTGGACAAAAACACACCTATATATTATCATAAAACTAAAAATCCAATAAGAAATAGGTGCACTGAACACATTTCTCTCACACTTTTTTCGCGTCATTGTGAATTTCTTCTGAGTAAAATTCTTATGAGAATTACAACTTATCTTTAAAATTCCACAATGCTCATATCAGTCAGGAACGGCAAATGTATACCATAAAAGTCGCTATTAAACCCTTATGCGACATTTCAGTTACCTTGTAACGTCTATACAACTGTTATGGAACCACTAAAGTCCCATAACAGTCCGGATATAAACATTATGTGACCAAAAAGTTGCATGAAAACTTTTAAGCAACGTTTATGCAACGTTCTTGCCGGGCTTTTATACAACTTCTATACGACGAAAAAGTCGTATAATTTGGGCCTTTTTCGCGTTTAGTAAACGTTGACAACTACGTTTATACGACCAACTTTGTGTACCAAACTGGGAATGAAAAACGTTCTTGCAACTCTTATACAACGTTATTTTGTTAGTTGGGTATCACACGAACTTGGGATGCCCTACGTTTATATCACTATCATATAATTCGGAAACCAAAATGTTTGATAACGAACTGGTGCCAATGAAATTTGTTTGATTCAGCCGCTATAACCGCGCAATTACGTTATTTTGATGACGGCCGGATTGGTCGCCAAGTTGGTAGTGACCCTTGCCTTCTGTTCCGACGGTCGCGAGTTCGAGTCCCGCTCGGGGCAAACGTTGTGTGATGTCATGGATGTTTAGTATATATATATATATATATATTTCTCTATATAAGTATTTAAATCGTTGTCTAGCACCCATAGTACAAGCTTTTCTTAGTTTGAGGCTAGGTCAATATGTGTGAAATGTCCCAAGATATTTATTTATTTATTTGTTGTTTCATACATCACACAATCCCTATTATACATTATTGAGATTAAATCGTCAGCCATCAAAAAACCGCATGTGAAGAATTCCCCTAACCAAGCGTCCAATTGGACAGGTCAAATTGCTCTTCTGTTAATCCTAATTTCCAGTAAGATTGATTATCAGAAGGAAGCCATTCTGAATAAGGTTGTAAGGGAATTGCTCCACGTATTTCCTCTTCGCCGCGTCGGAAGGGCTAGATAAAAACCGCACCGCGCCCAGAGATTTATTTATTTTTATGGGCTACCATTTGTTAAGGCACAGCTGAATCTTCGGTTCGCTTTCGAAAATTGGACACACGGTTTTCCCGATGCCGCTTAAGATAAAGATAAGATTAGATTCTCGATAGCTGTTTTGGTGCGATTCTTAATCAGATCTAGTCGTGTAGATCATTGATGGTGGTATGACGCGTCCACATACCTAATGCATAGCACCTGGGCGACGAGCGTTGCTAGATTGAAATTAAAATAGCCAAAAAAAAGTTTTTTTCAGAAATGAGACCTTGGTCTCATTCATCATACATCGTTTTTTTTCACCTGTAAACCTCTTTATAGCAAATTTCGTCCAAATTGTTAAAGCCATTTCTGAGATTGTTTTGGTATAAATAAATATAAAGGTTATCTCGTTTACGTATAAGATACCTATTTTTCAATATTAGCTATGTAGTAGCTATCCTCTGCGACTTTGTCAATAGTTAATCTTCTTCTTTTTACTTCTTAAACTCCTTAAATATGCATTTGGCATCCAGAAAATTAGAGATTTAAATTAAACATTTATAACCAGAGGCACAAAATGTAATCGTAACTCCGAGTCGCGGACTGACATCGGTGGAAAGCACGTAAGTCCATTATGAATGCAAGTTTCTCCCGAGGGGGATTTTGTACCGAGTCTTAATCTTATGTACCGTGTGTAAACTGAAGGTATTTTCCGAGGACAAGAGAATTTGTGTGGAATGTGATTTCAAGTCTGGCATAGAATAAGTGTGATTGAAACTTCTGAAAATACCTATTTTGCATTATTTTTTTCGGGACTTTATTTACTGCTATCTTCAGTAAAATGGGATATAAATAAAGTTCGATATCTTGTTCGTCGTTTTATATCTCCAAGTATACACTATACTAGCTTTTTCCCGCGACTTCTTAGGCGTAAATATAAACAAACACATACAGTCAGCAGCAGAAGTAGATAAGCTGTCCAGGTGTTCAAAATGACCTACATACGACCTTATTCTTAAGACGTTAAGGGCGTGTGTAGGTCATTTTGAACCCCTGGAGAGCTTATCTACTTCTGTTGCTGACTGTACATATAATATCCCATATTTTTCCGTTTCCGTATTAATTTCGCAAAATCTTCTCTTAGTGCAGCCAAGGAACCAACATATCAAATGTCAGATTCAATTCAATTCAATTCTTTATTGTGATCACATGGTCATTATCAGGTGTTATATAAAACAAAAGTCACTCATATGAAACCCTGTAAGGGCACTACAAATTAGGGCTACAACATTGAAAGTTTTTACGGTTAAATACTATTTCCATGCATCAAGAGCTAAAATTAAATTAGGTATGTACACAATAGCAGATTTCTACGACCAGTGGCTTCTGTCTGTTCAGTCAGTCACTAACCACAGTTACGGATATACATTGAAATAGAATTTATTGGTCAAAGGCTTAGATTTTTAATCGCATCACATGGATCATTTTTAAAGGTGTTTTATAAACTTGATGTCAAGAGCTATTTTTGTTTTCAAAAACTCTTAAGTATGTTTCTATTTAATACATTCAAAATGAAATTATTTCTTTTCAACTTTTCAATCTGTAATTTGTTTGGTTGGCTCGGAGTTGTAAGAAAATAAAAGGTTCTCGAATTGAATTCATCGAAATTCCATCGCTTTACAACTTCTTGGAGTTGCTTCTTTTGTATATAATAGAAGAGAGAGTACATTGTACTTTTGAATTGCATACGGGCATAGTCGCATGGTAGGTCCTAGAATCATAATGAAAATAAAGTTAATTGTATAAACGGAAATAAAAAAATACATTGCTAAACGAATAATTTAATATGTACACTGGACAGCAATGAAAACCGGTCACTTTGTATGGAAAATCCTATACAAAGCGACCCGTTTTCATTTCTGTTGAGTGTATTTACGAAGCCGAAAGAAGTCGTGGTGGCCTTGTGGTTCGACCTATCGCCTCTCATGCAGAGGGTCGGGGGTTCGATTCCGGCTCGCACCTTTAAGTTATCTTATGTGCGAAATTCACTTTGAATTTACCACTGAGCTTTTCGGTGAAGGAAAACATCGTGAATAAACCTGCACACTTCTGCGAAGTAATTCAAAGATCTGTGTGAAGTCCCCATTCCGCACTGGGCCCGCGTGGGGACTATAGCCCAAACCCTCTCCTGATGAGAGGAGGCCTGTGCCCAGCAGTGGGACGCAAATAGGCTGTAGTAGTAGTATTTACGCGAGTCAGGTGTAATTCGAAAACCTGGTTGGATTGCCACAAAACTTGGTATAGGGGTAAAATATAACACAAGTCGATAAGAATCTTACTAGATCAATCTGCAGGTACTCAATAAATATATGAAACACATGCAAGAATTTTAATACAAATTCATAGATACAATACAAACTTTATTGCGTTTTTCGATGTTGAAAATGGAATTAAGCAAACTCGGTTGATATGCAAATCCTGCAGCAGCACAACAATGTTTAATTTGAGACTAATTG
Organism: Aethes cnicana; assembly: GCA_963971205.1. Classification (NCBI taxonomy): domain Eukaryota; kingdom Metazoa; phylum Arthropoda; class Insecta; order Lepidoptera; family Tortricidae; genus Aethes; species Aethes cnicana. The sequence continues at coordinate 6,237,538 of OZ020286.1, forward strand.
TTTTAATTCAGTTATGTAAAAACACTTCTCTATTCTATTTTACATTCGTTAGTAATTGTATTATTTTATATATCATTTGTATTGTATTGGTTATTTAAAGTTAAAATAATTATAATTTCAATTACATCATTATTATTTTTTGTAAAACAAATCATAAATTGATTTTTCAAATAAACCCACCACCACAACAAACAAACAGACAAAAATTCTAAAAAACTGTTGGAATATGTTCTGATATCGATTACCTATCAGTATCCCCAGCCAACTATTTTCGAATATCTCCCATACTGTACGGACTTTCGACTATCTTTAGCTTTATTATATGTTTTCTCAAACATGCTCGGAAATGATCGTGTTACTTTCAAAATAAGAAGACACGAGGCTGTCCATTGCCGGCCTTGGCCAACAAAAACATTATTGTCGTGTGTGTCTTTTTTAATTGGCTTGCTATTTGAGACACCTGTAGAAACTGACAAATCCATGGAGGTAATAAGTACAACTTCCATGGCCAAATCATCCACGATCATGGAAGTAGTAATACTGATGTGGGGTAAGTGTGCCTACATTTATTTCGCCCTTATGCCTTGTAAGCAGCCAACTACTAGTTGAGTAATATTTATAGGTTTCGATATATTTATGTTAGGCGCACTTACCCCATACTGGCGCACTTGCCCCGAAACTGACAAATCCATGGAGGTAATAAGTACAACTTCCATGGCCAAATCATCCACGATCATGGAAGTAGTAAATACTGATGTGGGGTAAGTGCGCCTAAATTTATTTCGCCCCTATGCCTTGTAAACAGCCAAGTCAGCCAACTACTAGTTGAGTAATATTTATAGGTTTCGATATATTTATGTTAGGCGCACATACCCCATCCTGGTGCACTTGCCCCGACTGACCTTACGTATTTCCTCGCTGTTTGAGAAAAGCATTATATATACCTCGGCCGCAATGCGATTGCCGGACTCGTACTAATAGAAGGCTTCGCTTCGCTTAGCCTTCTAACTGACTCGTCCGGCAATGCGCTACTTGGCGGCCTCTGCAATAATGTACTATTAGATAGGTAGTAGATAAATTATATGTATAGATAGAATAGATAGATAGACAAAACTGCCTGTCTATTAAGAAATTAATTTCGTGCTCCAAAATATCTCCGACACTATTTAGGTACTTATTTCGATTGCTAAATACAATACAATACAATACAATACAAATGATTTATTTCGGACGGAATCCATATTGATTAGTAGTTACAAACTTAGAGCTGTGGTTAGTACACTATATGCTAAACTTAAATTAAAGACGCCTGGGCACCGGCACTACAGGCGCGTGCAGCTGCACGTAACGCTGCAGCAGCGGGGAGTCCCAGCGGTGGGCTAGCATGCTCAGGATGCTATTCACAAACAAATAAAGCAAACACTTCAGGTTATCTAGTTTGAGATACATTTTATGTCACTTGTTTGTAAGGAAGCGATAAAAAAATCCCATACCGATCGTGCAATTTCAAGTGACGTACTCGTAGCAGAGTTTAGGGTTAGATTCTATAATTATAACATAAAGGTTTCCACCGATAATAGGAAGCGATTTTAACTTTCAGCTTTGTTTTTTTAGGCTGTCCTAAGAAGTGTATTTGGAAATTTCATGTTAATATACCTACACTCAACAGCAATGAAAACGGTTCACTTTGTATGGAAAATCCTATAGAAAGTGACCAGTTTTCATTGCTGTTGAGTGTATTAACAACCTTATTGTTGCAACCTTGTCATTGTCCGCAAAGTTACAAAAACCAGTCTCGTCTTTATTATATCAGTTCGCATAAAATATTGTTCCATTGAGCCCGAGTCTTGACCGAAACTGTTTCTCTTTTCGTGGCCTCAGAAGTAATAACGGTAACGTGGGAAACTTTATCTTCCCAAGAAGTCTTGTCTAAGGAAACCTATAACAACAAAGCCAAAATGGCATTGACTTGGCTAAGTATAAGCAGACCATAAACCTTTCGTATTAGATAGTTCTTGCAGCCGAATATCCATATTAATATTATAAATGCGAAAGTAACTCTGTCTATCTGTCTGTCTGTCTGTCTGTCTGTCTGTCTGTTACCTCTTCACGCTTCAACAGCTGGACCGATTGAGATGAAATTTGGCATAGAGATAGTTGGGATCCCGGGAAAGGACATAGGCTACTTTTTATCCTGGAAAAGTGCATAGTTCCCGCGGGAGAGAGATAACCGAATTCCACGCGGGCGAAGTCGCGGGCAGAAGCTAGTTAAAGATAAAGCTTCACTCTTAGAAATTACTTTATTTGCTCTCTTTTGTTTATTCAAGCGAATTGAAAATTATTTATTTTTCTGAATTAGGATTTTTTGATTCTTTTAGCTAATAGATTCTATGAATGATAACCAAAGTAGATACGATGTCAAAATTTTGCTAATGTTATTTTTTTATTGTTTTTTTTTTTAATTATTTATTGAAAATTAATAAATCTTACAGAAATAAAAAACTTAAAACCAAATCATTTTTCCGCAAAACTACTTGTATGCAGTTTGTCTGCAGGCAAGAAAATATACATATAGACTCTTCAATTTGACATTTTTTAATTTTAATATTACCTATTTACTACTATTATTATGTGTTATTACATAATATATTATTATTATATTATTATTTTAGCTATTTATAACTTAGATAACAGATACTTTTTAAGTCTAATTTTATTCGGTTCCTGTCGGATATCTTCAGGCAAAGTGTTTAAAAAGTATGTACCTAATTAATATTTTTAAAATCTTATTTGCCTACTAAGCGGCTGAGCTATGAATCCAATTAAGTATTAATGTTGATTTGATATAAACATATGTTAAGAGTTTCGCCGTAAGTGGCCATAATTTCCTAGAATTGTATCGATTCAAACCGGGAGGTTCGGGGTATCGTCGACTTGAATTCGAATCAGGTATATCATAAAGTCAACAACTCTTTTTTTCCATAGACATAAATAATACTTCGTATGGACCCGGCCTAACGTAGATACATGTCATGTTTCCCCGCTTCATTGGTGTCCAATCCAAAGTTAAACTTATATCGTGACACTAAAGCTGGGTCACATTTTTTCAACAACGAGACGAGTTTTTAGATACTGAGAAACAGTTTCGACAAAAAGTTTTTTTAAAAACGCTTATTGTCACGCACGCTCGGTGACAGAACTTTGGATTGGACACCGTGGAAGTGGGGACATATTACGTGTACGTTAGACCGGGTCTATATTATTTACGTCTATGTTTTTTTCACATAAATAAGCTACGTAGTACTATCTCCGAGTATATGTGGTCTACTCTAAATAAATAAATATTTTGGGACATGGGACAAGCAAAGCTAGATTATGGGTGCTAGACGACGATATAATACTTATCAGAATAAGAAATAGGTACACACGTTCTCAGAAGAAATACATACACATACATATAAATACTAAACGGCCATGACTCTCGTGACAAACATTCGTGCTCATCACACAGAGTTTTCCCCAGCGGGATTCGAACCCGCGACCGTCGTCAAATTTAACCCAAATCCTCTCATAATAAGGGGAGGCCTGTGCCCAGCAGTGGGCCGCAAATAGGCTGTAGTAGTAGTAGTAGTACTATAAAATTTAACTGGTTTAAGTCTCTGTTTGTGAGAAGAAGTAGTGTAGAAGTGGTATTATTTTGCAAAAAAAAGTTATCGTTGTATCGGCTGTTATTAAATTGCTACTTTCCAATATTTATTGATATCGGCACCGTTATTTTATTTCAGATATTTCATACATAATACAGGTTGACTACGAATTGATTATACAAAACAATTTGCACTAAGAGACTTTGTAGCGGAGTTTATTTTAGGGAAAATGTGTATAAAACATCATTTTTGTATTATCGTATTATAAATTCGAAGACACCCATTAAAAAAATAATAAAAAGCATATGTTTATATTCAGTATGATATTATTTTATCGCGTTCTTTTAAAGTAGTCATAAATAACAGGCCTGAAGAATGTTCATTCCCTTTGTACTTGTATTTATGTCACTTCAAAGATTTCACGCCGAAGAATTTCACCTCGGCTTTAATAATTCTGAACGAGCCGAGAGAAAGATGAAGATAGGCAACCTCGGATTGAAATTGTTTTTTAGATTGAGTTACTTTTTTAATTTCCGGTCCCAAGCCATATTTTTATTACTTCGCTGCACTGCCTGATTATGCGGTTGCAAGGTTCGATAACTAGGCAATAAAAATTAGCGAACTCTATATTTAAAGTGTTTTGCAATAAATCGAATAAAGTCCACACAATACATAATTTTGATTCGTATATTAATCGAAAAAAGAAAACTAGCTTTATAGTGTACGGTTATAGTTTATATGTATAACCTGTAGCTGTATAGCCTTCCAAATTTAATCTAAATTGGTCAAACGATTTAAGCGTGAAGAGGTAACAGACAGAAGATTTGTCACTAATATTTTTCACTCCGACATAGAGGTTTTTTTATTTAACCGTGTTAACTTTTCTTAATTTTTTAATTATGTTTTTGCTGTGTGAGATACACATGACACATGTGGGTGTCGTTTGTATGTAAAATAAAGTTTGTCTTTCTATTTTAATAAAAAAATAATGATTACGATATTTTAAACAAAATTAAATGCTCCTTTATGAGCGGCGGTAAGTGAATTGGATATAAAAAGCATGAGTGATAATTATGAGTATAATATAAAATGAGTAATAATTATGTTTGTAAAAGAAGATAAATGCAAAATGTCAAGCGCAGCTCGAAGGGTGATATTTGAATTGAATTTTTTCGGCGTGGAGTGGTCTCTCAAGATTAATCAAAGAGAAAGCCCGAAGAAATTTTACAACTTTTTTTATCAGATACTGTCCAATTGGAATTGAAAATTTGATTAAATCTTCTGTCTGAACCAACTTCTGTGGTTTCTTTTGCCCTTTAAATGTTTTCAGATCAAGTTTTAAAAACAATGAACTTGCTTGAGACGTGACCGTTAAACAATTAAATTCAACATAAACATTCAAATCCCATTTTCCTTTTCAATTAGTGTCTTAAAAGAATTTTTAGGTGAATAGGCACTCAGATCATAACATTAAAATATCATAAATCTAAGTTAAGAAAAGTAAAACCAACTGTTATACATTGACGATACAATCACGATTCAGGTCAGGTTTTAAAAATAATATCACGAAATAGACTTTTCTGTGACTGACTGATTAACTGATGATGGTTCCTGCGGTACTTCCGCTTTTGCGGTAGGGGGAGCGCTAAGATATGCTTTCTCTAAATTACGGGACTTTATATTTAGAAAATAACCCGAAAATAGGACTTTGGATAGACAAACAACAAATACAAAATAACAAAGTCAGTCAAACAAAAAATCCTCTTTACGAGTACTTTTCAAAGTACTTTTCGCTTAGCAAATAATCTTAGATTCTAGAGATTATGCTAAGTTAGCAATGTAATACAAAGGTAAATTTTACTGGAATAAACAGTTGATTTTTTTGTCAAAATGTTGGCTCTCATCCCGGGCGTATTTCTGACGTAACCTTAATACAGGTTACGTCAGAATTGTAACGTGAGTGAAAGCAATCAGTCACTGCTCGTTAAAACTACCAGATTTTGTTGGAAAACTACGAGTATATCCTCTTCTTAATGATATGTGGATATTGGGAACGTCATATTTTAACAGATGTTTTTGCGAAACAATTGAAAACATATATTTTGTACCATTTTACAAAACGATAATTTCGTTAAAATAAAAAACATTTATGTGGGTACCGAATTCATTAAATATTTCCATAACATTTTATATGCTTTTTTATTTTTTACCAAACTCGCTTCCGAATATATCATGTCTACCTATATATTACTTTAGTTTTCCTGATCTCCCTGATTGTCTTCTCATAATAATTATTCGCTCAGTATTATACCGTCGTATTCGGACTCTGTGCAGTCATTTTATGACGAGGTACTTAATAAACTAATAAATAAACCAATCAACGCCTAACTTATCAACTCCAGACATGCCTTCTATATTAAGTTTTCAAGATACTTCGCAGCTCATGGATGATCTTGTTAACCTAGATGCACGAAGCGGGTTCCAAAATACCTTCCACTGAATTATTCCCGAGCTGATCTGCCTGCGGCCGCATTAAGACGTCAATTTTAATTCTCGATGCAATGCGGCCCACAAAGCAGGAAAATCGATGGCACATTCGAATTTCTCCATCTCACTTGCTCAAGCGGGAAGTTATTCGAGGTTATTGTACTTACAGTCAAGTAAAATTGTTCTTCCTTTGCTATGCTGTACTATACGGATAAAAAGTTCTATCTTTTTGTGGTTGAAATACTAAAAAGCATTTATTAGTTATTAACTAATATACCGGTCTCATAATTAATGTTTGTCCTGCTCGATAGTTTCGTAATTCGAAATGATGTTTTTGCGTAACAAATGTCACCCAATTTACCTCAACAAATTCATCGTTGGCGAGTAAAAGAAGCACAAATAAATTACGAAAACCCAATGGAACCTGTTTCTTAATATTACGACCCAGTTGTTTTCATCTCAAAATCCAATATTGTACATCAATGATCCAATCAGAAACCTTTTCCATTTCACTAACGCTATGGGACCGCGGTCCGAATTAGCGGTAATCGGATCTGCCGCCAGATTTACTTCGATGACCATAGAGAATTACACGAGAACTGCTCTCACTAATAGATAACCCGTGTCGCGTAACCTTTTCAGACAGGTCGGAAGTTTATTTTGGGAATATTTACTTGTTGGGCTTTTAGGAAACAAACATCACTTGTTATCACAGAGATTAAGGTATAAATGTAATGTTAACAAATCGCAGTAGCAGGGCTTGTAACCGGTTAATTAAAAAAACCCCGAAATAGCCAAATATTTAGAATTATTTTATACTCTTTATGTGGAACTCCATAGTGTATTTAGGTTATTACTTCGTATTATTTTATAGCTTTATTAAACATGAAATAATAAACGAAAGAACGATAAGCAAACCGGTTTATTTGTATGCGGGCATAAACCGGTTTCAAGCCCTGCGCAGTAGGTAGGTACTAAATGTTAAAAAGCCTTTTGTAACTTGATTACGCGAGCAAGGTTATATTTTTATTTAAAAATGAGTACATATTATATGTATCTTAATACAAAGTCAAAATGAGCCTTTTGAAATCAGGGACAGACTCGGCTATCCCAAAATTGTAAATTGGATGATATTGTATCATACTACAGTTTAATACTTATTTACACATAAAAAATATACACAGTCATTTAGAATTATGTGTGCTGCGTGTGAGTGTGAAACACGAATTATTTATTAATTATTTATATTATAGAAAACCTAATAAATAATCTATAAATACCTAATGTTCACAATTAACTCTCCGAGGGCGCTGCCAGACCCGTGGAGTAACTTGATTAGGCGTAGTTTACTTGGAAAATAAATCTGTTCCACGCCACAGTCCATTTGCTGAGGTAAACCTATTTTGAATGGAGCCAGGAATAGTTTTAAATGAAATGCTTTAGGCAAAGTTTAAGCTTGGTACTTGGATTTTCTGGTTCTAATTTTAAGATTTTTAACATATACATACTAATTTAACATTTAATAATCTTGATTCGAGAACAAACCTTTTAATAAATTTTAGCTTGAGAAGTCTCGCTCTCGATAGATTAGTTTTAGAGTGGCACTGGGTATCGGGATATTTCTGTATAATGATAGAATTGATTTTTTTACGAATAAGTTGTAGTAGGTAGTTGAATAATCTACAGAGGAACTATTTTTAATTAAACACATGGGTGAATTGAAGTTCTCCAACTGCTGAATTATTGTAATTTATCGTTATTAGTGTAGAAGTAACAACTATCTTCGACGTTTAACCAATAAACTATTCCGCCAAAATAAACCCCTCATCTCACTAAATTTGTTTTGTTACCTAATTGAAATATCATTCCGTGAAACTTTGTTAGAACATACCGCCGAACGAAATTCCAGTTATTAACGAAACCGGAGAAGGTCAAACAAATGATACAGCAATTAAGGAAGTCTCTGTGGTCCTGAAACTAGTTTGCTGAATTTATAATTTAATTTCAAGTACATTTACGTTTATACCAAAGTATTAATTTGAACGTGAGGACGAAGCGTGTCCTAACTTAAGGAAATATTCTTATCGGGAAATCTTTTCACGGTGACCTTGCGTTTTATCATGCAAATAATCTTTTGATTGCGAAGGTAAACTCTATGGCGCCCTTCCCTATTGTTCTGCACTTTGTAGGGTCGACGTCAAAGAGATGTTTACACTTTTTCACCCTATTTCGTTGTATTAAGGTCCATAAGTGTAAACATCTCTTTGACGTCGTCTGTACTAGGAGGACAAAATAAACAAAATGAATTGTTAGAACTTGCAAGTGAACAAAGAAAATGTTAATTGTATTCTATGTAGTTAAGCAATCGGGATTGACATTTTATTAACTGCGGTTCTCAGGATTTGTAACAAATTCCAAACTTCGATTGTCAAATAAGTACACATCACATACACAATCATCACAGCAGAGCGATCACATGTTTAGTGCAAAACGAAATACATATACTCATATTATAAATGCGAAATTAACTCTGTATCATTTTGTCTGTTACCTCTTCACGCTGAAGCCGCCGGACCGATTCGGTTAAATTTGAAGATTCATTGCGAGTACCGGCTAGGTGCTGTTTGTCCCGGAAAACGCAAAGTTCCCGTGGGATAACCGAATTCCACGCGGGCGAAGTAGCGGGCAGAATCTAGTACTTATATAAAAACATTAAAATTTACAATTTGAATTTACAATGGGAAGCCCTCTCCAGTTTTGTTAAAGTCTCGTATTAATTACCTTACAAGAGCCAAACAAATAGTTCATTAAAGCTCGCTTAGTCGTTAATAGAAGTTGGTTGGGACAAAGTTCAGCGCCTGGGGAGACGGCGACGAAGTAATAGAAAATCATAAACTGCATGTATTGTTTGCTGCCCAGGGCACGTTTCGTGAAGCCGAGATGAAAGCCAGCTTTCCTCGCCATAATTCTAACAAGAATTATTGTGTCATACTTTTTTATTGTAAGACTATATTTTTATGTAAGTTTTTATGTTATAATATTCTTGAGAGATGTTGAATCACATAAAATTTTGGGATGAAAGGAATGGTGACTCCAGACCAAATGGACGCGCGCTCATCGTTATAATTTCCTTTTTATTCATGAGCGTAACTTTATATATTAAATACCTACGAAAACTTAAATATTTTTTTTTCATAATAATACTTACTTTTGAAAAGTTTTAAATGTTGTCGCCATTTCCTAATTTTTATAATTATTTTATAATCTCACAATTTATAAGCATCACGACTATTTTAATATCCAATCCAAAACAACTTTAACGAACGTTGAAACTATTCTCAGAAGGATACTTATCACTTTTTTATTTTCTTAGGGCTGATTTTTCAATCGTCAGATATAATTCGTTCTTCAGATAGTCCATACAAAATTTAAATTTGATTCGAAATTTATATCGGCTATGTGAAGAATAAATTTTATCCCACGATAGAAAAATCAGTCTTTAGTTTCGATATTTTCTAGCTACTTAAACGTCAATTACTTATATTAAAAAATCCATTACCTCGATTCTCGGAAGCTCCTTTGCTTGATGCCTCGAACTCGGCTACTTAAGTTTTCACTGCCTCGTGAACACCTCCATCAATACCAATTTAACGTGATTCTTCACGGTCCCACCCCGCGCCGATACATACTCGATCGTACTCACTTCATCTTTGACTTAACATTAATTTTTCATAGCATATATAATAAAAGAAGACCATTTTTAATTCGCCTTTCATCTCCTTTCTTAAATATGAAAACTGCTGCTGGACTGTTTGATTTGGCTGATTTTGTTTTAGTAGTGCTTTTTATTATTCCTATATAGAATACTAGCTTCTGCCCGTGACTTCGCCCGCGTGGAATTCGGTTATCGCGTTCCCGCAAGAACTATGCATTTTTTCGGGATAAAAAGTAACCTATGTCCTTTCCTGGGACCCCAACTATCTCCATGCCAAAATTCATCTCAATCGGTTGAGCGGTTGAAGCGTGAAGAGGTAACAGACAGACAGAGTTAGTTTAGCATTTATAATATTAGTATGGATACCAGTGAAAACTCGAAGTGGCCATTTAGTCAGAAACAGTAAACAGGTCCTGCAATGTTTAATGATCAGTGTCAATCAATTCGAACTATACTCGTAAATTCTGCATATTTTATCAAAATATAAAAGTTAAATCCTGTTCAAGACAGCCATTATCACTCTACGTACGTCGAAGCTGGTGGAGAATAATTTGCAGAGTCTCGATCACCGACGTAATGTTGCATGTTTATCGGTATTTTATAGGATACACTTTCAAAGGTCTGCGGGGGAATTGCATGATTTAATTCCACTATCCGATCCCCATTTCGCCACTACCGGACTAGGCGTGCTCTTAGATTCATAGATGGTTCCTCCGATGCTTCGCTTCTCGCTTCATCATGCGAACTCATAAAGAGTAGAATTCTCTACCGGCTGGTCTCTTCCTATTGGATTTTTTAAAGTGGAGAGTGATCAGATATCTAAGTAGGTAGGTAAGCATGTATCATGTTCGTCCACATCGTCACTTACCATCAGGTGAGATCGAGGTCAATGCTTGCTCATCTTCTTCTTCTTCTTCTTCTTCTAGTGCCATCTCCTAACAGAGGTTGGTGCTCAGAGATTGTTAAGGCTATTGATCTTGGGGAAAGAGAAAGAAAGATTTAATGTTTATTTTGAAACACTCAGATTTTTGCTGATAATTAATAATAAAAAATACAGAAAAGTCGCGTCTCTCTGTTTGCAATAAACTCGAAAACTTTTTACTTTAAGGTTTGATAGTAAAGGTTTTGGTGTGTAGGTAATTAGTTGTTCTACTACCCATGCGAAGTCGGGGCAGGTCGCTAGTTAGATAACGATAAAATATTTTTGACGAAGCATGGTGTGGATTTAAATATGTATCTATGTGTAATATTCGTGTTTTTTACCATAAAATTAGAAAACCCAAATCACTTATAATTTTCACCTGATAATGTCGAGGCAAATAAAACTCTCGATTACTTATTTTAGTCCCCTACTCTTTTCATAATAATGACCCCTGTTTGATATTTATTTAGGTACCTATTACTTATATTTTTAATTAAATTGCAATTAAAAATGAAAAAAAAAATGACAGGTAATAATTTATTTAAAAAAAACATATCTGTTGCCGGTAAACTGAATGTTTTAAGTTTATAACGTCAAGTGCAGCGATCGCAAAACTTGATCATCCGAGTCGCTGCTTTGCTGAACTTCTTTGATGTTATCTCCATGTTTACTTGCAGATTCTGTTCAAAAGTTTATATCTAGATTCGAGACTTCTCGTGATATATGTTGCTGAGTTGCCGACATTAACCAGAATGCGTGGCAATTTGTTTTCTGTAACATATTATGTGTAATTATTGTGGCGTTTATCGTAACGGTCCTTTCTTACTCTCATTCGCCATTCAAGACCCGTGATCGATGTATGCGGTTCAGTATTACGGTCTCATTACGTTGACAACAAATTTTGTATCTAATTATTTGAAAACAATCTATTTATCACCTTTGAAGCTCGTATTACTGAAACTTACTAGTTGTTTGGTATCATAACTAGGAAAGCTATTATAAAATGCTCTTAGTAGAGACGTTCACAAAATAATTTCGGGAAATCCTCTATAAACCATAATACAGTGTAGTTTCGGCTGTGCGTTGTTTGTTAGTCGCTCAGTCAGCGACGGAAGAATTGAATATTGATATTTAACTAGGATACGCTGAATAATTTAATAAATACAATCGGAGTGCGTGTCATGCTTGCGTGCAAATCTTCTCAACAGGTCGCAGTGACGATGTCGCATTGGGCTTGGTATAATAAAACTCAATTTTCATTTTTATTTCCATTAATTTACTTGTTAACAAAAAAAAACAGTATTGCATATTCGATTCTTCATATTTTGATATAGTATTTCGTCATAATAATCATTATTTTTAATCTGCTGTAAAAATATTCTTAGTTTTGATTGTGTGTGAGATTTTCAATATCTTCTCACTTTGTTAAATTGCTCTTGTATATGTTTTGAAAATGCTTTAAAAGTCTTCTTAAAAGATAAGGTAAGTAAATATTATACTCGATATAGGTACTCCGTTTCAAAACTTGGCAGTGTTGTGCCAGAGTAGACGGCTATATTAACGGTGGTTGTTCTCATCTACTTGAACTAAAATCAGGCTGCTCGCCGCAGGCATAAGCGCTGCTTAAGTAAATAACCAACAACTTAGTGAGAAATTCCATAATACAGGCAGAAGCAGCAAAAGTGATGCCACATGCTCTGATTCTTTGGGAAATGAAAGCGTTCGACTGTTTTGGTGACCTTGTCCACTGAAGTACGCTCTTGAAGTGGTAGAGTCGCCATAAGGTGTATCGTAGTGGGCGAGGTGATCATAAAAATGTGAATATGCACTGTAACGTCTTGACTACTTTGAAGTAGTCTACTACAACATATGTGTTTACTTATGTGCGAATTTGAATTTACCACTAAGCTTTTCGGTGAAGGAAAACTTCGTGAGGAAAGCTGCATGCATCTGCGAAGTAATTCAAAGATGTGTGTGAGGAGGCTTGTGCCCAGCAGTGGGCTGTAGTCCCCACGACTACGGGACGATAGCCCAAACCCTCTCGTGATGAGAGGTCATCACGAGAGCGTTTGGGCTTTCATCCCCACGCGGGCCCAGTGCGGCTTGGGGACTTCACACACATCTTTGAATTACTTCGCAGTTGCATGCAGGTTTCCTCACGATGTTTTCCCTCACCGAAAAGCTCACTGGTAAATTTAAATTTAATTGCGCACATAAGTAAACTTAGAGGTGGGAGCCGGAATCGAACCCCCGATCCTCTGCATGAGAGGCGGTAGGTCGAACCACTAGGCCACCACGGCTTATATATTATATCGCTTCCATAATTATATCGGATGGCGACTGTACTGAAAAATAAATAAAGTAAATTCACGTGGCAGTTTTCTTACCAATAATATACAATTGAATTTGATTTACACCTGACCTAACCTAGGTAGAGATCATCTACTATCTAAAGTCCCGCGCCTTCACATTTCAAAACGCTTCCATTTTTTTATTATTATTTAAAAAGCACCACCAACACTCTCAACGCATGTGTTGAGAGTGTTGGTGGTGTTTTTTAAATACATTGAAGCTTTTTTAAATGTGAAGGCGCTGGACTTTAGATAGTAGAAGATCTCTACTAAGGAGCTTAGCTTTAGGCATGATACCTGTGATAATGAGATTTTTCAGAAGGAAGAAGAAATAGTTTGCGCTTTCACTTTGACCAACTGAGGAAAAAAACAAATACTGCATCTTCTTACGGCTTAAAAGACGGGCCGAAGATAGGAGAAATTGCAAATACTCAATCTATTACTTTTATAGATATTGAGTATTAGTCGTGTATTTCTGAAATAAAAAGAAATGGCTTTAAGTATCTTACATTCATCAAGACTCACAAAATCCTCAATTTAATCCAAATATTAAGCTTTGAATTCCAAGTTTGAAGTTTTATAAACATTAAAAAAAATTACATTCACATAAACTTTACCTCTTTATTAAGTTTAGTGTTTGCTATTAAGCTTGGACCGATATCCAAATCAGGAGAGAGATCGTAACTAATTTCAGGCTTAGGTAATATTTACCTACTTTCAAATTTTAAATCGGGTCCAACGTAATCTCTTCAGTTGAGACTGCCTTTTTAACTCTTTTATGAGGCTATTAATTTTAATAAAGTCTAATACCTTAACTCGAGGAGAATTTTTCCAATTATAATTAATAATCTTTAGCTTACGAGTTTTGATAATTAGATACGGTGATAGGGCAAGATATTATTTTTAACTTAATTGTGTTTTAATTATATAAGTAAAAATCCATAAGTAGACTTAAGTAAGTTGCCTTTTTATATATTCCAATGTTTTCATCGAATAGGTAGTGTGACAAATAGTACCTTTTATAAAATTAAATGAAATCCTGGGCATTGAACCGTGGGGATTACAGCCCAAACCCTCTCTTCATGACGGGAGGCCTGTGCCCAGTTACGGGACATAAATAGATTGATGTGGTAGATGTGGAAATTAAAATCTTCCAAAAGATTTGTATAATACGCGTCACTTTAGTTTAACAAATTGTAAGCATATTATTTGTAGTGATATTCGAAAAACTGCTTTGTCAGTCGGGTACCTAAATGGGTACATTTTGCTATGACAAGCTATTCCATTCCACAATGCCAAGTGTAGCAGTAATTACCAAAGTTTGATGTGGGTTGGGACTGCTCTCGTTTTATTTGAGTTAGATCACGAAACTATACGGATGGATGGGACAGACGGCTAGTGAGGGTAAACACAGTATGAATAGAATAAAACGTTATTTTGTAAATCTTTTAGGCCAAAATTTTCATAATTTTCTTGTGTTTTTTTACAAAGTTATGAAATTTTTGATTCAATAACACTAATTCCTTTTTATTGGAATTTGGTATTTTTGATAATTTGAGAGGTGAGTAGAAATTTTACCGGAAGAATTGCTTTCGTAGTCAGTTAAGTGCTACGTTGTCTACGACGTCAAACGTAGCTTATTCTTTTCTAAGCTCTATTTAATCACTAATATTATTTCTACCTGACTGAACTATTTCCTCTCAGCTACACGTCAGATTAAGATTTATCGCTGTATACACCGGAGCACCTAGCCAAATTGTCGCAGACAAAGTCACCCGATGAATCGTAATGTGTACGGGTCACGTGAATGACCCCGTTACAGGTAAATAAAAACGCGAGTAACCCAGTAAATGTTTCTCGCAAGGCTATATGGGAGCGGCACAAGCCGTGTCACTTTATAGTTTAAATAATATACTGTTATAAAAGTGAAAGTTTGTGTGTCTGGGTGTATGGTTTCGACTCAACATGAGGGAACGGATGTTTGGTGGCACGTTATTAATAGTGACTTCTTACTTATCAATATAGTTCTTTTCATACTTAACTTTTTTAGGGTTCCGAAGTCCACAAGGAACCCTTATAGTTTCGCCATGTCCGTCCGTCCGTCCGTCTGTCCGCACTATTGCTCGGAGATGCTTAGGTCTAGAGAGCTGTAATTTGGCATGAATATGCATATTAGTTACGCTGACAAAGTGGTACAATAAAATTTTGAAATATATTTTTTTATAGGGTACCTCCCCTACTCGGAAAGTGGGGATGTAATTTTTTTTTCTTGCGTACCCCATGTTGCGGCATATCGTTGAATAGGTCTTAAAAAAATATTGTGGGTTTGTTAAAACCATTTTTTGATTAAGTGATGCGTTTGTGAAATATTAAGTTTTAAAGTGCTATTTTTTGTTAGAGTCACGTGTCCCCCCCCCTGCCAGCTAAATGGTGGTATTTGGATGGCTGAAAAAAATCACGGTTGTGGCATATATAACGTAGTTGAAAGAAAAACTATCAGAGCTAAGTAGGCTGTACAAACTTACGAGTAATAGTCGACCAACTTATAATGATGATTTTTCTCGAGCGGCAGGGGCGTCGGGCGGGCACGTCATACCACAGGCTAGCTAGATGCTAATAAGTCTTAGAAAGGTACTGTGGGCATCCTCAACTTCGGAACCCTATAATTTGCGCGTGGCCCGACACGCACTTGGCCGGTTTTTTAAAGAAACTATTGCTGTCTTAAAAAACCTGGGAGCTTTCAATTTAGAATTATCTAGTCCAGGTACATAAAGTCAGACGACGTGACGTTATGTTCGTGGTTTGAGGCCCCAAAATGATTTGATATCAAATTGTATAAAACATTACGAGTATAATAATATTTTTTTCCCCGGGATCCATTATCGTTACTTCTTTTTGTCTGTTCGTCTATCTATCATACCCTAGTTTTTCATTCAGTACCACGTGCCGTGATGAAATTTTATAGGCGGGCTCTCATAAAACTATCCTTTACTTTAGGGTGGAAATAATGATCGTCGACTCGTATAAAAATAAGGATTCAAATAAAAGATATCTGAAATAAGGTAAATGGTCGGAGAATATTCTTTGTAATGTAAAACAACTTGCAATATATCAAGTGTGGGTGGAATTAAGCAATAAAATATGTTTCTATGAATGTCCATATTAATATTATAAATGCGAAAGTAACTCTGTCTGACTCTGTCTGTCTGTCTGTTACCTCTTCACGCTTCAACCGCTGGACCGATTGACAAGAAATTTGGTATGAAGAAATTATTACCTATTTACCTATACATATATATATTTATAAAGTCACTCTCACTTTATCATATTTGAACTCGATCCTGGAGTACGTACTGAAAGAACATACTTACTAATATACCTAAGCACGAAAAGAATTATTGTTCTTCAGTTGCCTGTTATCTCTGATTGCACTCAAGATGCAAATATTTGCATTTGCATACGGGAGTTACAGTTCGTTACACACAGATGAATTCAACAATGGAGTTGTATTTTATAGAACTACAAAGCGGTCTTTGTGTAGTTTTATTTTAATTTTAAAACGAATTAAAAATAAAGTATCATTTGATCCTTTATTTTTAGCCCAACTAGATCATTATAATTAGTATGTGAATCATCATTAATATTCATACAATTACACATAAGTAGGTACCTATGTAATTCAATAAATAAATAATAAAATGATCTACCTAGTTCGGCTTCCACGCAAATTCACAAACAACAATCTTTTATAATCAATAATGAAATCATTTTGTATGTAATAAACGGTTACGTGTGTAATATAGGGCCTAGTATTATTTAATTCTTGTGGCCAAACTGTGAGTAAAGCCTTCCTCTTTAATTAAATTTGTTTTTTTAATGTTAAACTTTCCCTGGGTTGTTTAGTCGTACATATCTAAAAATTAGATAGATATTACTAAGATTGATTTGTAAACAACTTTTTTCTTATATTAGTACTTATTTTCCATTAAAATATCCAATTTTATATTAAACTTCACTTATGTCATTGTACATAAAATATGAGGGATTTTATCTGGATTGTATTACTGTCCTGCGCCGCGCCGCCCCAAAACTTTTTCCATAACGTCGAATAGGTCTATTGGAAATTCTGGATATTTTTCGTGACATGAAACTTAATGTTAAGGGTTTTTACATATATAAATATCCGAACCTGACTGGCTAGTATTGCAAACATAGGTATTGTGCTCAGTCGTAATATTTGACATTTGTTGTTCATTCTTGTTTTCAAAAATTTGAAGTACATGAACAGTGGTTTTAACTTTAAATTAGGTACTTCAGCTCCGATTTTAAGCACTTGGGAGTATTGGGATCAGGTCGAGGTAACTGAGGATATACTCTGTTAAAATAATTTCTTCTTCTTTCTAATGCAGGCCACACCCGGTATGCAAACAGTCTCAGATACGGTACTAAACGATTTGGACGGAATTGGGAACATTGTGGTTTACGGGGACGCAACATCGAACGACAAACGTTCTGTTGTCCCTCGTATGCTACACAGAGCATACGAGGGACAACAGAACTCATTTTAATCATTTTTTTGAACCGATTAAAGCGCACTTTTTAATTTAAAAAAAAAATTATACCTAAAATTTTTTTTAATAAACGATCCCAGAAGTGGCTCTAATGATCTAGACGACATTTGTAGTATGAAGACTTTAAAAAACGAGCTAGTTTTGTCTCAGATCTGGGATATCTCATTTTTGGCTAATTTCATCCGAGGAGAGCTCGGTCGCCCAGGTGTGTTTATTTATACAAAACGCTGATTTTAATTTCAATACAATGGAAATAAAATCTCTGATCATAACGCATGAGAGACGATCGTTTTTATTGTTAGACATTCAACGCTTTCAACATTTACGTACTTTCATTCTTTATTGTAGCACGTCGCTACCAATTTAATGAAACTTAATATTAATAATATGTACAGTGAACAGTCTGGTTGGGGTTTCGCCGTTATGGCAAGAAGTGGTAGTGATTCCAATTCTACTGGAAGCCTGGATGATGAGGTTAGCACAGCACAACACACGTCCTAGAAACCGAATGTTAAATTTCCACAGCCAGTTCATTTCCTTTAAGCAGTGTAACAAAGTTAACCCTCATCAGTTCTTTTCAATTCTAGTGTAGCAAACTGGCTTTCAGCCAAAAATAACACATTTTTTGCCAAGCGGGGAATGAAACCGTATTCCAGCGTTTGTTCTCTTCACGTCACGTGTAAAATAAAAATTAGGCGCCGCAGTGGAAAATTATCTTATTTATTTTGTTTTAAAGTCATCATCATCATCATCATTTCAGCCGAAAGAGTCCACTGTTGGACATAGGCCTCCCCCAAGGCTCGCCACTCAGACCGGACCTGTGCTACTCGCTTCCACCGGTTTCCCGCGACCTTAACGAGGTCGTCGCTTTATTTTGTTGGAGGCCTACCGACAGCTCTTCTCCCGGTTCGCGGGCGCCACTCGAGAACTTTCCGGCCCCATCGGCCATCAGTCCTGCGAGCAATGTGGGCCACATTGCCCACTGCCACTTAAGGCATGCAATTCTTTGGGCTATGTCGGTGACCAAGTTCTACTACGGATATCCTCATTTCTGATTCTATCACGCAGAGAAACCCCGAGCATAGCCCTCTCCATTGCCCTCTGAGTGACTTTGAGCCTTCTTATGAGGCCCATCGTAAGCGCCCACGTTTGTTTTGAAGTGAAATTGTTAAAATCGTTATTTCATTTGGGAATAACTATTTTAACAAACACGAAGATATTATTGTTTCATCGTGGTTTCAGTGGAAATTATTAATTTTCTATATATCTTTTAATTGCCTCTCATAATATTTGTCCGGTTTTCTTTTCAGCATAGTGGTTATCTCCTTCGCCAAAAAGTGAATAGTAAAAGGAAAATGCCAAACGTTCAGATAATGCCAAATACTTAGTAACAAAGAAAACATACTCATATTTTCACGTTATATTTATTTATAACTAGTTGACGCGGTGAACTTCGTATCACCCGAAGGCGATTCCCTGCCTTACGAAACCTTCCCTGAATCACGGGGAATAAAACAAAAAAACAATCAGCCAAATCGGTCCAGCGGTTCTCGAACCCTAGCCAGACTAACACACGGCAATTTATTTTTATATATAAGAAAGATGTTTTTCAATATAATATAAAGATGCACTATCTGTGTAAGACGTTTTAAGCGAAACCATGACTTTAAATTCAAAATAAATACCGAGGTCATATTTTTAAGGACAACCACGATTCAATGCAATCAGAAGCATAATAAGACTTGTATTATGTTAATATAATTAATTATATGTGTACTTACATACGTATATTATAGTACCAATATTTTATTAACAGTCACAATCTATATTCGATTGTTTTAACAATTCCATTTCATTGCAAAGCGATGGATTGAGTTGGAAATGTTAACAACAGTATTACCAATCTCGGGCGCTCGGCTATTTGCCGGCGCGGCGCCACTATCAATGAACGAATTACCGGCACATTATCATTTGCGTGCACTGAATCTATTCCAGATGTGAATGCGTCTGATATCGGTTTACAAGCAGATTGTGTAATAATGTGCTTGCATGGAAGCTGTGGTAGTTTAGTTTGATCTACCATCTCTCCTCCTCGAAAATGTATTTATAATAAAAAATCTTTACTTATACTAATATGGATACAGAATCCATCGGCTAACTAGTAACTGAAATAGAATATAATCTGAAATGAGGATATCCGCAGTAGAACTAGGCTCACCGATATAGCCCGAAGAATTGCAAACCTTAAGTGGCAGTGGGCGGGGCACATTGCACGCAAACTGATGGCCGATGGGGCCAGAAAGTTCTCGAGTGGCCTCCGTGAGTCAGGAGACGAGCTGTCAGTAGGCCTCCGACGAGATGGAGTGACGACCTTGTAAAAATCGCGGGAAGGTGGTGAATGAGAATGGTACTCGACCGGTCTGAGTGGCGCGCCTTAGGGGAGGCCTATGACCAGCAGTGGACGTCTTTCTGCTGAAATCCCTTTGCGTGACCTTGAGCCTTCTTATCAGGTCCATATCATTAGCGCCCACACGTCTCGGAACCATACGTCATCACTGGCATCACACACTGGTCGAAAACTTTTGACTTAAAACACTGCGGTAGCTTCGTAGCTTCCCGAACGCTTTTTTGAAGTACATAAGAGTTTACCCTAAAACAAACCACATCGATACCAGCCTAGTGGTCACCTCGCACATTTCCCAGCCGGATCGGATCACAGTTTACGATCTCGGGTTAGAGAATGCTATCAGACGTTATTTCCCCAAGTTGATTTATTATGGCCACCCCACGCCGGGTGATACACAGCCACTCAGAAATAGATACGCTTTTTGTTGAACGGGTTATGAAGAATCCTACCGCGTAACAATGATTCATTTTTATTCGTTAAATAGCAAACTACATTTAATCGGCAGAGCCTACGTTGCGCGGACACACGTAGGCTTCGTTGATTGCCATCAATTGAGAAATCGCAAGAACCAAGACGCCGATCGGAAGCACACTCAAGACAGAATACTGTCTACGTATTTTTTGATTCAAATAAAAACGAACTTTTTGACGATGATCCCCGACGAGTCAATAATTGGTTCTTTATTTTGCTTTTGGCTAGTCCTTGGCTTTAACGTCACGGTTTCGAACTTTTATAAGTTTTATAAGCTCAGCTGCAGCAAGTACGCTACAGTGGGGTAAGTGCACCTAACATAAAGCTATCAATAGTTAAACATATACTCGACTAACAATGCCTTGGACCTACGTAACAAATAAAACAGGGCTGCTGCAGTACGTACCTCCCCAAATAACATTGCTTTATTATCAAGGTAAGTAAATAGGTAATTTAGATGTACTAAGTTACACCGGTGGCCCCGACTAACCTTAACTTGAAACAACTTATCTATATTAAAAGAGTAGTTGACCCGGTGAACTTCGTATCACAGTCGTAAATTAATATTTTCATAATTTTTTGTACGGTCTTATGCACAGATAACCTACCTAATGTAATATTAACATAAATATAATAACGATATACTGGATTCTCGTAAAAATGGTATAAATGATATGTTACAAGTGAACAGAATTGTGGCTTATTTTTCTGAATAAATAATTAGATTTCATTTGATTTGACCCGAGGGCGATTCCTATACAAAGTTATTTGTCTTTTTGTAAGCTGATAAGACTTAAGATTTTTCCCCCTTTTTTCCCCTTGTATTTTTAATCCCTGAATCAGGGATTAAAAATACAATTGCCTCCGGTTTTGGCGTCAGGGGTTGCAAAACATTCGCACCTTAACTATTAAGTACTTACTTCCATTGCCCACAGAGACTGTTTACCAAGTGGTGATCTGTGTGCTCGTTTCCCTACCAATACCGTAATAAAAACTTTATTATTTAAAAGGTAAAATTCTACATATAATGCCTAGCTTCTGCCCCGCGACTTCGGCTATTATAAGTAGGTAGCCATGTCCAGGGTCCCAGGACTCCGACTAACTCCAAACCAAATTTTATTTAAATCGGTCCAGCCGATTAAGCCTGAAAAGGTAACAGAAAAATACACAGAGTTACTTTCGCATTTATAATATTAGTATGGATGAAGTATGTATGAAATTATATCTGAGGTGGATACTTTTTCTGGGGTGGGAAACTAACACACTGGTAATAGTGGATACAAAACCGTAACTAATATCCATCATCGACGAGAGGGTTGGAGTTTTGATCTATGTTTGTTCACGGACGTAGATCGATGGTTTATAGACTCAGTAATGACTTGTTCCTAGCCAGTTTTTATAAGTTTTTTTTTAATATTCGGTTTTTTTTTAAACCACCGATTCATAAAAGGGCGGTGATATTAGTTAAAAGTGGTATCTGTTTGACTGTCTGACGGATGAACCGATTTTGATTTAGTTTTCTTTTAATCGAAAGTCTCCTTAGCCACCTTTGTTTGAATAAAATCGGCTTGATGGTTTAAAAATATAAAATCGGCATTTTTCTGTCGGTTGTATATTATTATTTTATTAATAGTCTTTATTATAGCTCGTTCATTTTGTTTAATGATTTGTCTGTGTTTGCGCTTATATATTTAAATTTTAAACAATTAGCTCAATTTTATATTCAATTAGTGTCGGGATAACTTAAATTATCCATTTTATATATTTTTATATTAGGTATAAATATTTTTTTAAGCTAAAAAAATAGCACATTATCAATTTACATTACCATGATTTTTACAGGCCTCACACATTTTAACCGCTTAACTGTATAATGATGATTTTATCTCTCACAGATCAAGCTTAACAAATAGTTCATTAATCTTACTTGCAGACCAAAAGCGGCGCACTGACAAAATTAATAATATCTTACAATATCAAAGTTCCGCATCAAAGGGTGGATTAGTGTTTGTTCTCACAAAACCCTTTTGAGCAGAACTAAAGTCCAATCAGGATTACTTGCTTGAGAACCGAAAGTTAGAAACAATTGAGTGTCTGCTCCGGAGGTGTTTTCCTCGATCCGAATTGAGTCAATTGTCCCTTTCGTGAGAAAGATTAGCTACTTATTCCGAACGTGTTTGAAAGTTCTAGTTACTAAAGGTTCACAGATAAAACTCTGTATTTTTTGTTACGAGATTGTCGGTATTGAATTAGGGGTATCATTTCCGTTACACTAAAAAAAGGTAACAAGACCAGAAAAGCTCTCTTTTTCGTTTAAATGATGAAAACTGAATTAAAGTCTTACTTCGTTTCTAAAACACCAGTTAACTTAGACCTAGTCCCCACGCGGGCCCAGTCCTGATTTGGAACTTCACACACATCTTTGAATTACTTCGCAGTGCCTGTAGGTTTCCTCTCGTTGTTTTCATCCTCCTCGCGTCGATATCCTCATTACTGAAGGTCGTGGTTCCCTTGACGTGGAATTATCTTTGGCCTAACGGTGTCACGCCATTTTTTCCTGTCTTATGAATAGCGACGTGTAGTTTGGTGTCCAGGGTCGTGCGGATCTGGTCAGTCCACCTAGTTGGACTGCGACCCCGCGACCCCTTGGTCTTTTGTCGTGGACGAGTTGTTTTACTTCACCGAAAAGATCAGCGGTAAAAATCAAATAAAAATTAGTACTTACAAATATCTAAAGAATAAATAAATAAAAAAGCAGCGTTGTCTTACCAAAGAACGAAAGAGGAAAACTTATTTTCTTTTTTCTTGTCTAAATGGAGACGAACTTCTCAAATTTGTGAGGCTCAGAAATCTAAGTGGAAAGAAATCGTGACTAACCGGCATTTCTGTGAAGCATCGATTGTCTACGTTATTTTATATTGGTGGAGGTTGTCGGGTTGTCAAGGCTTACTTTTAATTCAGTTCTTTGAATTTATGAAGTGTGAAATTCGTTTGAACGTATTCTTTTCTTTTAAATTCATGCGTTTTATAATTGAAGCCGTGGTGGCCTAGTGGTTCGACCTACCGCCTCTCAAGCAGAGGGTCGGGGGTTCGATTCTCTAAGTTTACTTATGTCCGATATTCATTTTGAATTTACCATCGAGCTTTTCGGTGAAGGAAAACATCGTGAGGAAACCTGCACGCATCTGCGAAGTAATTCAAAGATGTGTGTGAAGTCCCCAATCCGCACTGGGCCCGCGTGGGGACTATAGCCCAAACCCTCTCGTGATGAGAGGAGGCCTGTGCCCAGCAGCAGTGGGACGCAAACAGGCTGTAGTAGTAGTAATAGTAGTTTTATAATTACCTATCTACTTGCACTGCACGTGCATGGCACAAATATTTTAGTCATTGGTTATCTTTAAAAGAAGTAAACATAAGCGTATTTTTTTATAAAAAAAAATATTTAGGCTTGCAGCTTACACCTGATAGAAAGTGATGATAGGGTCTAACTAAGGTGGAACACGGTAACCCAGAAGTTGCCTTCACTCTAGACTTGGATACGCCACGATTATAAGGAACTGGGGAACAAACACGCAGGGAGGATTCAAAAATAAGTTTTGCGATATTATTACGATGTGAGGCAATGTTAAACCTTTCAGTTATGATTGAGTACAAAGAAGTGACCTACTAGAAAATATATTATATATTTCCTTTGAATACTATCCATACTTAATATTATAAATGTGGAAGTCACTCTGTCTATCAGTCCTTTACCTTTTCAGGTTTAATCCGCAGATTGGGACGAAAAATTTGGCATGGAGACAGTTCGAGTCCTGAGGAAGGACATAGGCTGTACTTTATCCCTATGTCCTTTCCCATAATATTTTAATCCCGGTAAAACACATGGTTCCGACCGGAACACTATAATCTAAAACCACGCAGAACCACGAAGTATAATAGAATAACAATAAATCTTGCCCCTGTAAATGATAGAAAAAGAATGAAGTACCAAATACCATCGTGAAAACATTTAAAACATTATATTTGTCCGACATCATTGAAATTGAGACCGAATTCATTAGCCCAGTGTTCACCACAATGGCGACATTTCTGAAAATTTCGAGGCAATTAATTCAGTGCTGTAATGTAATGTAAAGTGGCTTATCCATTGTACCTATAACTTAGATCACACATTGTTTCCTATCGGAATTATAATATCTCATACGGGATTGATTTACGAATGCGTACAAAATATAGATCAGACTGGTGTTTGAAATTAGGTACTCCTCTCTAAATTAAGTTCAGTTCATGAATAAATTGGGTTTCTTACCTTTACTTATAAACCTACACCAAAGAAAAAAATAAGTAATAGCTCTTATTATTAAATAAGAGCTATTACTTTTTTTAACCATTAGGTTTAATGCTATCATTGTAATACTATTATCGTCATCGTCACAAAGCAATCATCTTCAATGTAAACATATAACGCTCTTCCATTACCGACTGAATCACTAACTGATAACAATCGCACGGACCTAGTGACCTGACGTAGTAAGTACAGATTCATTCCATGTTAAAGCACCAGTCTGACCACGCAAATAAATCGTTGTTCAAATGTATGTTTTTGTACTATTCATTCATACTTTTAGATGATAATACTTTGTTCATTTACCTATTGTTTACCACCATTTACAATCGAATTTTTATCTATTTTACTGGTCAAAGAAAGCTGAAATTTGGCTTGGCGATGTAGAATCCTTGGTGAGTATAAGGGAGCACTAAAAAATAATTCAAAATGATTTTACGAAAAAGAATGTGATAGTTGTTAGAAGCCTTTCTAAAATTGCTGTGCCCACCAGGGTCCACATTGATCCTTGTACAATGTATATACCTAACAACTGTAGCACATGTGATATGAAATAAACTATTGAGTATTGGATTTCCCGAAATTCCTACAGGAACTGGAAAAAATGGTACTTCATACGGTTTATGCCGAGGGACTGGTAAATACATATTTTTTTACGCGGAAAAACTTCCAAATTCATAGAATTAATACTTACTTAAGATCGGATTTGTAAAGTCAATTACCGACAGTGCATGCATGCGATACTGAATTATTAGTGTTGAAGTCTGCCGCTAAAAGCTGACTACAATGTTGCGATAGATCTGGTAGTGAACATGTGAAGTTTCCAACAATTTACAGCAAAACTACAGCGAAGGTTAAGTAATAATCAAGGAAAAGACGGTTATTTTGATCAGAGTAGGTACATTAAAATGCATATACCTAAATATTCAGTAATTTACTATTAAAAAATACCTACTAAAATAAAATCAACGATCTCGTTTCTATTTAATTTTGTATTTTACTTCAATGTCAACTATTTTTTAAATTTTCTGTTTAGTAGGTATCCAGATTTCGGTAACAAATTATGTAACATAAAACGAGCTACATAAAATACTGGGAGTAGTAAGTACTTCATTAGTACCTACATAAGCTAGAGATCTTCTTCTACCTAAAGTCCCGCGCCTTCACATTTCAAAACGCTTAAATTTTTCATTATTATTTAAAAAGCACCACCACCGCTCTCAACGCATAGTTGATGGCTGTCTCAGCACGCACACATGTGTTGAGAGTGTTGGTGGTGCTTTTTAAATACATTGAAGTGTTTTGAAATGAGAAGGCGCGGGACTTTAGATAGTAGAAGATCTCTATCACTCTAAGGTAAAAACTGACGGCAGAGTAATGACGCTAAAACTCTTAAAAACGTTCAGACTGTTACAACTTTTTTATTAAGCGTTTAAAACATTTTTTATTCAATTTGGGCACATTTTATATTCTTCCTTTAGTCGGTCAGTGGATTAAATTGGAAGGAAATAAAACAAAGGGATATCGAAAACAATTTCATTTAGTAGTTTGTAAAGCCTATTGTGATAATTCACTATCACAATTTGCCATCTAATTCAAGTATGAGATGTAAGTACTTATACTAAGAGATGTATTTATATAAATACTTAAAACAAGAAACTGACTGATCAATTAACGACTAGCTACTGATCGTTAGAGAGCTGAAATTTGACATGCAGGTTTCTAGAGAGGATTTCCCGAAATTCTCATGAGAACGAAAAAAATGGGGCATACGCGAGTGAAACACTATTTAGTTTTAAAGACGCTTAAAGTCATTAAGCAATTAATTACAAACTTCCTTTTTTCTAAATGTAACAAAGACTATGTCAATATTGAACTATCGTATCCTACCTACAAAATGAATGTTTACAAAGAAGCAGAAGCGCAGACGCAATGAAATTAATCTAAAGAAAATTTGAAAAATATTACGGTCTCAAGCAGAATATAAACCCCTCTATTTTTCATAGTAACTTTCCAAGTATGCAACTGAATATGGTTTTTATTTATTTCCAGCTGCGAAAGCCGGTGTCGACGCTCTCGATCCCCGGCGCTATGAAGGCCTACTCGGGCGGCTGCGACGCGTCCACCGAGGAGGCTGGAGTGGCTCTAGTCGGCGTGCACAGCGAGTATCCGCGCTTCGGCGAGGAACGGGCGCTCGGCGGCGGCACCTACAAAGGCGGGGGGGCGGCTAAACACAAACCTA
The DNA here is from genome assembly GCA_963971205.1 of Aethes cnicana. NCBI lineage: Eukaryota > Metazoa > Arthropoda > Insecta > Lepidoptera > Tortricidae > Aethes > Aethes cnicana. Next base: position 6,264,696 of record OZ020286.1, read on the forward strand.
ACATAGGATATAGGTTAGTATTCACTGTTGCTTAAGTGTAAGACAAATAATGTCATCAATAGACGTCCACTGCTGAACATGGCCTCACCCAGGACTCGCCACTCCCTTCTTTTCGCGACCTTTACCTCCTGGTAAAGCAGTCGCTCTATCTTGCCGGAGGCCTACCGACAGCTCGTCTAGCGATACGCACAGAGACGATATTCCAGAACCTTCTGGCCTTATCGACTGCCAGTTCTGCGAGCAATGTACCTCGCCCATTACCACTTCAGGTTCGCAATTCTTCGAGTTTCGAGTAAGGTAGGTACACAGTATAAGAATAAGTTGGACAGGTCGTTTTACTCCCATGAACTGTTTATATAAGGTAAAATAAAACGGTTCCCAATGTTATTAAATCAATATAAAATGCGAGTTTGAACAAATAGAACCGCATGCACTAATAATTTAGTAGCGACCATTAGACCGCAAGGGTTAGGGAAGCCGGGATTCATATCATTATTTATGCACGGACCGATGAAGTGTTTTATTTTGATAGACATGGTCGGGCTAACTCTTGATATTTATGGAAGTTGTTCTTTACTGTTCTCTTTAAAAAATGAAATAAAATACAACGCTCATGCATGAAAAATACAGATCTATTTTTGCTAATCCACGGGATCATTTTATAAACGTTTGTATAGCATTAAATTTGCTTTTATATGTAAGTATATAGATAACTTTTACACACACATTAAAGTATGAAAAAATACATATAATGACTGTCTTCTTTATTGACATAAAAATAGTCGTAGTAAAACATTTATAGGCATTTTGTTACGTCGATTCTTTCACTTATCTATTTCAATCTCTGGAAAGTCTAGAATAAGCTAAGTCCTACTTATCTGGGCATGGACGCTATAACCGTGACAGTAAATAGATATTATAATATTCACATTCCCACTATCTTTCATAATAAAATTCTGTGCATGAGCACAAGCTCACATGAAATTCTATACACTCTAAAATTCCTTCACTAGATTTCTGCTTTGCGGACCGTGCATGCACAATTGCACATCATGAAAAATGTTTGAAGATCTTCAGACCCAGTGAAATTTAAACAGAAAACATTGTTCAGTGTAGATGTTTATCCAGGAAAAAGCAAGAAAAGCATTTTAGCGTAGCATTCAAACGGGGTTCGGTGCAAAGGGTGTTACGGATTATACATAGAATTGTGTGAGGGGAATTTAACAAGTTATGAAGAGTTTCCATTTGGTGCATAAGAGAATGGCCGATACACTTGTATTAACATTTCAGAACATATGAAGTGATAGATACGTAATTAGCCTATCAACTTACCACAGATAGTGCTTATAGTACCAAAATAAAATCGTCCAAAATAAACCCAAGAAGTTTAAATAGGTACATACCTTTTTGTGTGATTAGCTGATTGCAATATGACCATTTAAGGAATCTCGGTTCGCGGACGCCACTCCAGAACTTTCTGGTCCCATAAACCATCGGTCCTCCACTCCACTGTCCGTCTATCACCAGGCTGTATTTCATGAACCGTGATAGTTAGACAGTTGAAATTTTTACAGATGTATTTATGTTAAATATTTAAGGGGGCTCCCGTATGGGTAACATACATACCTACTTACATACACTCGAAAAACACAACCCTCCTTCTAGCGCAATCTGGTAATTAAGGAGGCATTTCTTTCGGCAGACTTTTCTCAGCTGTTCATAATGAAATTAATAGTTTACCGACGGCCAGTTGTTATTGACTTTCATGCCGGGCAGCAAACTGACGATTGTGTTTTAATAATGATTTCAGCCTTGAGCGAACGGAAATAACTTGCATCAGGGACGCATCGATTTCTCCGCCTTTGGGTTATTTAAGAATTAAAATAGACTAATATGCAGCTATCTTCCTCTCGTTGATTACTTATCTACTTAAAACATAAACAGTACAAATAGGCAAAGTTACTTACTTTCGCATATATATGGATGAATTTAATTTTATATGTAATATTCGAAATATAAATTGTATTTGACGATGATTAATCGGCCCTTAAGGCCGTTCATAGACCCAGCTCAGCCGTCACTGTCACTCGTGGGACGAGTGAAAGAGAAAGCGCTATGCACAGAACGCCCGATTTATTAGTATTTAACGCGTTTTAATTTCTATAAAAATACCGTCTAAAAAATGGCTTTTATATTTATAAAGCTGTCGATGTATGCATATAATATGGATATTTTTAGTGTTATAATTAGTTTTACACTGTTTGATATAATAAACTGGAGTAAAGTTGGATTAACGGTCCGAGTTAGAAGTTACTTTGGAATTAAATTGTATCGAGCGAAGTTTCGTGAAACGTGTATCGAAAGCTGTCAATGTAAGGATGATATAATCAAATATAACATATGTTTTTTTCATATTTTTAACTTTTAACATTTCAAATGAGCAATTTGACGATGCTGGGTCAGGGAAGGGCCTTAATGCAATAAAACAAATGCATGAACAAAACTCTCAAGATAAAGTTAGGTTAGGTTATTTTGTGTCATTTGTCAATAAGGACGATTTTATTAGGCACTAGTGAACTTCGTATCCCCACGAGGTGATTCCCATACATTTTTTTACTGTTTCTTTAGATTTTTCCAGAGATTTCCTTTCCACGTTCCCAACAACAAACAAAACAAAAACAATGAACAAAAATCATCAGTCAAATCGGTCCAGCAGTTCTCGAGCTTCAGCCACACTAACTCACGGCAATAGACAAGAAATCTGCATAATTTGGACTTTAGGAGCGCTGCAATCGCTTGACCCAAACCATTTGTCAATTACATAGAAAAATATTTGTCGTTATTGGTTTTACTTAAATTATTAATAAATGCCGCGCTGTGCAGTTCCAGGATGCAATGAGAACGGACGACGCGTATAATTCCGAAAGACTTTGTATGTATCTGGGGTAGGTATAATTGCTTTGGGATGTCTTCATTTTCATCACAAATAACTGAACGAAAATTAAAATTGCGGTCAATATTTAACAAATTTAAACAAATCTACTTAAAATTTTCAACAAAAAACCCGTAAAAATTTGACAGCTGCAGTGTTTGGGTTTTGGTTTGGATCAAGCGTTTGCAGCGCCATCTAAGTCGAGCTTTGCGTATTCTTGTCCATTGAATGAGACATATTAAATTTATTGAAAGAATGAAAATCACGAGAATATACAATCGCCCATTTGTGACGGACGATCATACGACCACGTGGTACTAACGCAACATTTTGTTGTTGTTGTCAGAGCTTATCTACAGTTTGGGACGGCCACTGTTTCAATTGACGTTCTCAATAGTTTACTGTTTATACTCAATACTATGAAGGTCATATTTATAACGCAATTTTTTCTTATTTCAGATTAGGTAGGCGAAAGGCATTATTCGAAAAAAGAAAACGAATAAGCGACTACGCATTAGTAATGGGGATGTTTGGTATTATAATTATGGTTATAGAAAATGAACTCTCAAGTGCTGGCGTATATACAAAGGTAACAATGACAATAATTATTTTATTATTATTTTATAAACTGTATTGATTGCAATGCTTTTGTTGTTTCAGGCGTCAATATATTCACAGGCGTTAAAGACGCTTATATCAATGTCAACTGTGATTTTACTTGGCCTAATTGTCGCGTATCACGCTTTAGAAGTACAAGTAAGTTTAAATAAAAAAAGAAAAAATCAGGGTCCACATTTGAACATATATCAAATCTTCGTAATATTAATACTTGCAAATACAATTTAAAGATATACAGTGGACAAGAAATAGCGAAATTTCAAAATTTTAAAATTAATAATTACGATAATGCCTATACCTAGATATAATCTACGATAGGAAGTCCCGCCCCTCCACATTTCAAAACGCTTCAATGTAAGTACTTGGATGCATGTTTGACGGCTATCTCATTGAGTTGAGTTGAGAGTGTTATCGGTGGTACTTTTTAAAGACTTTCGAAATACATTGAAGCGTTTTGAATTGCGGAGGGGTAGGACTTCCTACCACCACGATTCTGATGGTAAGGATGGTGGCGATGATAATGATATCATGAGAAGTATACCTATGGCAGCCATGTATTTGTCGTTTAGTTTTTTGTTTATTCAATGAAATTAGATTATTTTGGAAGTAAACCATTTTCTACTACTTTCCTATAATTTCTAACGACATTTTTAACCACTAACTTTGGTCGCATACGGTGTATGATATGATATTATAACGATATATTTTTCTAAATTCCAGTTATTTATGATTGACAACTGCGCAGACGACTGGAGAATAGCAATGACGTGGCAGAGGATAGCCCAGATCGCCCTAGAGCTGGCCATTTGCGCCGTCCATCCTATTCCTGGCCAGTATACCTTCACTTGGACCACGAAACTTGCGAATAAAGGGGGCGTTATTGGCGTAGAAGTGGTAAGATATAATAAAACTGTCCACAATCACTTAAAAAGTGTAGGTTTAAGTAGATTATTTTCAACTATGGTACATATTAGTACTATCATACATACTCTGTAGATTGCATAAACTAGCGTCATCTAGCGGATAAGAGGAAAACTTCAAAACAAACGCTCTCTGGAGGTGTGGTAGCTCTTCTAGTTTTAACACTCACAAAGTACCTAGTAATAAATACTATTAAAGTACCTACGATTAAAATGATACTCAACCCTTTTTTTGATGAAATTATTACACCAAGCTACGAACACCACAAAATTACTTCAAATAACTTTTGCACATTTAAGAGTCAGAGAGTCTAGTTGGCATTAATTGAAATGTACTACATTTTTTTTATTACCTACTATTTATTTTTGTATTTAATTAAATGAAACTATATAACTTCTATTTCGTATGGTGGCTTAGTATTCGATGTGATTGTGGGGTAGAAGGTAGTATAGCACGTTTGAATTGCTTTGATTTGCTAAGTTTCTTTTCGTCATAAACAGTTTTTTAAAATACATAAACGATATTTTCTTCTACAAACTGATATTTATTTTGACTTTTTCCCTTAGGGCACAATGTATAAGCAAATTCAGGTCTGTATTGAATTGAAGTGTTGGAAGTGATTTTAGAGTCATTTTGTGAGCATGTTTTGTGAAGGATGTCCTTGAATTATTGTCATCGTTTTGTATTAAATCAACTTCATGTCTATTTTATTGTTCACATGTTATTTGTTGGACCACTGTAGCCGATCCTTAATGGCTGATCTGATATCGACAAGTCGCAACTTTACTTCACTGTTTGTTATATGAATACTTTCTGTGTATGTCTAAGGACCGCTTGCACCAGGTCTGCTAACCTTAGTTTAGCCTCTTAATCGAGTAAAGTTGATACAACTAAACCAGGATTAAGAGTCTAACCCGAGATTTTAGCAGTTTGTGCAAATGGGCCTTATGGTTAAAGGCAAATTATTATTTTGACTCCCTTTGTTCTACAAAATCCATCGTGTCACTTGTGATCGTTTTAATACACGATTTTTAGCACATTGTTTTGTTAAGTAAGGAATATTTCAATTGCGTGGAAGTAAATGTTAGACACAATGTTAAAATGCATGATACCTAGCTTAACGGCATAGATTACCTAAGTTTATTAAAATGTTAGTAAAAGATTAAAAAAGGAGTTTAAAAAAAAATACTAGGCTACTTATATTTTTTAAACTTTTATTCAAATGATAGAATTACCATTTAAAAGTCCAGAACTTTACTGAACGTATCTGATACTTGCCGTTTCTTTTGTTAATTTCCAGGTTCCATACGATGTAACGCTGTCTCTGCCAATGTTCTTTCGACTATATCTTATATGCAGGGTTATGCTTCTTCATAGTAAATTATTTACGGACGCCTCATCACGAAGTATAGGGGCCTTAAACCGAATTAATTTTAACACTAGGTAAATCGTTGATGATTTTTGAAGCTTCTGGCAAAAAAGCATTTGCAGTGATTTTGATTGACAAATTTCTACTGGTGTTTGCAGATTTGTCTTGAAGACACTAATGACTATTTGTCCTGGCACAGTGTTGCTGGTTTTCATGGTATCACTGTGGATCATTGCAAGTTGGACGCTGAGACAATGTGAAAGGTCAGTACTGTTACAATTATTATTTATCACGACCGTTCTGTGTATTTATTATTTAATTTAAAACGAAACCTTATCGAAAAGGAATCATTGAACTTATATTGGTACTTATTAATATCAATATCTATTTATCATTTCTTTAGCTATCAGTATTATTGCTTACGTTTCTAGTTTTATGTCTAGAGTGTTTAGTATTGTACATATTTTATTCCGTTTTCGTTAACGGAAGTCAGTATTTGCCGAAGTGGGCATGCTATTGCTTTTGTACAGTGGTGTTGTATATTTCTTGTTTTTTGCTTTATTGACCCACTATCTGTTTTGTTGTCGATATCTGTGTTTACACATTTGCGGAAATTGTATGTAGAGATGCCAGGTCCATTACCATCGCAATAATATACAACAAGAGTTTGACTTTGATTATTTTTAAAGTACATATGTATAAGCTTTTTAAGGTAAAAAAACACGAACGCTATATTTGTTTCAATCTTAGCTGTAGACACAAAACCACACAAAGCAAGGCTTTCTGTGTTGGCCACACGAATGTACTCGTATAAAAAAGAAACACTTGTAGCTTTTCGTCAGTTAAATAATGCACAATCACTCTACTTTTTAAAATCTTGTACATATTTTGGCACAGCGTAGAATGGTCACTGTACTACAAATTGCATACCTACTCTTCTAGCGATTCATACAATGAATAAAATCAATTGAAATGCAATTATATTACAGTAGCGCACATAATGGCTCTAAAATATTGTTCACAATAAATAATGCTTCAATCTTCGTCGACGAGCATCCTCATTCGCACATTATCATGATCATTAACAAAACTATTGTTTTTTCCATCATGTTAGTTAAATCGCTATTTCTGAACTGTCATGTGTTACTCTCCTTCTTTCCTCTTCAAGTCCGTCTGTAAAACTACTTAACATAATCGTGCTCCTTCAATGATTATTATATATTAATATTTAATAATCGAAGTTCACGCATGGCTACAGTATGTAAAATTTTCGAACCCAATAAATGTTTAGTCTGCACGTTTTACACTGTATGCAGTATTAGTAAATATCTGTGTAGTAAAATCATTTTTATCGTCGTTCCATTGGGCATGCCACGTTACGTAAATTTCATAGTTTCAATATTTAGGCATACCTAATATATTCCATTTACGTAAATTTTATATCTCATAAAATACAATATAATATTTTTTCCATTGTGGATTTTTCGAATTGTAGTTACAAGTTTTTCCATCATTTTATTGATGGAAAGTTGATTGAAAAATGTTTTATCGTGATAGAACTTTCGGTTATATTGTCGTTCTCGTCGGGCATTTTGGCTCTCAGGTTCCATGACGAAGACCATGCCAATTTGCTAAACTCAATGTGGCTGACAGCTATAACCTTCCTCTGTGTCGGGTACGGCGATATAGTCCCCAACACATACTGCGGCCGCGGCATAACCCTCACCTGCGGTATGGTGGTATGTATTCAAATACAAGTTTTTCGGGTTGATAATAGAAATCACTGGTTTGGCAATTTTCTTTTTAAGCTTATATCCAGTTTTCTAGTCAAAGCAAGGCATTGAACTTGCATTGTGTAGAAAACTGATACTATGACGGTAAAGGTGAGCCATTTTATGTGTCGTAACAACTCGTCGTTTTAGTATCACAAAAACAACTTTACAATCAAAGTCAAACTCTTTAAAGACCCTCAAACTTATTATTCGGTTCCTTTCTTTAATTTGCTCTACTTGCGTTCCCTTACAAAACACTAAAGGCGGCTTGTGCAACAAAACGCTTAGGTCTGTGAATTGAACACCGCTGTTGGTGTGACTTTGGGTCAGATAACTTCACAGTATAGCGAAATTTATTGAAAATTCAGGTTTCACGATGAAGAACACGCTAACCTACTGAATGCAATGTGGCTTATTGCAATAACGTTCCTCTCCGTCGGTTTTGGTGACATTGTGCCAAACACGTATTGCGGCAGAGGTATTGCGGTTAGCACCGGTATTATGGTAAGTTAATATAAAAAAACACAGATTATTTGTGTTGACTGACACACGTGTTCGATTTTCACCGTTCAATATCTGTTCACTCTAATATTTCTGATGCAATTTGCATTTGTGATATTTATTCTTGAATTCTTCAGAACTTCAAAGTCAGTCAACACTTATTGTGCATCGATGTAAAATACATAAATCACACATGACACCCAAGTGCTTTACACATTTGATGGAAACGCTCACATTTTTTGGTGTATCAATGTTACAGTATATCAGTACAGTTCCGACATCACATTAACTGTATCAGCCACAGCATTTGCTTTGTTGTTTATGTAGATACTTATGTAATGAAGATGGCGTCTAAACACATAACACGTTGAGTTTAATCGTATTTATTATGTTTTAAACAGAATCGACACCACTCGGGACATTCGTCCAGTTAAATGCATAGTAACTAATTATGTTCCACTTCACCAATGTAATTTTTTGTAGTTATGTACTTGCAGGTAATTAATTGAGTTTCTTGAATTACAGTAAAGTACGGTTTTGATGATTTTGAAGTAAAGTAACGTCCATTTCCCTGTTAAAGCCAGCTGTTAGAATCGTTCGTAGTATGGAATGCTTCTTTCTCCTTATACTATTTTCTAGAACTCTCTTCACAAATATTTCACAGAATTTGCACAGAAAATTGTTTTTTTAAAATGGCTCACTTTTCCTGAAACTATTTTATTCAGTACAAAGATTACACAAAAAAACTTCTTGCACCCAAATAGTGCTTATGTAAATGTTCAAAAATTGACGTTCAAGATATGGCAGTACTTATTTAGATTTCAATCTGGATACACTATTGTCAAGAATATATTCACCTAAAAAGCCGCCTGTTGTGAATACATTTATGGATCAAAAAAGGAATTAAATCATTATCTTTGCAATAGTGTATTATGTGTGTCGTATACTTTTCAACTTTGGATAAAGGTAATTTGAAGAGTTTTTGTTCCATTGTTTGTTTTTGTTGTGACGTCCCTAATTTGAAATAAATAAATATTACTTTTTATCGTTAAGTAAATAATATGAATATCTATTTTTCTATTAAATAACGAGGGTAATCGAGGCAATATTTGGCCAGAGTATCAGCATGAACATCAACTATTAGGGAATAAAATTTGCGTTGTGTCCATTATCCTCTTAGATAAAATTAAAATCGCATTTAAATAAATACTAACTAAAAGTAAGCACATAGCCGAAAATTATTTTCTTTTTAGCCTTTCAAACAGTTTTTGTTAATTGGAATGGAAAATCTAAGCTTCTCCACGTTCGCTTTTACATTAAGATATTCACTTAACAGGGAGCTGGATGCACAGCGTTATTAGTCGCGGTTGTTTCAAGAAAATTAGAATTAACTAGAGCTGAGAAGCACGTTCATAACTTCATGATGGACACACAACTTACTAAAAGAGTAAGTATTACGGTGACATCAGTTCATCACAATTATTGTTAATCTAATTAACAGGGGGCTGGCTGTACAGCATTATTAGTGACCGTTGCTTCGAGAAAATTAGAATTAACTAGAGCGGAGAAACATGTGCATAACTTCATGATGGAAACACAACTGACGAAAAAGGTAAGGTAGCTGTTACACACGTAACAGCTAAGAAGAAGGACGGAGGTAAGACAATGATAAAGCTAGGTTCAATATACTCGTATTTAGCAAAATAATTTGTGCAAATGAACACTTAATAGACATTAACAATAATTTAAAACTTTTAACTAAAACTAGAATAAGATACACCTTGATAAGCTAGTTGTCGTTTGCAATGTAGTTATAAGAATTAAATAACATAATATAAAACATATATAGTAACTAACGTTAACGTTCACGGTCACAGCTAACTTTGTCGACTTTTGTTCAATGATTAGAACCTAAGTTGATGTATGAGAGAGTAATAGTTTGTATGATATTTCAGTTAAAAAATGCAGCTGCCAACGTTCTCCGAGAAACTTGGTTAATTTATAAACATACGAGGCTAGTCAAAAGAGTCCACCCAGGGCGAGTAAGAACTCATCAACGAAAATTCTTATTAGCTATCTATGCGTGAGTATTTATACATCAAGACTTTGCCATAACTAGGTGACGGACAACCCGTAGTAAAGTGACTTCTCATTCATCGACTTTCACAGTAAATAACGTGTAGGTAAGATAACATTGAATACCTATATCAAAAGTATCAAATGAGTAGACGTTGCCGTCTGTGTTTGGGAACTATTTAATTTTAAATAAGTACCTATTTCGTTTACCGGCACCACTAACACCGCCTATTGCTAACACTTTTAATATTAAATTTAGTTTTATCGATATGGTCACAAGTCGATATTTAGTAGTCACAATAACTTGCCACCATAATATCGGTTCTCAAGCCATAACATTTTCGCCGCCACTTTTTTTAAAGTCTACAATACGTACGAGTAAATAAAAGTGACTTGGGGTCTTAATTTGTATTTGATGTGGAGACAAGGTTTTTAACAAGTGATTTTGCTACAACGTTTATAAAAAAGGGCTTAGAAAAAGATAAAACAATTCAATTTTTATGATTTGGTTGTTATGAACTAGGGGTAAGTTTTATTAATTAAATTATTTACAGACTTCGAAAAGTGAAAATGGATCAAAGAAAATTAATGGATAATGCAAACACAATAACTGATATGGCAAAGGTTGGTTGATTGTTCTACTTTATTCTTAATTGATTGCTACACTCATCCCATATACACCCATTTATTAGATATTAAGTGCATTTTTTTCAGTTCTTAGAACAAAATCCTTTTTACTTTTCAACTTTAGTCATTCCAGTTAGTTCTGGTATTCTAGACCTACCTTGTATTATTTTTGTTTTACAGCTAAATATAGAAAAAGCTATCTAAAAAAGTCCTAGATGCTATCTTAGATACCAAATATTACTTATTTGTTTGCATGCATTATCTTCCATGTAGATTTCCATCTAGCATGACCTTAGAATAGATGAAGTAGAACATTTTCAAACTATTTAAGGTGAAACTTTTCCAACTCTAAAACTAAAATGAATACATAATAGGTAGGTACTCTCACGATACACACATTCACTAATCAGCGACAGGACATTCAAGATAACACTGAGACACGTTAAATTTATTTTAAAACCAACAGTGAATAATTAACAGCAAGACGATTGATATCAGGACCCCTTTCTGTTACAGACACAGAACACAGTTTATGAAATCGTCTCCGACATGAGCACGAGACAAGATAGCATAGAAGAAAGATTAACAAGTTTAGAAGAAAAACTTACCACATTGCAGGTGAGTAATAGACATCTTTACTTTATCATTACAATCGTTTTATTACTGTCAATTACAACCATCAATCAATTACAATCATCTACATACTTACTTATCATCAATTCACTTTACGACATCCCAAAGCGATAGGCGTACCAAGAAGACAATTGCCAGGACGATCTCTTTTTATCACAGAGTTCACTTAAAAGTTAAGCGACACATTTCTACCAGTGAATAAAATTGGTGGTTTAGTCATATTTTTATTTATTTCAGTTTTAGTACCTGGTCGACCGAGTTTTGCTCGCGTGAAAAAAGTTCAACATCAGTTTTTTTCAGATAGGGGTGAGACCTAGCCAGAACGATTTTTCGCCCCCTTAAATTGTAAAGGGTATAGCCGGGTTTGTATGGTGTAACACCCCACCCCTCACTAACCTAACAACTCTCTCTTAACTAACGGATTATAACTCTGTAAACGGCTCTTGGTCTTTATTAACCTAAATTCTTATATATTCAATTTATTTTGGCCAAATAAATCGTGATTGCAATCGTCTAGTAGTTTATAGAACCTTATGTTATGAACCGAAAATAACTCAAGAACTTTTAACGAGAATAGGAATGGTATATTATGGATTAGCGAGTGTTCAATTATTAAAGTTATTAAGCAAGAAAAGATTATTGTTTAAACTATTTAAAAGATATAAGGATTTTAAATAATTATCAGTTTCCCTACCTAATTCCCCTACCAGGAGGTCGGATACAACATTGATTCATTTGGATTAAGGATTCAATACTTGTAACTAGATTTCTAGAGTTTCATAAGCTTTCTTGTCTAACGACATTATATTCACATTTCCAAATTAATCCTTGTTTTGGATGGGGACTGACCAGTTAAGTTCTTTATTTAAAAGCCATTCTGAGCTCATATAAAATAATTAGTTAAGACCAAAATTGGTCAGCAGATATATTTATTCTCAGTTTTAGCTTCAAGTTTTCTAACTGAAGTAAGTAGACACTTGTCTTTCTATAAGGAAATGTTTTCCACTTAGTTCTGATACATTATGTCTGAGGTTATTAGCATATAATAACAAATGATTAGTCAGTGACTCTGTCGATCAATATGTCTGATTTCGAGCGACCAAGACAGGGATTGAGAAGGTACATATGACCCAGTATGACTCGATCAATTGATAAAAATATACTTGAAGATTCGTGTACTTATTTTGCGTACAAACAAATCATAATAAATCAAAACTTTGATTACTATTTAATATTATTGATCCTCAGTTAAAATTCTTTCCACTAGATGAGAAGCTGCAAAAGGTAAACTACCTTTTATGCTTTGAAGATTAGGTTAATGGAGATTTGAAGTAGTTAATGAAGATTCCGTATCCTACACATAGTTCCCTGATACCCTAGGCTAATGTTTGCAAAGCTAGAGGCCACGCCGCGCCTCACATTTACTTTTAAACGTGTGATGTGTGATGTAACTTAACTCAGTGCAATGTTAAGTTTCTAAGCTGATATAAGGCTATTCGGTGCGAGGTTCGGGTTACCTCTAAAGAACCTGACACTATCACCCGGTGTTGTGCCGCTGAAATGGCGTTAGGCCCCCACAGCAACCGAGAGGGTTGGGAGAGAAGAGGGGCCACAGGATTCCCTACTTATGTTGTGCGAATAAATAAATATATAGATAAAGAGGGACCACGGCAAGCAAGTACAGTTGAGAGAATCACTGTCTAGACCCCGCATACTGTCCAATACTCCACCGTGTGTGGAAGATCTCATGAGTTGCGATTCATAATAACCCATGGTTATCATTCATAGCAATCATGCCCCAAAAGAGCCACATCTTGGGGAACTCAAACGGATGAGTTTTAGGAGGAACTTCGTTGTCACAGTCAGTTTCAATTCCAACTAAAGGCCCCGGACTACGCCAGCCCTAATGCAAAACAACAACAAAAGGCAAAATCCATTTTGTTATGACATTTACATTTACTATGGTTCGCATGTTCCAACTGAACTGAATGCTAAACCCTTGCTCCATCAATCCATCTGAAACAATCACATTAATACACAGAAATACAATAAAATATAAGAAAATACTGCACTCTAAAACGATACAAGGGAGATGCTTCCCATACGAAGACCAAGTAAAAACTAACTCCTGTCAATCAAAACCCACCGCTATTTATACTAAATTCCGTTCGCTCCGTTCGCCGCGTTCGCTCCGTTCGCTCCGTTCGCTGCGTTCGCTCCGTTCGCTTCGTTCGCCTTGTTAAATTACGCCGAAATGGCTGAACAGATTTTAATGAAACTTGATATAAATATACCTCCGAACCCTGGGAGAAACATAGACTATAGCTCATCCTTGGAAAATGTAGAGTATCCGCGTAATCGAGAGAAACCGTTCCGTTCGCTGCGTTCGCTTCGTTCGCTACGTTCGCTCCGTTCGCTACGTTCGCTCCGTTCGCTGCGTTCGCTCCGTTCGCTACGTTCGCTCCGTTCGCTACGTTCGCTCCGTTCGCTTCGTTCGCCTTGTTAATTTACGCCAAAATGGCTGAACAGATTTTAATGAAACTTGGTATAAATATACCTGGGAACTCTGAGAGTAACATAGACTATTTTCCATCCTTGGAAAATGTAAGGCATCCGCGTAATCGAGAGAATCCGAACTCCACATAAGCAATATCAATAAGTCATAGTATCCCAGTAGTTCGTCCTTCCACCTCTCATGCAGAAGATCATAGACTCTTTTCCGGTCTGCTCCTCAAGTACCACTTATGTGCAAAAATCAACTTCATGAGGGCCAACAGAAGGGCCATCTCGCTCTTCGATGAAAGTAAACATCGTAAAGAAACCTGCACGCATCCGAAAGGCAATTCAAAACGCGCGCGAAGTCTCGAACTACTCTGAGTCTGCTGTGGAGGTGGTGGAAGTCTCGACTCAAGTTAATTAAACTACAAATCCATATTAATATTATAAATGCGAAAGCAACTCTGTCTGTCGGTCGGTTCGTCTGTCTATCTGACTGTCTGTTACCTCTTCGCGCCTCAACTACTGAAACAATCTGGATGAAATTTGAAATGAAGATAGCCGGGATCCCGAGAAAGGACTCAGGATACCTTTCATCCCGAAAAAACACATAATTCCCGCGGAAGCGCGACAACCGAATTCCTCACAGGCGATGTTGCGGGGAGAAGCCAGTATTCAAATAATAAGAAGACTTTATCTATTCCTTAAGAGATCTAAAATATTTGTGATGTAACAAACAGCTTAAAGCAGTCTGTTCTGTTACAATGGGACACTGGCCCCAGAAGCCAATTCGATTACCGTTTTGCCAATTGATAAGCCCAGATGTAAGATGCTATTTCATAAAAAAAAAAAACCCAAATTGCTGCAAGTTTTTGAGAAAATTAAAAAAAAAACGAAAATTGGTTTTAATTTTTTTCATCTAAACCATAGAACCAATTTTTTTAAACTTACACACATTATGTAAGTTATAAAGATGCATTATGGAAAAAAAAATCGATATCCAAATATATTTATAAGTAGTAAAATTTTCACTTTTAAGTTTTCAATTTAAAAAAAAACATTTCCAAGATATCTCGGAAATGTTAAAAAAAAATGTTATAGAATATTAGTTTGTACATAATATAACCAAAATTGGTGGGTGTTTCTATGTCGGAAATATTTTTTTTTATTATTGAAAACTTAAAAGTGAAAATTTCACTACTTATAAAGATATTTGAAAATCATTTTTTTTCTATAATGCATCTTTATAACTTAAATAATGTGTGTAAGTTTAAAAAAAACGGTTCTGTAGTTTAGATGAAAAAAAAAAACAATCTTAGTTTTTTTAATTTTCTCAAAAACCTGCAGCAATTTGGGTTTTTTTTATGAATTAGCATCTTACATCAGGGCTTATCAATTGGCAAAACGGTAATCGATTTGGCTTCTGGGGCTAGTGTCCCATACACACCCGGCTATACCCTTTCATCCAAACCGTTAGAGCTGTTTGAGATGGAATAGATATACAAGATAAGCGCGTTTGAAGTGTAATTTTTTTATCAATTAATTCCAGGAACAAGTGAACAGCCTACCAGATGTGGTGGCCCGGTGCCTTCAGCAGTGCTGGGAGCGAGCCGAGTCGAGGCGTAACTACCTGCATCCAGACACTGCTGCGGTGCCTACACCACCGTCGGCGGTCATCACACCGCACACTAGGTAAGACACCAAACAAAATCTCTAAATTATAAATAGGTCAAGACAGAGAAATCAGATTTCATGTCTCGCAGGAAGGTCAGAAGCTTTGGAACTAAATAAAATTGCAAGGAGCCATAATGTTGAATTATTATTAAAGTTTTTAGTAGTAAAACATTCTATGATGTAATTTTTATCCGTATACCTAAATCACCAACTATCGAACCCTTATTAAAATGTTGGTCGAAACCATACAGTACAAATACAATACAAATGATCTTTACTGAACACCGGACAACAGTAAAAAAAATAGAACATAGTTAGGTACCTACAGCCTCATATCAGCTGCTAGACGTCCACTGCTGGACATAGGCCTCCCCCAAGGCTCGTCACTCCGACCGGTCCTGTGCCACTCGCATCCATCCTTCTTTTATTTTCGTCAGTCCAAGCTCGCGGGTTCGAATCGGAGCTCGGTTGCCTGCAAACTCCTCAAACCTTCTGATGAGTGAGGAAAGGGCTTGATCTATGTTGAATAAAAACGCCTGAATGTGTCACTGATGATTATATTGCCTAAAACTGATAATTACAATTTTATTGTGCGTCCACTGAGATTCTAGTCGGAATCGAAGTGTCAGAGAGAGTCAGTGAATATCGTTATCCTGCTTACTCTAAGTTGCGTTCAAGTAGGATGCGTTCTAAAATTACTGGAACGTGTTAATTTTAATTAGGTAACTAAGTTACTTGTTAGCTCCTTGTTACAATATCAACTTTGTCATAACCAACGAAACGACTTTTTGGTACGTACACATCAAAGAGCTACATATAAGTGTACAAAAACGAACTGTAGCTATTTACTTGTATTTTTCAAAAAAATGGTAAGCCTGCGTCGGTGCAAGTGTGCACCAACCGATGTTTCACGTTCAAATCAATGGCAGTGGCCATGGTTTGAACGTGAAACATCGGTTTCTGCGACCCTGTCCGCCCACGATACTAACTTAAGGCCAATAAACTTCGAGCTACATAATGACACTAAAATCACAGCTTTCAAGTTATTAAGGTAAGACGGGATCGCCCAACCCGTGACGAAATGTGACATTCTAGTTTTCTGACTTATGTGTAAATACCCGTTGAGTTGTTGTGATTGTTAAATACGTTTCATGTCTAAACCATAAAATCGTCGAAAAATATTTTCAGAACATTGGCAACTGCCGCACACCCTTGGCCGCCGAGTCCAGTTCTGCAACCGGCGGTTAGAACGCACTCGGCCCCTGAAAGCACCGGTGCCCACACCCCAGCGGTGGGCCAGCCTTCAAGCCCCGCGACACACGGAAGCCGGCCCCCTCTACCCAGCTGAGTACAGCCTTCCAACTCCGAACTCCTGTGCTGAACTCGACGAAACTCGGCGCCCCTCCTCTGACCCCCCTTTTACACTACGACCCAATGATACTGGTGAGAGAATCATCGGCCAATAAATTAATTAAAATATCACAGCAAAAAAATAATAAAAAATGTCAAATGTGAAAATTTACAGTCAGTATTTTTTTTTGCAATTCAGGTTCTCTTTTTAAAAAAAATACAAAAAAAAACTTATTTCTGGTTTTAAATCCAAACCATTTCAGTTTACATTTGAGAAATTAAAAATAGAAAAAAAAACATTATTCTTTTCTTGCCTTGGTTGAAATAGGACAGTGATAACCCAGGCTATATATTATCAAAGTGACGTACTTATGCGTTATTTAAACAGTGAAACATGAATTGCACTGCAAAAACGAAGTACCTAGTTTTTTGTCAGCTGACTGAAAGATCTTTTTACGACAAAATAAATTAGGTACCTTACTTGCATAGCAACTTTTGCGCAGGGCAAATTGTTTCTCTCACCAGTGGACAGTGCCGCGGAGCGAGACAAGGTTAGCCGTGGTTTTTTTCGCTGTTCCCAAAAAGTTTCGGATGTGTGGGACTGTTCTTTAGACTTATTACTTAGATAGTGAAATGAAATTAGGCAGATGGACTTGCTGTTGTGATTATACAAAAATGCTTTATCGATACGCGCTTTAGAGTACGTTAGAATATATTTTGAATACATTATCAAGGTAGGTACCTATAGTATAGCTTACCTACATGTCTGTTCATGTTTCATCCGATATAGAAAGAACCAATTCACACTGTTTCGACTGCATCGTATTTATTGATGGTGTATTTACAATGATGTTTTTTTACCTGTAATTACGTGTTAATTATGACAATTTATGCATCATCTATTAAATTATCCCAATTCTTTTCACATTTTATTTATCTAATTTGGAATACCTATAATGAGAATTACTCACAGATTCTATCCGACATGTACAACATTTTAGTTCAGCAAAAGTATATTTTTTAGTCGCTTGAATTACTTAGTAACAGGGATTATTAACAAACAACTTGTTGATGAGCTTTTCCGTGCTATTATTTATTGAAAATTACAATTAAAATACAAAATAATTGGGACTGTTATCCATCAGTTTGAATTTTGCATGGCACCCATCGTTGAGACGATATTACAGACCTTGTGGACTCAGGGAAAAAAAATAACTTTCACACTTGACCAATAGCTAAAAAAGCAAGCATTTCGATAACTGCTTAACGTGCGAAAAGTTCATAATTTGCAAACGAGTACTGGACATGGCTAAGTTTTTTTCACACGTTGAATTTTAAACTTTTTGATTAAGCAAATGTATTAAGTACCTACGTCCTTTGTATTGTGAATTTGTTGTTTTTTTTCGTCTCTCTCTTTCGCTCGGGCCAATAGTAACAAGGCAATAGTGAAATAATGACAAACTTTCGCACTTGCATCAAATGTAACTATGAGCCACCTACGTCTATTAGTATGGGAGAGCTCGTCCATTAATGTGTTTGAATTTCAAGTGGCTTTTTGGTCTGAATAAATGTATTGTTTTATTTATGTAAGAATAAGCTTTTTTCTTCACTTTGCACATTATGATTAAGCAATGACAACTTATAAATAACTGGTTTAGTTCCTATAGACACATTAATTGATTAAAATGTAGAAAAAATAGGCATGCTGCATTTGATTATATTTTTCACCATATTTAAAAAGAAAACCAAATTCAGGTCCGTATATTAAAATTATCTTGCTTGCCAGTTGTAGCTTTAAAAACAGTAATTATAATAAATATCTCAAGATATAGGTACCAAGACAGACGGATGTCAGAACATCTTACACACTCTATTTAGATATAGATAAATTGAATTGTTACTACCTGCCTATTGACATGTAGTTTGTCAAATTTTTATAAATTTAGATTAAATTAGGTCAAGCTTTGATAAGACATTAAGATTGATGGCTGTCTAAATAGTGCCTAAAACACTACGAAAATTTCGATAATTCAGTTTTATTATCGTAGTAATGTATTAACATGTAAATTTATAAAGTTACTTAAAATCGAGAGCATAATATTTAATAGGTTTATCTAAATTTTTAGTGTAACGAGTACGTGTGATGGGATCAATAACTTTGTATGTTTTAGTTTAAGTAGCGTCCTTCACTATCAACTTATTGGAAGAACTAATAAGCCAATGATTATTCTAATTAAGTACCTACTCGTCTCACATTCAATCAAACGACGTTGTTAAGTGCTAGTACATGTTAAAATGTACATAATTATTCTCGTCATATTATTTTTTATCAACCCTGTAAAATGGAGCAAGCAACATGTTCCATATGAGATCACTTTATTTATTTTAAAAAGTACCTACACACGCTTTGCAAGTATTTCTTATCCTCATACATAGTATAATTATATTTGGAGGAGGTGATTCAGTTTGATGCAATCAAGCACAAAAAGAAAGATATGCTAAATTATCACAAAATGTAACAAGAAATATTGTCACGAGCCAAAGCCTTATCATACACTCGTTTAAGTTTGGCCTAAGTAAAAAAAACACCGAATAGATATACCGAATGCAAAAGGACCAGGTGGGCTGTCAATTGAACAACTAAAAGTTTCGAAGCAACATCTCAAAATCAGCATTTAAAATGTGATTTGACAGTTCAAAAGCAGCCCATCTCTGGTTTTAAATCATGATGCATTAAAAAGTACCTAGTTTGTAAATAATTGTATTCCATACATAATGAAAAACAGTTTTATTCAAATATATTTGTCAGTTACGACTAGTCAAAACGTACCAAAGAATGCTTAGGATTAATAATTTCATGTTTTAGATAGTTGTAATCTTTAAATTTGTATGCAAAACACCAAATAGTATTTTTAGATTAGGTAATAATTAATAGTGATGTAATTAAATCCTATTTCATTACATGAAATAAAAAATGTCAAATAACGATTTTTATAGAGACAAATAGAGAGATAAAGAAAATGCAGGAAATAGTCTGCCCGTTCAGCAAGTGCTATAATATTGTATAGAACCACAACACTGATTATTATCATATAAACCCGAATAGACGAAAAGAAAAAAAAAACATTTCATATAAGGAATTAGAATTTTTTGGATATTCCTATTCCCTAGTGTTTTTAACTACCTCGAAATTATCAGATCTTTTTTAAATAATCCTTATAAAATGTTTTCATATTAGTACTATTTCTCCCCCATAGCACTTAAGAAATTATATTTGCGAGTGATACCCAAGATGATTATCTAAAAATTTATTCAAGAGATCTAATTTAAGTAAATCTTATATAAGTAAATGATTATACATTTATCATTACTTACTTATATTATCTAATATACCTAAGTAAGTAATGATACATGCGAAACCATACTGTTTATTTAGTAATTGAACATCGGCAAGAAAAATATTAGACTGAATTGTAATGTATATTTAATGATTGCACGATAACTATTAAACGAAACTTATTATATTCTGCTTGTGCTCCACCCAAACACACAACATGTTTCATACTTAGACTCATAGATATAAAGAGTAAAAGATTAAATTTTGACGTTTCTCTACAACCTAACAACTAAAAGGTGTCAGTATCACTTGATGCGCAGACTTAATTTCTGTGTGTTATCGTTCTAAAGTTTTAGAAAATTAACAAAACTGTATGTTTTGTTAATTTTCTAAAGGTTAGGGTAGAAATACAAAAAAAAAAATACCATACAAAATACATGGTTAATTTTCGTCAAACAAAGGAAAAAACATAAAGTGTAGATTAAATTAAGCCCATTTTTTTTATTTCGACCTATATTCCTGAATTTTCACATTTCAAGTGCACAACAACCATTCAACGGCGTTTATAAATGGGAATTAATAGTGTCGGGCAAGGCTAAGAAGTAAAAAACCCGGTGAGCTTTTAAAATGTTATGTATAGCTACACTCCATTACGATATTGAAATCGTATTGATATTTCCTTATACACCACAATTATTTTTCCTAAGAATGAAAATGAATTTTCCGCCACTTAATATTTTGTGAAATATCTTGTATCTATTGCTTGAAAATGTAAAGGTAAAAGCATAAAAAGTTGTTAAGTATCCAATCAATCAATAGTAAACAATCATGAACACTTTTTCATATGTTTAACAGTTTCTTTGTTTACGACAGACACTAGATTTAAAAAGCTCAGCTTTTTTGCTATTTTTCCAGCAGATCAAGCGGGCACTGTGTGAATTTTGGTATGAGTATAGACATGAGAATAGCATATAGGCTACTTTTTATTCCGGTATTTACATGAGTGACATCCTCAAGGATCAATCGGGTTCGTTCTACTTACCCGTTAACGACATTGCTTTTTCTAAAAAAAAAAAAAAACTCTGTCATCGGTACAGCACTGCATTCGACGCAGTAAGTACAGTACAACCGACCGCTAATTGGAACCGGCGCGTTTCTTATAACTAGGACATATTGCAATCATTATTAGCACATTACTACAGAGGCCGGGAAGGAGGATGTTGCAGGCCGAGTATTATATACGGCCGAACGAAGTGAGGACGAGGCCGACAACTTCCGTTCCCCGCCGATGTATGTATAGTGCTTTTCTCAAACATGCAATGAAATAAATAAATATTGTAGTTTTTTTTAATGGCGCAATGGCAAGATGCTGTGTCACAAATATATCAAATGGAAATTTAAAAAAAGTGAGTTGCCGGCCTTGGCCTGCAACGTTTGTATGAAATTACATTATAGACCAACTGTCTAGCCGAGCCTGAAACGTGATACTTCCCAGGCTAATAAGAAGAACATAATATCAATATTTCATTGCATGTTTGGGAAAAATTATTTCCGTACGGGGTTACCGAATTATTTCATTGACGACTTTGCCTTGTCCGACTCTAATACAATTTCATCGTTAGTGTAAATAAGTATGTAGAATAAGTATATGCTTTGTATTTCGTACTTATAGTACTTATTCACAAAAGTGTTCGCATATTTTTACTATCTTCATTAAAATTGTTGTTAATTCCAGTTTAATGAAATCTAATTATGATATGACTACTCGCATTAATATTATAATAGTGTTACAGTAGTCTCACAGACCATTTTATTGCTATGTAACATAAATAAAAAAAATACAAAAATAATCGTTATTTAGGTGTACACTTTTGTATGCTTTTATAAAGATCGGAGAACTAAAACAGAGCAGCTGTTGTTCGACTTTGGTGGCACATCCTGTTGTTCAACTTCGGTGGCACATTCAGTTTTTCTAAAATATCCTGAAAAATCTGCCAACTGCGTGTTGGGCCGTGCGCAATGTAGGGTTCCGAAGTTGACGATGCCCACAATATTACTAGCAAAATTCAGCTTTCTAGGACATAACAGTGGAACGCAAATAGGCTGTAGTAGTAATGTTACTACTGTAGGACTTAGCTAGGCTGCGGTATGGCGTGCCCGACGCCCATGCCGCTCGAAAAAAACATTGTTTTTATTTAATAACTACGACACGAAATTGTTATTTAGAAATTATATAAACAAAACTGGTTGTTTGTAAAGTCGGCGAAAGTTATACTTTTCCGTGCGCATTTTATAAGTTGGTCGACTATGACTCGTAAACTTGTACAGCCTACTTAGCTGTGATAGTTTTCCTTTCAACTACGTTATATATGCCACAACCGTCAATTTTTTTCAGCCATTTTGTGATTGGTGGTTACCATTTAGCTGGAAGTGGGGGGCAAAAATAGCACTTTGAAGCTTGATATTTCACAGATGCATCCCTTAATCAAAAAATCGTTTTAACAAACCCACAATATATTTTTAAGACCCATTCAACAACACCCTACGACACGCAAAGAAAAACTAGTGTAACTAGTATAACTAGTATAGGTAACTAGTTACGCCGACAAAGTTCTAAAAGTAAAAATAAATTAGGGTAGCTCGACTACTCAAAAAGTTGGGATGTAATTTCATGCCAAATTACAGTTTTCTAGAACTAACCATATGCGAGCTATGCTGCGGATAGACGGACGGACATGGGGAAACTATATGGGTTCCCTGTGGACTTCGGAACCCTAAAAACTAAATTTTAAGATATGACGTGCAAATACGTTTGTGTAGTTTTTCACAAATTTCATTGCTTGGCCCAAAGTTTGACCAAAAAAGGAAACCGAGTCTGTGGGACCTATCTTGAGCATTTACTCTGCCGCAAAACATGAAGATATGCCGTAACCTTGACGATGAAATATTAAGATAGTAAAAGTATCTTGTGCGTATAATTCCCTTATTAGTGGAATCGACATTAACTGTTTATTTAAAATAAGAATTGACCAAACGTTGTTTAAGATTGTAATACCTACCTATAGATATATAGGGTTTGTAAATAATTTATTTCTAGTATCTGTAAGACAGTATGTCATGTATAATTTTGTAAATACAAGTTGTATTTGCAGATTTTATTGTAAATATGCGAATAATGAAATACCATTGTAGTATGTATATTGTTTTGAATGAATAACGATCAGTTGTAAAATGAAATCTTAAGTTATATTTCTAACGGATTGTTCCAACGGTGCGTAAACGGAAGCGATGAAAATTTGTGATCTTTGTTGATGAAAAACGAAAATGTAATTTCGATTATATGAGTTGTAGTCTTTTCTAAACCGATTTTTATTTATTGTACCCATCAAACGGAGTCGGAATGAGTGACATTTGCCTTCCAAACGGGGGGTAGAGTCCATAGTTGAGTTATAACTTATAAGCACCTAGGTAGGGTAGGCTAGCTCGACCAAGAATTCAGCAGACCTCGCCATATTGCGGTTTAAAATCTATACTATAATAAAAGGGTAATTTTTCTATTTATTTCTTTCAGTCTGTCTGTCTGTCTGTTTCTAAGATTTAATATCCAGTACTACTGAACCGATTTCAATGCAGTTTTCGACGATAGATAGAGCATCATTTGGAGCTTTATATAAGCTATGTTTGGTATGGGAAAGAAAAGTTATCGGCACTTTTATGTTCAGTAAAATGAAAATATTCAGCTGGCAACAATGAACTGAGCTAAGTAAGTACCGTACACAGCCTTTTTTATCGCTCCGTATAAAATAGGGATGACGACAACTTTTTCCCTTAGTCTATCAGGAAGATTATTGAAAAGTATTGGACACGTATTTTTTCTTTTTTCACGTAATCAAACTTATACGGAGATATTATATTGAGTTGAAATGTCGCGTGACGTCACGGTTAGGTACGATTTATACCTAACGGTGACGTAGGTAGCCCCCACTCTCCAACTTTAATGCGTTTTAACTTGGTAATTCTTTGTTAATTTTATAAAACAAAAAATACGTATCTAATATTTTTTTATTACCTGACTGACGGACTAATTAGAATTTCGTTTTCTTCACCCTGTCGTCATCCCTATTGTACACCTTATATAATAGTCGGGGAGAACGTCCGATTTGGGGCGGTAATGATCGATATTTGATAGCTGGAGACATTCATAGAACCTTAAACTAAGCGATTTATAAATAAAACAACAGATGACAGTAGATGACTGATAACGTATTAAATCCATTTCTAAGCATGTTTTGTAGGTTTTTTTTTCGAGTTGGTAAATAATAAGTATGGGATTGATGGTGTGAGCGATACCTGAATCCTAAACTTTTTTTAACAACTCAAAGAAAAAGCAAGCTTAGAAGCGATAGCTGATACTGTACCTACCGTGGGTAATATGTCATCACAACGGTCGGTTGTGCTGGACCCTATCTATACGGGGTCAAGCAAAACGTGAACTGCTGGACCGATTTGGCTGTTTCATTTTTTGGTTTAATTTCTGCGGTTCAGGGAAGGGAATAATTTTTTTTTTTTTTTTTTTATACCAACGGTATAGGCAAACGAGCGCCCACCCGATGATAAATGGTCACTGCGATCCATGGACACCGAAATCCTATGATCCCCATTAAGAAACCATAAGATCTCGAATGCGTTGCCTACCCTGAGGCCTAAGATGGATTGCCTGTGTGTCAGAAATTTCACCGGCTGCTGCCTTAACCCCCTACTGGAATACAACAGTGCGGCAGGTTAGCGGGAAAAGACGGTGGAACACCCCGGACGGACCCAGCACCAGGTCCCTACCACTAACAAAATTTGGGAAGAAACGATAAAAAAACCGGCCAAGTGCGTGTCGGGCCACGCGCAAATTATAGGGTTCCGAAGTTAAGGATGCCCACAGTACCTTTCTAAGACTTATTAGCATCTAGCTAGCCTGTGGTATGACGTGCCCGCCCGACGCCCCTGCCGCTCGAGAAAAGTCATCATTATAAGTTGGTCGACTACTACTCGTAAGTTTGTACAGCCTACTTATCTCTGATAGTTTTCCTTTCAACTTCGTTATATATGCCACAACCGTGATTTTTTTCAGCCATCCAAATACCACCATTTAGCTGGCAGGGGGGGGGGGGGACACGTGACTCTAACAAAAAATAGCACTTTAAAGCTTAATATTTAGCAAACGCAGCGTTTAATCAAAAAATGGTTTTAACAAACCCACAATATTTTTTTAAGACCTATTCAACGATATGCCGCACCATGGGGTACGCAAGAAAAAAAAAATACATCCCCACTTTACGAGTAGGGGAGGTACCCTATAAAAAAAAATATTTCAAAATTTTATTCTACCACTTTGTCAGCGTAACTAATATGCATATTCATGCCAAATTACAGCTCTCTAGACCTAAGCATCTCCGAGCAATAGTGCGGACAGACGGACGGACGGACGGACATGGCGAAACTATAAGGGTTCCTTGTGGACTTCGGAACCCTAAAAAACAGCAAAAATAAGAAGAATAAATCGCCTTCGGGTGATACGCACTACACTGTGTTACTACTACTACTACTACAGCCTATTTGCGTCCCACTGCTGGTCTCATCACGAGAGGGCTTGGGCTATAGTCACCACGCGGACCCAGTGCGGATTGGGGACTTCACGCACAACTTTGAATTACTTCGCAGATGCGTGCAGTTTTCATCACGATGTTTTCCTTCGTCGAAAAGCTCAGTGGTAAATTGAAATTGAATTTCGCACATAAGTAAACTTAGAGTTTCCAGCCGGAATCGAACCTCCGACCCTCTGTATGAGAGGCGGTAGGTTGAACCAATAGGCCACCACCGCTCACTGTGTTAACTAGTATCAAAAATAGGTGTATAAAGTTCGGTTACCTAAAAAAAAGATCGAAAAATACGAACAGTAAAGTAAGTCAGTTCTACAGTATATTTTTTTTCCTAAGAAATGAGAATAATTAACCACTGTGCTTTTCGGTGAAGGAAAACATCGTGAGGAAACCTGCACGCAACTGCGAAATAATTCAAAGATGTGTGTGAAGTCCCCAATCCGCACTGGGCCCGCGTGGGGACTATAGCCCAAACCCTCTCGTGATGAGAGGAGGCCTGTGCCCAGCAGTGGGACGCAAATAGGCTGTAGTAGTAGTAGTAGAGAATAATTAAAAAATAAGTAAATAATACCTATGCACAATTTAAATTTTTATTTCTATAAAATATATTATTCGAAAAGTACAAATAATAATCGGATGGCCTTCATTCAATTGCAACTATATTTTATAATTGTCATATTTTATTCAGAATACATCATCAAAGTCAGTACATGAGCTTATAATAACAGAAATTAAATAAAAACATTAATGAAAGGAGCTAGTTAAGCTGACAACAACAATAAGAATAATTTATTTTCCATCTAACCCTTTAAAGCTCTTATAGGTCTGTACTTTATTTTTAAGTATTTTTTTCTTACTTATTACTTGAACGTGAACTTGTAACATAATCTTAGTCTTATCTAGCCTATTAGATCGTATGTACGTAAAATACTCACAAATGAATAAAAACCCATGACATGTTTAAATAAGCATAATAAATAAAGATAATTTATTTACGTTTTGTCCCGTTCTCGTGGGAATATCGGGAAATCCTCTGTTAGACCTCCCTACACTGCCCAAGAAACCTACATGTCAAATTTGTTGCATGGCATGCAATTACGACCAGGTGTCGGCTGTGCAATGTGCATTGCTATCAGTCAGTAACGGAAGAGTTTCATATAAAGTGGGTATACCACTACCATGGAAGGCCATGTGTAGTTCTTATGTAGTTTTAGTAAAAATGGATATTTTCATTATTACAACTCTCTAGTTTTAAGTTGAACGACTGATTTATATATAATACTGGCCTTGTAAGGACCCCTGTATCTTGCAAGGCCAATTTGGAAAAGCTTCACAAAAGTAAAGTTTATTAAATAGTGATTACAACTAGAATAAAAAACAAAGTTACTAACGAATAAAAACTGTTTATTCATTATAGTGGCCTTCCATTTTCAAGAAAAAAATTATGTAGCACAATGGTGTTGAAAGTGTTAACTCTATTCATTTAAATATTTCTGCTGCTGACAGAATGGCCTTAGAGTAGTTTGCAACAATCTCTCCAAGAATTCCGTGTTTTTGGTTTCAAAATGGATGAAAGGTATCTACTTAATGAATTATAACTAGATCGTACGTAACAATTTTTTAAGTTTATATTTACACTGAATCTTCTTTTTTAGCGATATAACAAACGTGCTCGATTTAAAATACGTCAAACAGGCACGGTTTACACTAAATTGTATAGGAGCATGGCCAAACAAGGAGTTAGGAGAGACAAAACTTTTTTCAAAGTTGGTATCCATATACAATTATTTCATGCTCTTTATTTGTGCTTCGGCTATGGTCGGAGAATATTTTTACTTGAAAAGATACAACAGCAAATTGGACTTCACTGAGTTGGGACACACCTATGTTACCTTATTCATGGGATGTCTCTTTCTAGTAAGTATTACCTTCATTTCGGTTTCAAAGGCCATTGTATTATTGAAAAATAACTATCATAGATGTATCCATTGTTTGGTAAAAAAAAATACAGAAAAGGAGGAATCGTTTAATTTCATTTTATTTTACCAACCTACAGAAGTTGATAAAATAAAATGAAATTAAACGATTTTTCAAGCATTTTATTGGTTTCTTTAGCTGCTCAAGCTGATTTAATTAACACATAAAATCTTTAAACATAACCTAGTTAGATCGATCAGTCTCCCCCGAAGACCCCTATATATTCAAAATTTCATCCATTCGAGAGAGCTATTAGCAAAGTAAAGTGGTCCAATCATAGCAACCTTCCCCTTACCTACATATAAGTTTGGAAAAAATCTAAACAGTTTTTTGTGTTCATTTTCGTTTTTAATAGTTACCTATACAAGGCCCTTTAAATTGAATTGATCGTTATTTTAAAATTTTCAATTTACCGATGCTACTTTTCTTACAGGCTTATTATTTACTCAAACATTTTCTTTGGAACTTTCAGCAAAGAATAACTATGCCGATGCAAAAAGGGTATTGTGAAGTTACAAAAGAGTTTTTTACAAAATTTCATTTGATACATTACAGGAATGAGTCCGAATATGCAGCTAAGGTAAACATATAAACAACATATTAATCCAAAGAACAAAGGAAGCCGGTAGGCCTTATGTACATTTTACCATACTTATTTTTTTTTAATTACGACATTTCTATTTAAATAATATGAATAATACAGCGCACGACGTAGTCAACAAAGAACCTACGGGGTGATCTAGATCCAAATGGGTCGGTAACGATAATTCAGAAAAAACGAGAGATAGAGAAATTTTGAAAATTATTTCAACTGTCAACATATTGTTTGTGCAATCATTACACTTTTAGTCCTTAAACTCACGAGATTTACCTCCTCCATTTTTCTGATATATCTCTATCTTTAGCCTTAGAAATCCAATCTTTGCCAGCCACTCTATGTATTTCGTCAATTTTCGTCTATTCATCTTTCCTTGAAAAATGGAGGAGGCCTTTATTCGTTGAGAGGTCCTTAATAAGATAAATATCACATTTTTAATCATTTTTTTTTGTGCTTGAAACTATGATATGAAAAGAAACACTGTAAAAATTTATTTATTAAATAAATAAAGAGGCTTATTATTATTAAACTCACAAGAAGATTAACAAGTGATTACTTTATTTGTTCATTTTTATTTCTATTAATGCCAATATATTTATGTTTTGAGATCACATGATGATGTCGTAATTAAACCATTTAAAAATTGAAATAAAACTTTGTTATCTTAACAAAAATTTTTTGCAGGTTGATAAACGGGTTCACAGAATTTGCTTCCTACTTACGGTTTGGAACACCTACCAAATGATAGGAGGTGTAATTCTTTTCAATGTAGTTCCTTTAGTCAAAAATTACAGGGCTGGCATGTTCGGTGATAACAGACCCGTCAATGTCACCTTCGACCACGCTATTTATTATGACCTACCATTCGACCAGTATAACAACATTAATTACTTTTCAATTATATTCATTTTCAATGTTTTCTTGTCCTACACGGTATGTTGTGCCTTCTGCTGTTTTGACCTACTACTTTGCTTAGTCGTGTTTCACATCTGGGGTCATTTAATTATTCTGAAATATAAATTGGAACATTTTCCTAAACCGAAACAAGTTAATCCGAAAAATTCTATACCTTGGTTCACGGATGAAGAATCAGAAGAAGTACGAAAAGAATTGATCAGGATCATCAACTACCACAAAATGATAATACAGTAAGTAATAGATATGGAACTCAACCTAAAGAGCAAGTTGTGTACATAGGCTTCTAGTCTTAGCAAAAATCGCGGACAAAAAAAATGTTTTGTGATTTGTCTACCCGAGACCCATAAAAATAGAATTAGAAATTAGAGCAATAAGTGTTCCTTAATAATGGAAGGGGGGACGACGACTGAACGACAAAAAACCGTGCGCGCTCGCAGCAATTATAGCTTTTCTAAATAAACATCCCTTGGGCGCTTGGTCTAATAGTACATTACAGACCTAGGGTGGTGAATTCGTAAATGTCCCAGATCGCAGGTTTTACGTCTTGCCTTGGCCAATAAGTGAGATTTTCTCTCCGCGTAGCGGGCAGAAAATCCCACTTTATGGCCAAGGGTGATGTAATAATTATTGATTTTAACATCTTCATTATTTCGCATTATAATAGAAATTCAATACCCATAATTGTTCAAGCCGGTGCCCGATGTTGCGGGTAACATGACCATGGCAAGTGGGTGCTAAATAATATTTAAAAGAAAATATATCGAAAGTATTAAAATTTTGCCTTGCTTATTAGATACGAGCTTTTACCCCCGACTTCGTCTGCAGAGATTTTTGTACTAACCTTGCCCTTCAAATTAGACCAAAATGTGTACCTGTCACACACACACGCTATCATACTCTCAAAAGTGCATTAAAAGCTAAAAAAGCGTGCTTAAAGGTCCAATGGTCACTCAGGTTGACAGATCGACTTAGACTGTGACACAGTGGCGCCGTCTATACCGCCAAATCTCGATAAAATAAAAAATAATTTCTTATAAATACTAAATATCACAATAAAAAGTAGCCTATGTGTTATTCCAGGTTACAAACTATCTGTTTACAAAATTTCATGCATATTGGTTGGACCGTTTTACCATGATTGAGTAACAAACATCCAAACAAACTTTCAGCTTTATTATATTAGTAAGAGTAAGATTTTAAAAACTATAAGATATAGTAGCTATTAAATATTCACCTTTTTTATTATTTCAAAGTTCAAGGTACATTTTTTGTTGTTGTTTTCAGTTGGGTACTGAGGCGTTTTTCGAGTGTAGTAATGTACCTATGTGTATTTCTTTGGTACAGCAGGACACAACTTAGAAGGCGTGCGGTGAAGCACTTAAGCCGTTGACGCAGAGACTATTTTTGCTTAATCCACGCGCCTTCTAAGTTGTGTAAACCTGTACGATCTGTAAGGCTTGATGAATTTTAGCTTGTGAGGTGTCTTTAGATTCGTCTTGATTGTGAGAGTGACATTGGGTACCTATATAAAAAAAAATACGCAGTCGGGTTTTATTTTTTAAATGGAGATTAATTATATTTACATATTTTTTTTTAGCTTTATGGACAAAATTTCGAAAGCTTACAGTGTTTTTCTGTATGTATATTTCACATTTCATCAAGTAACCGGCTGTCTGCTACTCCTTGAATGTTCTCAAATGGTAATGAAGTACTTACTTTAAAAACTTCATTTTGTTTTATTTACTCTTAAATATATACATGCACTCAGCTTTTGAGACGCAAATTAGAGGCTTTTAAAAGCAATTAAATACATAATTTATTTTTCTCTTGATTATTAAAGGATGCTGAAGCTTTAGGAAAGTACGGTCCTCTGACGTTTTCCCTGTTTCAACAATTAATACAATTGTCCGTTATTTTCGAGCTTATCAACACAAAAGTGAGTATTATAACTGTAGACAAGGAAATTAGGTAGGTAGTATAACATGTTTTAAACCGACATCCCCCTGCCGATACCGGAACACAACAGAGTGCGAGCACTGCTATTTGGCGGCAGGTTAGCGGGGAAAGACGGGACCTAGCACCAGTGCCTAAAAGCTGTATGGTCAATCGCGTCTCTACACCTAATTGTCGACTAAACTAGCAAAGTGATAAAAAAACCAGATAACACAGTTTTTATTTAATTGCAGGGAGACAGTATTGTTGATGATGTGTATGGCTTACCTTGGGAATGCATGAATACCGTGAACAGGAAGATAGTTTACTTCTTTCTTAGAAAAGTGCAAAAGCCATTGTCTATTAAAGCCGGCGACATGGTTCCTGTTGGATTGCAGACTATGCTTTCGGTAATAAAATAATTAATTATTCGAAATTGTTCTTAATATTTACGAAGTTCTTACAGAGACAGGGTAATTATGTGGACTGACAATCTCTTGCGTTCTTCAGAAAAGCTCTATATGTGAGCAATATATAGAGGGTGCTATAAATTTTCATACGGGCTACCTAGGTATTACCTATTTATTTCATTTAACACTTATTGCGGACGTACGCTGATTGCATCAATGTTGTCATTCTAGGTTTACCTATCTTACTTTTTATGGTTCCCAAAAGACCATTAAATCTCATTAAATCAGCTTCCTACTTAAGGCCGTTCCTATACCAAGCTCAGCCGTCACTGTCACTCGTGCAACGAGTGAAAGAGAAAGCGCTACGCACAGAACGCCCGATTTATTAGTATTTAACGCGTTTTAATTTCTATAAAAATACCGTCTAAAAATATGGCATTTATAAAGCTGTCAATGTATGCATATAATATGAATAATATTTCTGTTATATTTAGTTTTACACTGTCTAATGTAAAAAACTGAAGTAAATTTGGATTAAAGGTCCGAGTTAGAGGTTACTTTGGAATTAAATTGTATCGGGCGAAGTTTCGTGAAACGTGTGATGAAAGCTGTTAATGTAAGGATGATATAATCAAATATAACATGTGTTTTTTTTCTTCATATTTTTAAATTTTATCATTTCTTAGAAAAGTATGATCTTACACGAGCAATTTGATGATGCTTGGTCAGGGAACGGACTTAATTAAATTAAGTACTTAACGATTTGACTAAGTTTTTTGGCGTATTTGTTACTGTTTCTTAAGTTACTCTATGATTAAATCAACGGTTGATAAAATAATTATGACGTCACCAAAACGTACGAGTTTAACTTAGATACACTGAAAGGCACAAAGGCAATATCTTTTTGTACCTATATATGTATATACAGGTAGTTTGGGAAAAGATTATTTTAATCATATTTTTTGTACTAATTTTCAGATTGTAAAAGCATCTTTTTCCTATTTCGTCATGCTCACTGCGATCGCACAAGAAGAATGAAACCCTTTAATAAAAAAAATACCTAATTAATAATTATGTTTTATGCTGTACCTATTTGCACAATATTAAAACAATTCAAAATAATTTGATGCACTCTAAGGAATATAACATATACC
The DNA here is from genome assembly GCA_963971205.1 of Aethes cnicana. Lineage (NCBI taxonomy): Eukaryota > Metazoa > Arthropoda > Insecta > Lepidoptera > Tortricidae > Aethes > Aethes cnicana. The sequence goes on from OZ020286.1 coordinate 6,297,642, forward strand.
ACTTCTATTACCACAATCTAATAGACAAACTCGGTTTCGACAGGAGCAATTTGTGTACTGACATTTCAATAGTGAGAGGACACCTATTGCATATATATTTTTTTTAAATATAAAACAAAGTCGTGTTATTTACACCATGTATAATTCGAGAACGGCTAAACCGATGTCAATAATCTGTGATTTTTGGATTTAAAATATCAAATAAGTAAATTCGCGAAAAAAAAAGAAAAAATGTTTTTAAATAAATTTGCTTTCGCCATTTTCCGCAGTTGACAGCTCACGTTTAATCCCCAATCCACACTGGGCCCGCGTGGGGACTATTAGCCGAAACCTTCTCGTGGTGAGATGAGGCCTGTGCCTAGCAGTGGTCCGTAAAAAGGCTGTTATGGTGGTTGTGTGTTGGTTAAGTTAACAAGTTAACACGACATTCACTGATTGTTAGGCGGTACGAAATTTGCCGGGTCAGCGAGTGATTTTTTTAAATCGATGTCAAAAAAGAAGTTTGATATATACACAGTTATGTCATTCAGAAATATTATATTATCGTACAAAAGATAAAGAAAGTAGGCAGATACTTTTAAATCAGAAACTCACTTTATAACGATAAACTTCATTTTATAAATGGAAACTAATATTCAACCCGAGTTCGCGCGCCAACCGTTCTCTCTGACTGACACTTGGGTAGTGCGGGGACACGTAACGGAAAGAACTGTCAAAATCGGTTCGTCTCGTAGGGTTGTGAAATGTGTTACGGTTAATCGATTTCTTAACAGTACGTCGGAGTGAACTCCGAGGGGGCATTTGTCACTTTGATTATTCTTACACTTTGCTATTAAGTACAACGTAGGAATAGTATTATTGAGCTAAAAATAAAATGTACTGGATTGAACATGTGTTTTATTTAATTGTCTTCTTCTGATAGAGAGTAGTAAGTAAAATAAAAACAATCGCGTGGAATTCAGTTATCGTGTGCCCGCGGGAACTATGCGTTTTCCGGGATAAAAGTAGCCTATGTCCTTTCCCGGGACCCCAACTATCTGCATGCCAAATTTCATCCCAATCGGTCCAGCGGTTGAAGCGTGAAGAGGTCAGACAGACAGACAGATAGTTAATTTAATTCCAAACTGCTTTGGTGTTAACTGTAATACTGGTAAATTATTTGTAAATACACATTCCAACTTTGCATGATTCCAGATTTGCATAATTTCCGTGGGCTATATAATGTCCACTATCAATATTTGGCGCGCTACAGAAAGTCCATGAGTGTAATAACTTTTATTTATATATTTTATAGGTTATTTTATTTATTGTACTTTATCCCATGGAAAACCAACTGCTATACAATCGAAGTATTTAGTACTTTTAATTACACAAAGCCAAAAAAAACCCTTTTTTTTCAATGATTTTATTTTCAAAGTCAATATGTCCTCATGATGCTTGATTAACTTCACACTTTGTATCCGCGGCTCCTTAATTTAAAGTTCTCAGCATCATGAAATACGAGAAAGATGTCTTCAATAGGTACCTGAAACAGAGAACACAAAGACGTGTTTGGACGAAAATCTTGAGCTAGTTAAAGTTCAGAGTTTTCTGTAAAAATGTATTTATTGAACGCAAGAATTGTGCTACAAAACATAATTCGGTTTAAATAAATGATTAATCGAGAAAGATGTTATGAAACACATTCAAAATAATCATCATCATCATCATCATCATTTCAGCCGAAAGACGCCCACTGCTGGACATAGGCCTCCCAAAAGGCTCGCCACTCAGACCGGTCCTGTGCTACTTGCTTCCTTCGGTTTCCCGCGACCTTCACGAGGTCGTCGCTCCATCTTGTTGGAGGCCTACCGACAGCTCGTCTCCCGGTTCGCGGGCGCCACTCGAGAACTTTCCGGCCCCATCGGCCATCAGTCCAATGTGCCCCGCCCACTGCCACTTAAGACTCGCAATTCTTCGGGCTATGTCGGTGACCCTAGTTCTACTGCGGATATCCTCATTTCTGATTCTATCACGCAGAGAAACCCCGAGCATAGCCCTCTCCATTGCCCTCTGAGTGACTTTGAGCCTTCTTATGAGGCCCATCGTAAGTGCCCACGTCTCGGAACCATAAGTCATCACTGGCAACACACACTGGTCGAAGACTTTCGACTTGAGACACTGCGGTAATTTGGACGAAAAGACACTGCGAAGCTTCCCGAACGCTGCCGAACGATTGACCTCTTTCTCGAAGTAGGACCTACCTAACTGGACTGTTTGTCCCAGGTATACATAATGGTCAACAACTTCGAGCGCAGAGCCTCCGATTATTACGGGAGTTGGCACAACATGGACATTAGACATAATTTTCGTCTTGTCCATGTTCATTTTAAGACCAACTCGATCGGAAACTCTGCTGAGGTCAGCGAGCATAATACTGAGGTCCTCCATGGTCTCAGCCATGACTACAATATCGTCGGCAAATCGAAGGTGAGAGATGTACTCGCCATTAACATTGATGCCTCGACCTTTCCAGTCCAGCACCTTGAAAGCATCCTCCAATGCAGCGGTGAACAGCTTCGGAGAGATCACGTCTCTTTGTCTGACTCCCCGCTGCAGTGGAATAGGCTTCGTGGTCTGGTCCTGTAGTCGGACGGACATGGGGGCATTTTCGTACAAACACTTCAACACTTCGATGTACCGGTAGTCAACTTGGCACCTCTGGAGAGACTGCAGCACAGCCCAAGTCTCGATCGAATCGAAGGCTTTCTCGTAGTCCACAAATGCAAGGCAAAGGGGGAGGTTATACTCTTCGGTCTTCTGTACAACCTGCCGCAACGCATGTATGTGGTCTACGGTACTATAGCCCTTTCGGAAACCGGCTTGTTCGGGAGGCTGGAATTCGTCAAACCTGCGCGCGAGACCGTTCGTAATGACTCTCGAAAACAGCTTGTAAACATGGCTCAGAAGTGAGATGGGTGTATAATTGTTCAACAAGGTGTTATCACCTTTTTTGAAGAAGAGCACCACCACACTTTTGTTCCATGCTCGCGGCGTTCTCTCTTCATGAATGACGGAATTAAACAGCGTCTGAAGGGCCTTAAGGACTGGTTTACCACCCGCCTTCAGGAGTTCGGCTGTAATTCCGTCGTCACCAGGGGCTTTACCGTTCTTAAGCTGTTTGAGAGCCATACTAATCTCGTACAGACTGACGTCCGAAATTACAATTACAATTTACAATTTGTAATTTTTATTAAAGAGGGCCCTGATGATATACATCGATTTTGGCGATTTTCGTTTTTTTAATCAAATTTTAAATTGAAATTCCTACTGGGTTATATATAACCCAGTAGGAATTTCAATTTAATTAGGAACTATAGTAAGGGTTTTTCAGGTTAACAATGTCGTATGTGTTTACCGTGCGCCATTAATAATGTCGTATATGCCAGGTACTACATTTTTAATGGATTTTTTTGTCGGATGTGTCACTTACTACATTATTGCCTCATCATCATCATCATCATTTCAGCCGATAGACGTCCACTTGCTGGACATAGGCCTCCCCCAAGGCGCGCCACTCAGACCGGTCCTGTGCCACTCGCATCCACCGCGTTCCCGCGACCTTTACAAGGTCGTCACTCCATCTTGTTGGAGGCCTACCGACAGCTCGTCTACCGGTTCGCGGACGCCACTCCAGGACTTTCTTGCCCCATCGGCTATCAGTCCTGCGAGCAATGTGCCCCGCCCACTGCCACTTAAGGTTCGCAATTCTTCGGGCTATGTCGGTGACCCCAGTTCTACTGCGGATATCCTCATTTCTGATTCTATCACGCAGAGAAACCCCGAGCATAGCCCTCTCCATTGCCCTCTGGGTGACCTTAAGCCTTCTTATGAGGCCCATCGTAAGCGCCCACGTCTCGGAACCATAAGTCATCACTGGCAATACACACTGGTCGAAGACTTTCGACTTAAGACACTGCGGTAATTTGGACGAAAAGATACTGCGAAGCTTACCGAACGCTGCCCAGCCGAGTCGGATTCGATGATTGACCTCTTTCTCGAAGTTGGACCTACCTAACTGGACTGTTTGTCCCAGTTATACATAATGATCAACAACTTCGAGCGCATATATTATAGTAGTATAGTAGTTATGGCTGAGACCATGGAAGACCTCAGTGCTATGCTCGTTGACCTCAGCAGAGTTTCCGATCGAGTTGGTCTGAAAATGAACATGGACAAGACGAAGATCATGTCCAACGTCCATGTTGTGCCAACTCCAGTAATAATCGGAGGCTCTGCGCTCATTATTGCCTGCTTGAAGATAATTCCATTCTGTCGGATATGGTACTACCGACTTTGTTGCTGGTTCATTTGTCATGTGGTATTAGTCGCATGTACCACACTGCCTACATTATTGCCTGCTGGGTGTTATTCTTTATTGTCGGATATGTCACTTACGACTTTCTTACCTGTACAATTCGGCTGCCCTACGCAGAAATCAAGTATCTAAAAAAATTCCCAAAATTGTTTTTTTACACGTTTCGATTCAGCTCATCAAACTATTATAATTTCACAATTGCATTTTTTTTTTCAAAATAATGTATACTTTTCAAAATACAGCGATTTTTAAAATCCCAGTATCTTTTTTTAAAGGGTTATTCTACGCTAAAGTCAAGTATATACCTTAATTCTATCTTAAAAACGAGTATCTTGCGGGGAGATACTTGTAATTTATTTAGATTTCTGAGTTACTTGACTTCAGCGTCGAAATTAACGTTGTTGTTATGATATTAAAATATTTTTCCGTACATTTATTTGGCTTTCAGGTAGGTTTATGTTTAACATTTCCTTAATTACCTTTTTATTTCAAATAATGAACAGTGTTAATCAGTTTTACCTTACGTCCGTCAGTCAAAGATGCATACAAGCGTTAAGGTGTTAAGCGTTAAGTGCTAAGTATCTCATACGTGGAGTGTTTGATTTAATTTAATTTATTGAATTGCATAATTTGTTTAAAAGAATTGTGTTTCCCAAATTATTTGTTAGTTGATCTTGAATTATTTATAATGTAGTAATGCAAAAAACATTAGAATACTTCAAATGCTCATAGGGCAAAACGCATTTTTTCTATATGTTTGGAAATAAAACAAGGGAAAAATAACAGGGGGTAAGTAGCTGTTAACTAAACCTATCTTTTCTTTTTTATTATTTAATATTTTGATGTTTGCGTTGATATATTCGTAATCCGTTGACAACACAGGCTTGTTTGAATGATTGTGAGTACCTTGGCTGTTCCAAATTCCAATATATCTATTTCTGTACTTAAATAAATATACAAAAATATTAGTTAATTTTAAAACATCGTGAAGAAACCTCCACGGATCTGCAAAGTAATTCAAAGATGTGTATAAAGTGTCCAATCCGCACTGGGCCCGCGTGGGGACTATAGCCGAAACCCTCTCGTGATGAGAGGAGGCCTGTGCCCAGCATTGGGACGCAAATAGGCTGTAAAGTAGTAGTTAATTTTGATAATGATCATGTTATATGATGTGTGCATTGTATTTAAAGTGCTACCTTTAGCCTGAAGGTACCTAATTTAATATTGAAATAGTCTTTTTAACTTGGTTTTCCAAATAAATGATTAAATTATTTATTTGCTCGATGAAATAACGATCTCTTATCCCGGGATAAAAGGACTTCAGCTATCCCCATACCAAGTTTCATCTAAATTGCTCCAGTGGTAGAAGCGTAAAGAGGTAACAGACAGACAGACATGGTTACTTTCGCATTTAAAATATTAAAATACAATAGGTTTCAAGATGACCTGTACAAATGTCAAATATTGTATGCGAATTACTTTTAATAAACAAAACTAACCAGCGCATTTTTTTCATGTCTATGACTATTTAAGTAATTTACTTATCAATATGTGCATGTCACGGGATGTACCGTACCCGTACGAACATTATTTTTATATTAAGTGTTGAGTTTTTTCTACAATTCATGTTCATGCTAAGTTTTATGGCATTTCTTTAAATCGTTGTATAGAAAAAGAAACACCTAGACCTACCTACCATACTCAAAAAAACTCGTTCGTACGGGAAAAGGGTAAATTTTTTCGTGGAATGCTCCAATATTGTATTTATCTTGAAACTTGATTCCTACAATCTACAATGTAGCATGACATACTTGTATTTATTAAGTTATTACGTAGAAAGTACCAAAACGAAATCTCAAGCATCTCAAGATACTTGTTTTTATATAGAAAACCTTTAAAATTATCTTGCCGCATTCAAAGCAGAAAAAAATATTTGCATTTTAAAATAAGTGGACCCATAATTATAAAAAAATATTTAAAGTATCTATATGGCTAATGATATCTCACATTATGAAGTACAGATTTTTTAAATGATTTAATTTCATTTTTCAATATGTAATGACGAAAATTTGATTTTTTTTTCCCATTAAGGTCTACTTACCCTCTTTAACATCACTTCTTTGCTTTGTTTCTTCGTAACAATTTACACGCCGGTCCTACACATCGTTGTATCTGCGGGCACAACACTTGTCTTTATCTGTGGTTTTCGTTTCCGATCGTCGTAGCACATCACTATTTTCCCTTCCCTAGTCTTCGCTGATTGGCTATTGGTTTCGACGCCATTTTATGACCACCAACCTCGTTTTCAACATGTGAAGGACTAAAATATTTAATTTCGAGATTTCCTCCGCTCTTTCATGTGAGTATTTCATCGAACACGATTCAAAACATGATATTCCATGTGTGTTTCAGACGTTTCCTTATGATTTCAAGTTTTTACGGAAGACGCCTTTTGCGTACAACTCTTACCACAATACGATGGCTTTAAAAGCCTGATGTGTAAGTATACTCGTCGAAGTCTCATGGAACGGACTCGATTTAGGTGTAATGTCCAAATTTTAACTTGGTATTATTTCGTTTCAGAGATATTTCAATGTTCAACCTAACCTTTCAACCACGTGATGCCTCACCTGTAGAACACTTCTAATCCCATAATGATCAGTAGCCCCGCTATTTCCATCCGCGTGCTGCTCCATACAAGCTACAAGCACAGTATTAATTTTAGTATATCATTGTTTTAGGGTTCAAGAATGCAGTTCAATTTATAAATTACCGCCTCCGGGCTTCCCCGGAGACGGTAATTTAAGCTCCACGTCAAATCGTCAATCCTATCGCTCCGAGGAAGCGTGTGGCTTTCCTAGGCGTTTCTTGCTCCTGAACCTGTGTCTCAGTGCATCCGCAAGTAGAACTACTCAGTGTCGAAGCACCGTCCCCCGCTGGGAATTATTTTGTGTGTGTGTGTGTGTTCGCCTGGACGTTTTGACATCTTTTAGGGATAAGCACAGGTACTTTCTCACTTACCATCTATAAACCAGCTTACCTTGTTGACTGATGGAGAGATCCATTCCTTTTTCTTTGGAACGTTCTATTCTTAAGCTCACAATCCAGAGGTATAAGTGTACCACAGAATAATCTAAAATAATTATGTATAGGCTTCCTGTCAAGGATTACATAGTTTCGGTGAAGTTCCAATAAACATTTGAACAGTTCTTATTGTTTCTTTTCCATCACTTTATTTTTAAAGCCCTTATATCTGATACATAGTCGGTTGTCTGGCGCTTCTAATAAATTTCGAAAGCCGATTGGGAACCAGGTTAGGGCCATTTCTGATTATATAACATCTTCCATAACTCACGACCACAAGAGTTTGCTCGATTTACAATCCTGAACTAGTAGGCAAACCTTACATCTTAACTTTTAACTTTCAATCAGTAATGAAAAAATTTAGGAGACTCGTCGCCTTTTCCTGAATGCTATAATGAGGAACTCATAACACAAATAGAAGATCTGATTTGAGACTATTTTGAAAACACTATGAGCCTCGTGGAAGATATTCCTGATATAATGAAGCCGATAAGGCTAACCCAATAAAAATCAAGATCTTCAATTAGTAATCCATTACTAAAAAAATGTTGCACGTGACCCATTTTTCGTGTTCGTATTCCTGTTCGTGTAATAGTTACTTTCAGCTCGAACTCCAAAACCGTTTTGCGTAACTAGAAAGCGAAATGGACGATTACAACGACGGGTTTGTGGAAGCTGTCGATACGGTTGGGTATAAGTACTCCGAGGCCCGCCGTATCAGAACTTCGGACTATCTACACCCTAAAGCTTTTGAAGGAGCAAGGCGTGAAATTATTCTGCAGTATTCAGGTGATGCTTGTCGTTATCGGCAGCTCAATAAACAGATCTCAAAGTCTCTGAAGCGAGATGTACGCCGATTCAATACTATAGCATTGAAGAGGCTACTGAGCATAACGGACGCTCCAAGTATTTGCAAGTATCTATTGGCCAATTTCAATCAAATCTCACTGTATCTATGTTAGGTGAACGGGTGGAATTTGTGTCAGAGGCTCGCAACCTTGGAGTGTAGATGGACGCAGGTCTGCGCTTTGAAAATCACGTACTGGAGTGCGCCAACGCTTGCTTTTACAGACTCAAAGTACTATACCGGATTCGTGATTTTCTGAGAATAGAACTTCGTATCAAACTATGTGATGCATTAATACTATCCAAACTTTCTTAGCAGACTTAGTGTACGGACCGCGGCTGCTGGCTCGTACAGATCGTATCGTGCAGCGCGTTCAGAACGCCTGCGCCCGATACTATTTCAATGTTCCTCCACGCACACACATCGTACCTAAATTCTAGCGGAATTTTAAAAATAGCACTTCGTCGTGAACACCGCCTCGCTACGTTACTATTTGGAGTCGTCAAAATCGAAAGACCCAAGTATCTTTATGATAAGCTGAAACGGAGGGTTCCCCGCATCGTCCCTTGCCGCACCATAAACTGGCAACTGCTTGTGCCTACGCACCATTCTGCCGCTTTCCGCGGCAGTTTCAAATATGCTGCCTCCAAATGTTGGAACAACCTGCCTCCTCCCTTTCGTAATCTTTCCTTTACCTCGTTCAAAATTAATTTCATAAAATATCTTTTAAACTATCAAAAAGAATTTCCTTTAGGTGGCAGAGTTGTTCCTACCTATCTGTATCCGTGTTATACCGTAACCTTAAGGTAAGTATATAACTTACAAATGTATATTCTAGTATCTTCCTATTGTATTTGTTTTTCCTACTTTGTTTGGTTCCTTTCTTATATCTATTCTGTTAATTCTCGCTCTTGGCTACATTTATCCACACTTTTATTACTTTCCATTAAATATATTTATATTTAACTATAGCTACATGTCATTGTCATTATCGGCAGCTCAATAGACGGATCTCGAAGTCTCTGAAGCGTGATGTACGCCGATTCAATACCAACAGTATTGAAAAGGCTATTGAGTGTAACAGAGGCTCGCAGGTGTTTGCCAAAGATCTGTCTATTGGCCAAAGCCAATTGACAAAGCTGAAGACCGAAGACGGCAGGATCATTTCATCCAAACCGGAGCTGTTGGGAGAAGTCGAGAAGTTCTACGGACAGTTATACACGACAACCCGAACACCCGTCGCTGATCCAGCTAAAGACCCTAGAGCTAGATTAACCCGACACTATACCGACGATATCCCGGACGTCAGCCTGTACGAGATTAGTATGGCTCTCAAACAGCTTAAGAACGACAAAGCCCCTGGTGACGACGGAATTACAGCCGAACTCCTGAAGGCGGGTGGTAAACCAGTCCTTAAGGCCCTTCAGACGCTGTTTAATTCCGTCATTCATGAAGGGAGAACGCCGCGAGCGTGGAACAGAAGTGTGGTGGTGCTCTTCTTCAAAAAAGGTGATAACACCTTGTTGAAGAATTATAGACCCATCTCACTTCTGAGCCATATTTACAAGCTGTTTTCAAGAGTCTTTACGAACCGTCTCGCGCGCAGGTTTGACGAATTCCAGCCTCCCGAACAAGCCGGTTTCCGAAAGGGCTATAGTACCGTAGACCACATACATGCGTTGCGGCAGGTTGTACAGAAGACCGAAGAGTATAACCTCCCCCTTTGCCTTGCATTTGTGGACTACGAGAAAGCCTTCGATTTGATCGAGACTTGGGCTGTGCTGCAGTCTCTCCAGAGGTGCCAAGTTGACTACCGGTACATCGAAATGTTGAAGTGTTTGTACGAAAATGCCCCCATGTCCGTCCGATTACAGGACCAGACCACGAAGCCTATTCCACTGCAGCGGGGAGTCAGACAAGGAGACGTGATCTCTCCGAAGCTGTTCACCGCTGCATTGGAGGATGCTTTCAAGGTACTGGACTGGAAAGGTCGAGGCATCAATGTTAATGGCGAGTACATCTCTCACCTTCGATTTGCCGACGATATTGTAGTCATGGCTGAGACCATGGAGGACCTCAGTATTATGCTCGCTGACCTCAGCAGAGTTTCCGATCGAGTTGGTCTTAAAATGAACATGGACAAGACGAAAATTATGTCTAATGTCCATGTTATGCCAACTCCCGTAATAATCGGAGGCTCTGCGCTCGAAGTTGTTGACCATTATGTATACCTGGGACAAACAGTCCAGTTAGGTAGGTCCAACTTCGAGAAAGAGGTCAATCGTCGAATCCGACTCGGCTGGGCGGCGTTCGGGAAGCTTCGCAGTGTCTTTTCGTCCAAATTACCGCAGTGTCTCAAGTCGAAAGTCTTCGACCAGTGTGTGTTGCCAGTGATGACTTATGGTTCCGAGACGTGGGCGCTTACGATGGGCCTCATAAGAAGGCTCAAAGTCACTCAGAGGGCAATGGAGAGGGCTATGCTCGGGGTTTCTCTGCGTGATAGAATCAGAAATGAGGATATCCGCAGTAGAACTAGGGTCGCCGACATAGCCCGAAGAATTGCGAGCCTTAAGTGGCAGTGGGCGGGGCACATTGCTCGCAGGACTGATAGCCGATGGGGCCGGAAAGTTCTCGAGTGGCGCCCGCGAACCGGGAGACAAGCAAGTAGCACAGAACCGGTCTGAGTGGCGAGCCTTGGGGGAGGCCTATGTCCAGCAGTGGACGTCTTTCGGCTGAAATGATGATGATGATGATGATGATGATAGCTAACATGTACAACTTTCACCTTTTCCCTTGTCCCCTTTTATGATTTTACCTTCCTACTTCTGTTCCCAGCGTAAGCACACATGCTTTTTAGGGCTTCGGCTGAAAACCAGCGCTGTGGCTCCTGCTGCAGCACATGCTGAGCTGATTCCTCTTTTGACTGGCACTACAGCGTAGCGCAGCGTAGCGCAGCGTAGCGCAGCGTTTTTCATGTCATTTTTATACATTTTATTTATATAATTCTCTTATTTTCTTTTTCTTTATTATTTGTAATGTGTCTTCTGTGTTTTAAAACCCGTTGTAGTGTGTATTTTTTATGTCAAAATAAATGTTCTGAGTTCTGAGTTCTAATATCTGAAAAAAAAGTACTTACCTATTTCCACTCCAGCAAACACGGTCGCCCAGGTGTGTCCAGGTGGGGGGGACACAGTCTCAGGGAGGTGGAGGGCTTGCGTGAGGTAGCGAAATTGGATCACCTACTTACTTTAATAGTAAGGACCCATTTTTATTCGAATAATATTCCAATAGAATCTACGCTAACTAGGGAGAGAATAATATGTTACACCACAGGATATGGCAAGTCGTATAGGTAGGTAGCTTATATATTCAATAATTATCTACTTTAATATTGGATTACAATATTACAATAATAACGTTAATTTTAACCATATTTTAACTACCTATTCATAGGGTCGAATAGTCGATTCGATATATTATATTAATAGATACGGTTCAAAAGCCGGTAAAAAGCCGGTAAAAAGCCGTGGTGGCCTAGTGGTTCGACCTACCGCCTCTCATGTAGAGGGTCGGGGGTTCGATTCCGGCTCGCACCTCTAAGTTTACTTATGTGCGGAATTCAATTTGAATTAACCACTGAGCTTTTCGGTGAAGGAAAACATCGTGAGGAAACCTACACGCATCTGCGAAGTAATTCAAAAGATGTGTGTGAAGTCTCCAATCCGCACTGGGCCCGCGTGGGGACTATAGCCCAAACCCTCTCGTGATGAGAGGAGGCCTGTGCCCAGCAGTGGGACGCAAATAGGCTGTAGTAGTAGATACGGTTCTGGCGCTTTGCCGACCGCTGCCGCGGCACGCTCGCGCTTACTCGTGATCAAACTGATAGTTATGCTAAATATAATGTATAAATCTATTATACATATAAAATTCTCGTGTCACAGTGTTTGTAACCAAACTCCTCGGAAACGGCTCGACCGATTCTTATTATTTATTTATTTTTTAAATTTTAAATCTAATAGGTAAATTGTTTTATTTAAGACAAACTACGGATAAAACGACTTTGAATTATATATTTTGTACTTACATTTTTTATTAACCATGGATGTAGAATTTCTGTTCAACCGTTTTAAAATTATGATCTCTGTTTATAGTTAACAGTTTAATTAAAATTACTTTTTGGAGATTTTTAGAAACTTTAATTAAAAAAAAAATATATTGATGACAGTTTTACTGCAGTATTAAATCGTCTCCGAAGGCATTCATTAAATAATGTTTCGTTTCGAGAAGGGCATGCATTAAAATGATTATTTTTAATTTCCACTGCTTAATAGACTTAATCATTTATTAAAGTACCTAGGGATCTGGAATACCTGTAGGTGATTTATTAGCAATTTGAAACGCCATATAATCGTGCATTAACAGGGTACCTATTTAAAAACCATTTATTACATTTTAACCCTTCCATGCTTAACCTAAGCAATAACAAAGCTACCTAAAAAAAGTTAAGAAATGATTAATACCTTTACGTAGGTACCTACTTTGCTTTTGCTAACTGGACCGTAATAATATCAAAATATCACAGATCAGTTATCGGAAGCTTAAAGCACTATTATAACTCCATTTTAGTTAATGTATTGATAATATGACTAAATCGATAACATTTGTTAACATTGACATTGGACATTGAGTAACTAAATAAAACTTTATTTTCAGCTATATAATATGCCCTTTAAATTATGTAAGTATATCATATTACAAATGAGAAATAAAGTCTGTCTATCTGTTAAGTATCTGTTCACTTTTAAACCGCTGGACCGATTAAGATGATGATTGTTATTATTTTGAACTTTATTACGTCTCCGTATAAGCAGTAGGTATTTCTTTATCATATACTGCTTCTGTCATAAACTGTCATGGTTATGTTCTCCGTAATTCACGTATACTTTATCAGAATTATCTCAGTTTTACTGTTATTTAAAATTACTCAGTGTTTTGTGGCATTACGATGTGGCTGTCAAATAAAAAAATAACGATGAAATTTGGTAAGAGAATGATTCGAGTCCCGAAGACAAAGGCTACTCTTTTATCCCAGAAAACGTCTAGTTCCCTCGGGAACGTTTTGACCGAATACTACGCGGACGAAGTCGCAGGGAGCACTTAGTGTTGAATATAAATCCTATACTATTAAACGAGCAACATTTGTATACTTATAATTATATTTCTAATCTCGTTCTCGAAAACGGTTCTAACCATTTCGATGACATTTGGTACCTTTTTTGGTGGTGACACATCAAATCGCTACGTCTAATATCAAGAAAAAAAACATTTTTAGCTATGTTCTCGCGAGCTAAGCTCGGTCGCCCAGTTGGTAGAGATCAAAAGCATAATTACTCGCATTTTTCTAAAACGTTCACAAAAAAATACAAGTATTTTCATTTCATTTAACGTGGAATATAGTAGTTTATGTAACTGCTACCAGGCAAGTTTCATAATAATATCGCGCGAGCATTTTAAGGCCTAATTATGTACAGTTGCATACACAACTTTATCTTCACTCATTTTATAAATCCTCTAAGATGCTTCAAAATCTGTCCCCAATGGCGGCAATTCGAACACTACAGTGTCTCACATTAGATTTTCAAAAAGCATTGACAAAATAGAGTCGACATTCAATGCATTTGGAACAAACTTTCGCTCTGTCTGACTGAAGAATATAGGCGGGCATTGCTGTTCGAAGATGTTCGAAATTGAATGCCAGACAATCAAATTCTATGGTCTAATATAGCTATTAGGACACAGATAAGAAAAATGTTCTAACTAAACAGTTTATCTTAATGCTGGTCATAATTTGCGGTTTTTGAACGCATCATAGAGGGTTTATGATACGAGTGTAGATAAAATTCATTTAAGTAAATGCGGGATGTTTTAAGTAAAATGTTATACTTAGTCTAAAGTAGAATGACTACTCGCATCTCAATAATTTATGTAAAGTTACGTATTGATAAAAATAATTGGATCGAACATTTCAAGTGTTAAAAGAAAGTGATTAAAATATCAATATGAGATATCGAGGAGGTCAGTTTTAATAATTCATTGTAGCGGTTAACTACACTTAAATGGAGAATCACAACGAAAGGTACTTGAAAAAAACCTGTTTATGTTTAATAAAAAATTGCAAAAAAGGTCATAAGTATCTGTTTATCAGGCATACTCCGGATTCGTGTTCTTCGACTTATTAAACGCGTCAGATTTTTCGCCGAGTATTTTTTTACAACGATAAAGAACGAGTATACACAAATTCACATTGTATATATAATAAGACACTTATGAATGTTTAAATAAATATTGATGACGCGTTAGTTAGAAAACAAGCACAAATTATATACTACTATGTATTACTCGCTTAATATGCATTATTATCTCTCTCTCTGGTCGGTCTTTCATATCTGAAGATCGTGGTCATGGCGGGATGAAAGTCTGGAACGGATGAATTGTCTCCATCGGCTCCTGTCAGTCGCTATGCTAGCGACAGTGTAAAATGTTGGTGTCCAGATTCTTGAGTTGGTCAGACCATCTGGTTGGTGAACGGCCTCTGGATGTTTTCCCCTGTATGTTACCTTGTCGGAGAAAATGCAACTGGGGTACAGAGCAGGTTGGAAAAATGGCGGGAAAGATTGGAAGGTGTCGGACTGAAAATCAGCAGAACCAAGACGGAGCACCTGTTCTGCGATTTCGGTGGCGCATCCAGTGTTTCCCAAATAGCCTTAGACGGTGTACCCCTTCCAATTTGCTCCAACTTTCGGTACCTCGGTGCATTGTTCCAAAACGACGGCAATATTGATCTGGACGTGAAGAACAGAATAAATGTAGGGTGGTTGAAGTGGCGACAGGTCTCAGGGACAATTTGTGACCCACGAATGCCCTTAAAACTTAAGGGGAAAATTTATAAGACCGTCGTGAGACCTGTCGTAATGTATGGATCTGAATGTTGGGCGACGAAAGGGACGGATGAAAAAAATTGCACGTGGCTGAGATGCGAATGCTGAGATGGATGTGTGGTGTTACTAGAATGGACAAGATTAGAAATGAGTATATAAGGGGAAGTTTGAAAGTAGCGCCAATAACAGAAAAGATGAGGAGTAAAAGGTTGACGTGGTTTGGGCATGTGATGAGGAGGGATGAAAGTCATATTTCTAGAAGAGTATTAGATATGGATGTGGATGGATATAGAGGAAGAGGTAGAACTAGGAAGGTGTGGATGGATTGCGTGAAGGATGATATGTGTATGAAAGACGTTAGTAGAGAGATGACTGCTAATAGGAGCGAATGGAAGAAGAATACATGTTGTGCCGACCCCACATAACGTGGGAAAAGGGCAAGCAAATGATGATGATGTTACCAACGATGATAGCTTTTCGAGGCTGTTGTCTCCGCGTCTCATGATGTGCCCAAAGTAGCGAGTACTCGCTGGTAACATATTGTCGAAAGATTTCGCTCTTTTATTTTCAACTGTGAGAGTATTGACACATTTGTGCGCTTGGCGGTCCAGGGGATTCTCAACAATACATTATTATAATTTAAGAAATAAATAAAAAAACATTTAAAGGCTCTTCTTTATCTTTAGAAACAAAAAATAGGTACCTAAGCTTTTTTTTTAAATTTACCTTTATTTTATTCTTCATCCTTAGTTCAGTTAGATAATTATAATTGTTTTATATCTATTTTTGTATTAAATGCATTTGAAAACTAAAATGTATTAAGTAATTATAAATAAGATTAAATTTAAATAATTTGAATAAACATAAAGAAAAATTACAATTGAAATTATGTCAAAATGAATCCATCCTCTGTCACTCCCTATTTATATGCTTTTCTCTGTCATCCATGGATGTATCTTTTTTTTAGCAATGCGTTCGACTTGCAATATATACGGAGACTACGTACGGCATTTAATTCGGTCGGGTTATGGCCCAACAAGCACTTCGGAAGCAACGATCTGAAATCGAAAATGCTATATTTATACAAATGGGTACTAATCACATTTTGTTTCTGCGGTATAATTTCTCAATTCATATATTTACTGAAGAGGAGAGATGTTTTAGAATTCATCGATCTGGGTCACTCATATGTGCCCATCTTAATGAGCTTCGTATTCATGGTAAGTAAGTAATGCTGTCCTGTATGTGATTTTGCATTTTACGACATACCTACTCAACGCCGTGATTGGAAGGTTCATTCCTTTACGTTGTCAAACGAAGTCTAAGTATCCCCCATGGTTCAACTAGAAACTAATCAATCTACTTGCAGAAAAGAATAAACTGAGATGGAAATTTTGTGAGTATAAAAACCCTCGTGATAGGATTGAATTTGACATGCTTCGAGAGCGATTTCATACATTATATAACAAGTGCTATAGTGAGTACAAAAATAAACTAGAGTCTGAAATTTCTTTTAACCCGAAAGCTTTCTGGCGTCACATTAAAAACAAAATAAAAGCGCTTCCTCGTACCCTACAGAAGTTCATTTGGGCGAGACCACAGCAACAGTGGGACCTGATAAGGCCAATCTTTTTGCAAAACATTTCGCTTCGGTGTTCTGCACAGACAATTCTGTGGTTACTTCTTCTAATTCTCCTTTTGAACCACACTCAGGTTTAAGGTGTCTTTCGAATTTACATTTTACAGAAAAAGAAGTTTTTCAGAAGATTAAAAAGTTAGATATCTTTAAGAGCGCCGGTCCTGATAATATTCCACCATTGTTTGTCAAGCGATGTGGACCGGTATTAAGCCTACCCTTGGCTCTGATCTTTAATCGGTCGCTGCAGCTTGGTACTTTTCCTGAAATTTGGAAACAAGCAAGGATTACTGGACTCCAGTATTCAAAAAAGCCGACCAGAGTGATGTCTCAAACTATCGGTCCATTTCCATACTGCCATGTTTTTCGAAACTGTTCGAATCTTTAGTCTGTCCGGAACTGGTAAAACTTACTGACTCGTCTATATCACCTTTTCAGCATAGTTTTAGAAGTGGACATTCTGTCACTACCAATCTAACTTCGTTTGTGTCTGATTTTGCGCGTGAGCTTGGTAAGGGTAATCAAGTGGATGCCATTTACTCTGACTTTGCCAGCGCTTTTGATAAAGTAAATCACAAAATATTGTTGAGGAAGATCGAATCTTACAGCGTCCATGGATAGTTGTTGAACTGGTTTGAATCTTACCTAGCAAAAAGACCTCAGTTTGTGGTAGTGGAGGGTCATTCTTCTTGCAGTGATACAGCGGAATCAGGTGTCCCACAAGGCTCTCACCTAGGCCCTATATTGTTTCTGTTGTTCATTAATGATATATCTGCTTGTCTATCCAATTGTAAGCACTTGTTATTTGCTGACGATCTCAAAATTTTCAAGACCATCTCTTTCGCTGATGATATGATAGAGTTGCAGGAAGAATTCAACTCTGACAACAAAATGGTCTTAAACGTCAATAAATGCTACCATGTCCGATTCACGCGCAAAAAATGGTATTTTCCTTCTATGTACAAGTTGGAGAAAATGGTTCTTCAAGAATTAAACGAAATGAAAGATTTAAGAGTACTGATTGATAACAAACTTAGTTTTATCCCTCATGTTGACTCTAATAATCTAATCTTATCATTTTTTATTCCTAACTAACAAATGTACAACGAGGCGCGTCATTCAACCATAGAATGATTAGGTATTTCTTTTTTAATGCAGTATTATTGAGAACCTAATAAAAACAGCGAAACATTTAACAGCTATATGCGACGTTGCCAACTTTCGGAAAAAGCCCTCATAATGTATTTGAAAATAAATCTTATGTTTCTTACTATGTTTTGCAGCAAAGAGTAGTGTTGACTGCTAAATCTATATATGGCAACCTAGTGAAGGAGTTTGTTTTAAAATTCCACTTGATACACCATAGAAATATGTCTGCAACCTCGTTCAAAGTAAGTAGCTTTCACAGTATTGAACTATCGACTTACGTCCATGACTGATGTTGAATTCTTGATGTCTCAAGTGAAATACCTGGGCGACCGAGCTTTGCTCGGGTAAAAGTAGCTAAAACCGAGTTTTCTCAGATACTGCTAGATCGATTTGTCGTCCTCGTAAATCCCCATAATCCAAATTTCGTACAAATCGTGAGAGCCGTTCTTGAGATCACTTGCATAATTAATAGATAAATATCTTCTCATCCATCTATCTAGGGTAAATGTGGGATAGTTGCCATACTTTTTGAAAAAGGTGAATAAAATACAGAAGATAAGCATTTAAAAATCTTTTAACACAGAGTTAGTTTGTATACTCATTAATAAACAATATTTTCAAGGTAGTTTGATATTATTTGTTTTATTTATTTAGTTATCAACAAAATAAAAAGGTCCTTTGGACGGGGATAGATGCCAACTGTATGGGTTAGATGCCGTGATGATATTTTGACTTGTGGGATAGTATACAAATAAAACAAATAATATCAAGTTACCTTGAAAATATTGTTTATTAATGAGTATACAAACTAACACTGTGTTATAAGATTTTTAAATGCTTATCTTGTGTATTTTATTCACCTTTTTCAAAAAGTATGGCAATTATCCCACATTTACCCTAATCGGTCGCGGCGTAAATAGTTTTTTCGCAATAAATCACAATACGTCCATTTTAGCAAAGTGTTGGTTATTAACCAGAGGGCGGAAAGGCGTAATCTTACAAATAAAAAAAGCGTCGTAAGCGTTAAATTTGCACAAGTCGCTATGTGCACATTTGGGCATCTATCCTCATATGGCATCTATCCCACATTTACCCTATATATATATAACGAGAAACTGACTGACTTACTGACTGATCAATCAACGCAGAGCCGAATCTACTGGGCGTAGAGAGCTGAAATTTGGCATGCAGATTCCTTAGGGAACGTAGGGGAGTATTAAGATAGGATTTCCTGAAATTCCCGCGGGAACGGAAAAAACGGGATTTTACATTTTAGTATTTCTGCGCATACGAAGTTGCGGGGAAAAGCCAGTAATCATATATGCAAGATTAACACGTTTTAAGTATAAGGTTGAAGATTTTTTTTTGTTAAAAAATCATACGTACGTATCACAAGAGTACCACAAGAGTAAAAAACCGGCCAATTGCGTGTCGGGCCACGCGCAATGTATAGGGTTCTGAAGTTGACTATATGTATAGCCGACGACGCCCCTGCCGCTCAGTACCTATGTATAATGGAATTTTACTTTTCCGTACCACGCATTTTTGCTTGCTTGCAGTTGGTGGACTATGACCCGGAAACTTATATAGCCTTCTTAGCTGTGATAGTTTTCCTTTCAACTACGTTAAATATGCCACCACCATGAATTTATTCAGCTTTCACTTGACTCTACCATTAAATAGCACTTTAAAGCTTAATATTTCACAAACGCATCGTTTAATCAAAAATGGTTTTAACAAACCCACAATTTTTTAACAAGACCTATTCAATGACACCCCACATCAAGGGATACGCAAGAAAAAAAAAATTACGTCCCCACTTTACGAATAGGGGAGGTACCGTAAAAAAAAACCAAAATGTTATTGTACCACTTTGTCGACGTAACTAATGTTTATATTTATGCCAAATTACAGCTTTCTAGAACAAAGCATCTCCGAGCAATAGAGCGGACAGACGGACGGACGGACATGGCGAAAATATAAGGGTTCCTTGTGGACTTCGGAACCCTAAATTCATTATTGTACCTAGTATAAGTTGGTGGAGGTGTGTTTTGTGATATAATAAATGATTTCTATTCTATTCTATTCTAAAAACGGAACTCTTTATTAATATGCCTCCCATGTCTGTCAGTCTATCACAAGACTATCTCTTGAACGGAAATAGATAAACAGATATTAATGACATCGACCGTACAGGTCGATGTCATTAATATGTTTACATTTTGAACCCTAATTCTCTGTATTATTATTGTAAAAGTTTGATAATATCGTTATTGACGTCGACTGTAACTACTGTGGCCGCTATCAAATCAAATAATATAAGTAAAAAAATGGCCTAGCAAGTCGCAAATAATAATTTATTGAAAAATAATTTATCAATAATTATCTACAAATAAGTTCTAACATTCATTTTGATACGAGGTATAGTTACCAAGATATGTAGCTACGGAACCTTTTATATAATCGATTGCGACTTGCTCTTGGCCGTATTTTAACTTTATTATTTTGTTTTGATAGCGGCCACAGTAGGTACAGTCGACGTTAACGATATGATTATACTTTTGGACCTTAATACAAAGGTCCTTGAATTAGGGTTCAAAATGTAAACATATTAATGACACCGACCGTACATTTTTACCTATTTCCGTTCAAGAGATAGAGTCTTGTGACAGACTGACAGACATCGGAGGCAAATTAATAAAGAGTTTCGTTTTTTACTCTTGTGGTACGGAACCCTAAAAAAACGTGCAACATACATATATTACGAAACGTAGATTTTTGTAGTCTCAGGCAGGGTGGCTATGGTAGGTACTACTAATGGACAACGGTGTCAAGTCTAATTTTTTGTATCATTACAGGTATATAACCGAGTTAATAAATTGTGCACAATAGCTACTCAAATAGTGTTTTTACAAATGGTTATAGGCCCTATTACCTTTAATATTATGCCTATATACAACAATTATAAATCTGGAATGTTTGCCTCCGAAAGACCCGTTAATGGAACCTTTGATCACTCCATTTACTTGGAACTACCTTTTGACCAATACAAGAACTTGTACTATTACATAGGAATGTTTTTTTATAATTTGTTTGTATCGTATAACGTAGCTTGTGCATTTTGCTGTTACGACCTTTTCATTTGTCTGAAAGTGCTCCATATCTGGGGTCACTTCAATATTCTTGTTCATAATTTGAACTATTTTCCACGTCCAAAGTTTCAAAAGTTTGCCACTCTAGCTTATACAAACGAAGAAAGCACTGATGTCTCTATCAGACTAAAACATATCATCGAACATCATAAAATGATCAAGGAGTAAGTTACTTTAAGCTTACAAAATCATCGTACTTACAATACGTTTATTGTTAATCGAAAACCAAATCAATAACAGTATTTTAATATTTACAGGTTTGTAGATCTTACTTCTAGCACTTATAGCATTGATCTGTGTGTGATCTATGCATATCACCTAGTCACAATCTGTGTTCTATTACTGGAATGTTCAACATTGGTAACAATGATAAATAAATACATAATATATTAAAAAATTGATTTATTATATGTAACCTATTTTTCATTACTTACTAACCTTTATAATTATGTTACAGGATCCTGACGCTTTAGGAAAATATGGTATATTAACCTTGATTACGTTTACACAATTAATCCAAATATCGGTGGTTTTCGAAGTAATCAGCACCAAGGTACCTATTTCGTAGTTGAATTTATTTATTTTATCGTCAATGCCGCGGTCATCTGATGGTTTGACCATTAATAATACTAAATTTCTTACAATTATTTTTTAAGCTATTAGAGTGACAGACAGGCAGACATCCACCCAGTTTAAACGTGATTTACCAGCGCCGACTATCCATAATCCATACTAAGTAATATTATAGCTGCGAAAGTAACTCTGTCTGTCTGTTACCTCTTCACGCTTCAACCGCTGAACTCCGTGCCAAATATTATCTGAATCGTCATTCAGATAATATAAATATTATAAAGCACGGAGTTCAAGTCCCGGGAAAGGACTAAGGACTATTTCTTATCCCAGAAATAGTAGATTGTTTACCAATATGATACAACAAGGATGGACTAAAATAAGTCATTATGGTTGTTTAGTCACGCGTTAAACACTCTGCTTTTCACTTCGAATGCGAGGAAAAAAAACGACGTTCCATACAAAATTACGATATTTATTATTACAAAGAAGATAACCGGCTACTTCCCGATGACCTACCTATAATCATGAAATTTGGCCAGAAGCAAGGTCCTACAGCACACGTACATAAATAAATCTGATAAACGTAAATATTATATATTTTGATGCAAAAAAAGCCAATTTACTCTTACAAACTTATCATTTGCGGTTGGCGCAGGAGCCGCGTCTACTTCATCAACAGCAATTTTTTTTTTTTTTGCAAGGACGACCTGTACGTGTCGCAATTTTCGCAACTCAGATTAAAGAGGACGTATCAATTCTTCATATATATTTTTTCGAGACCTATATCTTGGGCCAATTTTTAGTTTTAGGCCTTTAAACGCGACTAAAATGTGGTATTTCACATTACCACGCGCCTTAAGCTTGTCTAGAGATTTTCAATTCCAATTAAGTATACGAGAATTGGCACCGCATCTGCACATCGATTGATTGGACGGCCATCTTTATGTTGATCTAAATATATAAAACTCAAAGGTGACTGACTGACTGACATAGTGATCTATCAACGCACAGCCCAAACCACTGGACGAATGGGGCTGAAATTTGGCATGCAGGTAGATGTTATGACGTAGGCATCCGCTAAGAAAGTATTTTGCAAAATTCCCACGGGAACGGGAAAAATCGGGATTTTACTTTTTAATATTTCTGCGCATACGAAGTTGCGGGGAAAAGCTAGTATACAATAAACCGCATTGAAATCGGGTCACTTTGCATAGGATTTTCCATACAAAGTGACCCGATTTCATTATTATGTACTCGTTCCTTTTATTGTGAACAGGGAGACAGTATTGCTGACGCGGTATACGGTTTACCCTGGGAATATATGGATACCAAAAACAGAAAGACTGTATTATTATTCCTACATTATGTACAACAACCGCTATCACTAAAAGCTGCTGATGTGGTACCAGTGGGAGTAACAACAATGGCACAGGTAGGTGAGACATTATGTTGTTACATTAGCTCTCCTCGGAACGATATGTAAACCATAATTAAATGGTCGGATTTTGTGTCGGATACTAGGCGGAGTATTTTACTTAGAGCATTTTAGCCTAACCCGTACTTGGGGTTTTTGTCGCCTATAAAAACGAACACCCCATCAGTGCTATTAAGCTCTCCAATTACTTGATTTTAGTATAAATATAAAAATACTTGGTGGAGGTCAAACTGCACTTAATTATCATAAAATTGCGAAGCACGGTTAAACGGAGTGTGAACGCTGCAACATCGAAAAAACTTATGCAACCCGCGCACCACGCTAAAAACTGTAAAGTTAACAACATTTTGCTTTTCGATTCATATGGTAATATATTAATTAATATTTATTTCGGCCATCCTAGGACAAAAAATGTTTTTTAGGGTTCCGAACCTCACGAGGTAAAAACGGAACCCTTATAGGATCACTCATGTGTCTGTCCGTCCGTCAGTCATCGTCGATTTTCTCTGAAACTACTGGACCGATTAAGTTGAAATTTGATACGTATATGTAAGTTTGTGACCCAAAGACGGACGTGTAACGAAAATAAATGAATTTTAAACATAGACCCTATAGTTGGAGGTAAAATTGGAAAAAAATATTAATTAAGTTTTCAAACTATATCGTGTGACATTTCAAATGAAAGTACTTTTTATAACGATCTCAAATATATTTTTTTATCGCCGTGATCGCCGTTTGCAGTTGGAAGTGTTCGTGTCATGCAAAGTAGCGAAACTAAAATGACCATACGTGGTAATTATTTTATAAGAGGGTTATTACCCTCTTGTAAATTGCACCCGTCTCAAATATTAACATCAAAACCGGTTGTTGGAAAAACGGATTTTAATGTGTAATAATGGGATTTCTTTTTTCTTTTAGATCATAAAAACATCGTGCTCCTATTACATCATGCTTAAGGCATTTGCTAAAGAGTGACGGTTCTATCGCCCATATACGACAGAGAAACAGATACGGAGATGACGTATGATTTATTCATGCTATAATAGTATCATTAACATCATCAGCAACAGTCTGTATCAGTCCACTGTTGGACCTAGCCCTCCGCCAGTGCGGGCCAACAAGCTCTGTCCAAGCTTTGCCGCTACCCTACGAATCTACACCATAGACACATTGCGCTAGTCGTCACTTGGCAACATGTCGCCCCGCACTGTGAGTGGTCTCGTGTCGACACCAACGATTATTTGATTGAAATATGACCACTGCCGCTTTAACGAACTAATTCTTTGGACTACGCTACGTCGACCACTCCGGGTCTCTGTTTCATCAACTCAATTATTCAGTCTTACTAATTATACGAGATAAAAAAAATCGTGTTAATTTTTTATTACTAATCCTACAGTTAGTTACACTTAACAGGGTTATTGGTTATCAGTATCAGATTACATAGGTACCTATTCCTTATGGGGTTGAAAAAGAAGTACCTAACTTACAGATTTTTTTACGTTCTAAAAGTTAATTTGGTAAGTATATCTTAATTTTTCTTAGTACAATTGCTAAAAAGTTACCGATATATCATACTGTCAAGCGTGCGAAAAGTTTACCTTTCCGAACAAGTGCCTTTTGTTTTTTTGTAGATTTTATAAACTTCAGCCTTTTCGTTTCGTATTTTATCGCAAATACCGGGTTTGCCTGCAAATTTTTTTAACGAGGATTCCACTGAGATCTGCAGTTACCTCGAACTGAACCTAATGCTCACAAGTGTTTAAAATTCGAGCTAAATTCATTTAAAGTTACAATCTACAGTCAATGTACTGCAAATTATTAAAAACTATCATGTATGACAATATCAAATATTACGAATTATGTGTGCAATAGGTACATTTATATGCTTGATTCATTTTGATAGAAGCTATCGTTTTTTTAGTAGAATAAATTGAAACCATTTGGGCTTAGGTAATTACCGATGAGTTAAAGGGGTCTGTATTCAAATTCTTTACAGGCCACACCGTGTATACCTAATTAACGCTCGCTTTCTGTCGTCTCAACATAACTATAGGGACTCGTTATAAAATGACTATCGTACTTGCATAAAAATGTGCATAATGCATTATACAGTCAGAATTATTGCAAAATCATCCCTCCTCTATAATAACTCCTTAACCAAACAACTCTTAATATGCCGAATACCAACACAGTCATACCAGGCGAAAGAAGGCTGGGCTTTACACGAGGTCTGGTTTGCAACCTGCATCCAGCGAACGTATTCAATGCATCGCTTTATTTTGTTCGAGTCCTAATTCCTAACAATTTTTAAAGGAACGCGCCCGCTTAAAGCCCCTTTGGCCTTAAATTATTGGCTTATGTTTAAAGGTAAGTAGATTTTTGTATTCAAGAGATTTTAACCGATCAGACTGCTGCACAAGAGGAGGTCTGGAGTTGCATCACAGGTTACTAAATCGATTGAAAGAAAGTCTGTTTCAATGCAAAATCATTTTAATCACTTAAAGTTTCACTTTTTTGAATACTTAATACTTACAAAAAAAAAGATAAAATAGTGCTTATAAGGTACGAGTAACCTTAACTTTTCTTTACATCTTTTGTAGGTTCTAGTGTCTGAAGCCGTCGGTGAAATATATTTATTTTATGTTATGGAAAACCAACAGCTATACAATCGAAATATACAGTACTTATAATTACACAGAGCCCAAATATTTTTTTCATTATTTTTTCTCTTTATAATTTTAGTTTCAAAGTCCAAATAGGTCCCCATGATGCTCGATTAACTTCACACTTTGTACATATCCGCGGCTCCCTAATTTAAAGTTCTCAGCATCATGAAATACGAGAAAGATGTCTTCAATACCTGAAACAGAGAACACAAAGACGTGTTTCGACGAAAATCTCGAGCTAGTAACGGTTAGTAAGGTTCAGACTTTCCTTTTTAGGGTTCCGAAGTCCACAAGGAACCCTTATAGTTTCGCCATGTCCGTCCGTCCGTCCGTCCGTCCGTCCGTCTGTCCGCACTATTGCTCGGAGATGTTTAGTTCTAGAAAGCTGGTATTTGGCATGAATATACATATTAGTTACGCTGACAAAGTGGTACAATAAAATTTTGAAATATATTTTTTTTACTCGTAAAGTGGGGATGTATTTTTTTTTTCTTGCGTACCCCATGGTGTGGCATATCGTTGAATAGGTCTTAAGAAAATATTGTGGGTTTGTTAAAACCATTTTTTGATTAAGTGATGCGTTTGTGAAATATTAAGCTTTAAAGTGCTATTTTTTGTTAGAGTCACGTGTCCCCCCCCCCCCCCCTGCCAGCTATATGGTGGTATTTGGATGGCTGGAAAAAATCACGGTTATAGCATATATAACTTAGTTGAAAGGAAAACTATCACAGCTAAGTAGGCTGTAAAAACTTACGAGTCATAGTCGACCAACTTATGAAATGATTAAAAAACCAATGATCTTTCCGTAGCGGCGGGGCGTCGGGCGGGCACGTCATACCACAGGCTAGCTAGATGCTAATAAGTCTTAGAAAGGTACTGTGGGCATCATCAACTTCGGAACCCTATACTTTGCGAGTGGCCCGACATGCACTTGGCCGGTTTTTATATTTATTAATGGCAAGAATTGTGTTACAAAACATAATTCCGCTTAAATAATTATTTAATCTAAGTGAATAATAAGTGAAATGAAAATAATGCGTAAATATCAATTTAACTTCATACAATTAACTATGATTGTGAACCTTTTTGTTCACTGTTTGTGTTCACATGGTGTTCACTATGTCGCAGACTTTATAGCATTCACCGTATTTCATCACAAATTTAGCCGTTTACTCATGCGGCAGACCAAAAATTTCATTACAAAAAATAACGGCTACATGCGTGTCACGCCACACGCTATGTAAGAATATTTTGGTGCCAGCTGAATATTTGAATTTCACTATTTAAGCCACAATATGGCGAGGTCGTGTGAATTCCTGGTCAAGCTTTAGATCGTTTTTTCCCCCGTATGGTAACATTATGGTAGGTACGAGTACCTCTATATTCCGCGCGTTCAAATCGGTAGAACCGTTTCCGAGAAATTTCTTGTATATATACATAGAAACCGCTAGGTCGCTGAAAGTACTTAAACTATATGTATATAAGTGAAAACTTTTTACTACCGTCGACATGGTGGTCACTCCGACTGGAATCATGTCACCAGCTTTTAGATACAAAGATTTTTGAACGTTTTGAAGAAGCAACATGACCATCATTCTGTTTTTAGAATCCATATGTTCCCATGGTAAATCGTAAACTGCGTCGATGAGATCGTCACCCTGTGCAAAATTTTTTCATTATTTATTATTTATTGTCTGTGTCTTGCGACTTTATCCGAGTGGTATAGCACGACAGAACTTAGAAGGCGCGCGAATTAAGCAATAATGGGCTCTGCGTCGACGGCGACGGCTTAAGTGCTTCGCCGCGCGCCTTCTAATTTGTGTCGTACTATAACTGCAAAGGTGTCAAAGCAGAAACAAGCGATATGTATATATGTAATTATAATAATAATATAGGTAAGTGAACTTGACACTGACATCGCAGTCAGTCGGAGTTTAAAGGCGGTTTAAATTTTTTTATGTATATGTTGTTCAGTAAACAGTATTGCTGTTGTTGTTGTTGTTGTACTTATTATATATTTCACACATGCTGCATTTGCTGACGGTACTCAACTCGACGCGGTCGAGACCGAGCGCTCTCGAACTTACACACACAGCCGCAACGTCTAATGTACCTACCTATATCTACTCGCACTACAATGGCCCACCCGCATTTGTGAGATAAAATGCTATACCTATGCATTGGAGACTGTATTTACTTCTGCACGAACAATGACACCTTGATATGACCTCGGTGGGGCGGTTCTACTTCACTAGGCGACGTATGACAAACCAACTTACCTTAGACCCAAGTAATTCAAAAATTACAGACAGTTGAATTATTTGTTGAAACGTCACTAAAGTCAAAATACTGTATTTCATTAAGGCATCCGCGTCCTGAAAAACGAAAGTTGAACCAATTAACCACACTAACGTTTTTTTACAACACTAAAATAGATGCCAGTCAACTCCTTTCTCAATACAAACGTAGTAGATAATTCAGTTAAATTGTGTTTTTACTAGGAAAGTTTTGAGGTACCTAGTTGTGATGTCTTTAATTCTATATGTATTTTGGGATGGTGAATCCGAATCTGAGGTGTGTGGACAAAATTTCGTGACGCAACATTGAAAAAATCGCAAAAAAATCCCAAAATTTGTACTGCTTTTCAGATTTGGGGAACTTTGACCCTAAAGGACTGGTTTTTGGTAATACATTCTCAGGGCGTTTTTAAAGAAGATGAGGGATTTGTAGGTATGAGCTGAATTTAAATCATAGTTTCATTATGCGTCTCGTCGTCTTTTGGGAATAAAAGCTACGTTTGCATGAAAAGTCAAGTAACGGCCAGATTTCTGGCGCCTCTTAATCAATAATAGGTATCAGTAGAATTTTTATTATTAAACATTACATCGCGGCCGAAACGTCGAGGTAGAATATAAATAGTTTTTACGCGATTAAGTCCCGGTGATAGTGTGTTTAATATGAGTGTGTATCGCGGAAGTTTGAGACGATGTGTCAGTAGAATTTTATTACTTACCAATGTAGAGCATTCGACCAGCAAAATACATTCTATTATTTGATGGTATGCGTAGTATACACACAGTGAAACACCGTATGCCCCAGAAGTTTCCGTCATGAACCTGGATATAACATTCTCGTTAAAATGAATTAAATACTGGGTAATAGTCATTGTTAATGATTAACTTACTTTTTAATCATATTGTGACGTTTAATAATATTTATGAGCAGTTTAGAAGCATTTTTGTTTTCTTCATCTGTGTAGCGCAGTGTAGCAGAATTATCGAGCCTTGGTCGTGGAAAATTATCTAAATTGTGCATTAATATGGAAATATGACCCCAAATATGAATCACAATGACAGTAATGAATAGATCTATGCAAAAAATTCCAGTACAAACGATATACGACGCGAACCAGTTATAACAAAATATTACAAGGTAATGATACGGGTTGGTGTATTGGTCCATTGGTAAATAATAATAAACGGAGTGTTCGAAAGTTACGTTTACAGGTCTTTGACCTGTGTACATTCCGGCAATGTAATTGTTGTACATAGGTACCACGTTGAATAGTGTTAAACCCAAAGCTATTTGTATATGGCAAAGAACAGTTAAGATTTCGCAAATCTTGTTCACTCGATTGTTCATCTGAAAGCACAGAATTGCTTAATATTATAAAATTAAGAACACACATAAACTCACGCCTGTTTTTCGTTGGGGTAGAGGTCGCCAGTTGCTTTCATACAATCATATCTCCCTCGCTTCCATTTGCTGCGGCCCAGCATATTTATATCACCAATTTGTTTGATTAATAAGGAATAGTTTACTATTCATCCAAATAATTCAATGAACCTATTTAAATCCAGCAATGTAATATTTTTGATAAAAGTTTGCGGTAAAGAATCAAGCTATAAAATAAAATAAAGCTTTTTGAAAACAAGCTTTATTAAAGTTCTCGTCAAGACGAATCAATCGAGTACAAACTCGATGGGGTTGTGTCGTTTAACTACCGAGTTCCTATGGCAACGTCCTTCCGGTTCCATCCGGATAGGCTCCATGTTATAATAATTTTTCATTGTCATCCAATTTACACATGCATGCAAAATTTCAGCTCAATCAAATTTAATTTGCAAGATTTGATTACAGACAGACATATAAACATCGGGACAGTTAAATAAAAGCTTTCAATATAAATATACTAACTTATGTCCGCGACTTCACCCGCGTAGTTTAGTGTTCCCGCGAGAGCGTGCGTTTTATTGGGATACAAAGTAACCTACTCATATGTCATTTCCTGGGACTCCGTACCAAATTTCATCTAAATCGGTCCAGTGGTGTATGTTAAGCATGTAAAGATAACAGACTGATAGGCAGAGTTACTTTCGCATTTATAAATAGGTATTAAAGTATGGATGGATTACAATAACATTTAGAACAACAGAATCACTTTTAAAGAAGAAGAAAAGACATTTAATTCGTGACGCACAGAAAACAAAAATACAACACGAAAGAAACAAAAATAAACGGCCGCTGTTCATGAAATGGTCCTGACTCAGCATATGCTTGCTCTGAACCAGCGCTGGTCTCCCTTCAGGACCATTAGGTGAAAGCACGACCGGCTAAGCTTACGTGTGTCGAAATCTCTGACTCATGTTTATAATGTTCGGTATGAAAATGATAAATGAAGTCTCTTGTCACTCCACAGAATTTCTTTTGTATTGGTAAAGTAAGTCTTTGCTGGAATAAACAACAATTCAAAGTTCAGATATACTTTTCATAATACTCGAATAGAAGTACCTATGCAATGCTTGCAGATTGGTTCGGCGCGCCAGGTGGCAGGGTATGGCAAGCACCACACCCATTAGATTTTGCGCGACCATCACCGTCGTTATTTTCATTTATTCCAGTCATCATCATCATTTTCATTATCATCATTTCAACCGAAAGACGTCCACTGCTGGACATAGCCTCCCCCAAGGCTCGCCACTCAGACGGGTCCTGTGCTACTCTCGCTTCCACCGGTTTCCCGCGACATACACGAAGTCGTCGCTCCATCTTATTGGAGGCCTACCGACAGCTAGTCTCCGGATTCGCGGACGTCACTCGAGAACCTTCCGGCCCCATCGGCCATCAGTCCTGCGAGCAATGTGCCCCGCCCACTGCCACTTAAGGCTCGCAATAGTCGCAATTCTACGGGCTATGTCGGTGACCCTAGTTCTACTGCGGATATCCTCATTTCTGATTCTATCACGCACAGAAACCCCGAGCATGGCTCTCTCCATTGCCATTTGCGTGACTTTGAGCCTTCTTATCAGGCCCATTGTTGGCGCCATTTATTCCAGTATAACATTATTTTGTTTTCATTTATTAAATTGATCAAATCTTAACAGTACATAACTAAAGGTGGTTCTTAATATTGGCAGGTTTTTGGGAGTCTCATGTGAAGGAAGAGGTATCGTTATCGGGAATTAAAGGTCGACTAATCTTACTCGTAGATTCACCGATGACATCGTTTTCTTTCACCATCGGCATCTGAACTTATATGTATGCTGCAAGAACTCAGCACCGCAAGCCTGAGGTTGAACTATGAACCGGTCGAAAACTCAGTTCATGATTGGTCATGAACTCAGTTTTCGACCGGTTCAACTTAAACTGAATCAAAGTATACGTTGGATGGACAGTCCAATACGTCGCCTTTGCATCTACTTGGGCCACATTGTCTCCTTCAGGAACAGACAGTACAAAGAGATCAACCGACGAATCGAAAATTCCTGGAGGTCCATGTAAGAGCTCATGAAGTGCAACCCTTCCTATTTCACTCAAACGGAAACTCGTGGACTTGTGAAGAAAAGTCAAGGTTTGCCAAAGAGTGATAGCGCGCAGTATCTTAGGTGTCCAAAGAACAGGCAGGATACGGAACTCTGAATTGCGCTCCAAGACCCAGATTGCCGATGTTGGGGTACAGACGGCCAGACTTAAATGGAACTGGGCTTGACGCGTCTGCCGTATGCCGCACGATAGGCCAAATTTGTAAATTTTGCAAAACACAACAGGTTTTCAATTCCTCTGCTGTTTTTAGGGTTCCGAAGTCCACAAGGAACCCTTATAGTTTCGCCATGTCCGTCCGTCCGTCCGTCTGTCCGTACTATTTCTCGGAGATGCTTAGGTCTAGAGAGCTGTAATTTGGCATGAATATGCATATTAGTTACGCTGACAAAGTGGTACAATAAAATTTTGAAATATTTTTTTTTATAGGGTACCTCCCCTACTCGTAAAGTGGGGATGTATTTTTTTTTTCCTGCGTACCCCATGGTGCGGCATATCGTTGAAGAGGTCTTAAAAAAATATTGTGGGTTTGTTAGAACCATTTTTTGATTAAGTGATGCGTTTGTGAAATATTAAGCTTTAAAATGCTATTTTTTGTTAGAGTCACGTGTCCCCCCCCCCCCCCCTGCCAGCTAAATGGTGGTATTTGGATGGCTGAAAAAAATCACGGTTGTGGCATATATAACGTAGTTGAAAGGAAAACTATCAGAGCTAAGTAGGCTGTACAAACTTACGAGTAATAGTCGACCAACTTATAATGATGATTTTTCTCGAGCGGCAGGGGCGTCGGGCGGGCACGTCATACCACAGGCTAGCTAGATGCTAATAAGTCTTAGAAAGGTACTGTGGGCATCCTCAACTTCGGAACCCTATAATTTGCGCGTGGCCCGACACGCACTTGGCCGGTTTTTTTTGTATGTTTGTTCCTAGATTACACCGTCAATTGCTAACTTATTACTTCTTCTTTTTTTAAATCGAAAGGTTGTACCTTCGGGTTAGTCCCATTTTAATTGGATTTAGTTCTGATGATGGGTTCCATGAGAAAATGAGGGATTTCCTTAAACCAAATGAGGAAGGTTTTAAAAATAATATCCTGAGTCCCGACATAATACTCGAATGTTCTAAGTTGCAAAAGGGGTGTGGCCACTCTACTTACGATAAAAACTACTGTCATCAAAGTTGATATGTAGGTCTGACCCAAATCTATGAAACCCAAAACATTATGATTTTTCTTCAAATATATTATTTCTGAAATCGTAACGCATGTGGAGAGTATTATTAGGCAACGATTATAAATAGATAATACGTGCGATTTAAGGCTGTTATCGCCCATTTCTTTGCAAGGCCACATTCCAATGCTGTTTACAGAAAATCTCATTTTCTTCATGTATGGTAAAGAGAACACATCCATTGTCTCCCTGCAAACATGTGGTTAAATTTTGTTATTATTGATCACACTCATACAGTTGGCTGTACGGTCTTCGCAATCACTGTGCCGACTATAGGCGACCGACTATTATAATAGTGATCATAATTAATGAGCGCTCTAGGTTATGATTTTACGTCCTTGTAGTTTAGCTTCCATAAAAATAATAGTAGTTTATGTAACTGCTACATAATTAAGTGTTTAAGGCCTAATTATGTACAGTTGCATACACAACTTTATCTACTTTCACTAATTTTACTAGGTAATCCTCTAAGATGCTTCAAAATCGGTTCAAAATGGCGGCAATTCGAATACGTCAGTGTCTCACATTAAATTTTCAAAAAGCATAGACTAAATAGAGCCGACTTTTGTATTTTGAACAAACTTTCGTTTTATCTGACTGAAGAATAAGCAAGCTTTGGGTGAAATTTTCGGCTTGTTTTTGAATTTTAATCAAAAAGCGGCCTTCGGCCTTACTTCTCATTTTGTATGGTTTCGAAATTGACACTACTTGCTCCAGACTTACTTAGGTATGCACTTTTTTTTGTTGTGGTATTCGGCTGCAAGGCACTTTGTCAATATCGAGTGTTCGTGAAATAATCTCTGTCTGTGTTTTGGTATGCACTTAGGCCCGGTTCCTATATCCACGAAACGCCTCGTTTTGCCTACGGACGGTTGATTTTTGACATTTGTTCCATAGAGAATCTGTCAAATTTTAACCGTCCGTAGGCAAAACGAGGCGTTTCGTGGATATAGGAACCGGGCCTTAGTCTCTCCATGCGGTTTGTACCGTATATTGTATTGAATACAGTTTATTTTCCAAACGACCTCATAGATGTCGCAGATACACGCGTAAACTAGGTAGAAGTAGTGAGCAATGTTTAGTTTCAAAAAAATATATTGTTGAAAAATTGTGTCTTGTAAAATTGTGAATCGTATAGGTATAGACAGAAAAAGTAAGGTAAACCTATAATGCCAACCTTCGTACAAATCAGCGTATGCACGAATAAAGTGTTAAATGCGATAATAGATGTCGCTACCTAGGTAGCCTGCATATAAATTTGAACTCCATGAGGAGCATCTAGATGGCGCTGTACGGCGAAGTATGAAAATTTGAAGCCCCCATAGATAATGTCTTAATGTGTTTAATGTGTTCTAAAATAACGTCCAGTGGTGCGGAATCCTACATAATGCGAGTCTGACCTGCAAAAAAAGAATCAGCCAAATCGGTGCAGCAGTTCTCAAGCCTTAGCCAGCCTAACTAACACACGGCAATTCATTTTTGAAATCGGGTCAATTTGTATAGGGTTTTCCATACAGAGTGACCCGATGTCATTGCGGTTGAGTGTAGATTTATTTAATTAATTGGAGTTTTTCCATATTTTATAAGCTTTAATATACGGGTCAAGCAAACGGCTATCAATTCTAAGAATGTTTATTTTTTATGTTGGTAAAATTTGTTTGGCCCAGTATATAGGAATGTTGGTGTGAGCGATACCTAAATCCCAATAAAAAATGTATTTTTTATCAACTTTAAAAAAATATAGCTGATTCTGCGGGTAAAATATCGTCACAACGTTTTGTTCCTGTTATTCCTATTATTATATACACATATTTTTATTTATATCAGAAACATACTTCAATAGTCGAACATTGAAAGGCGTTTATGATTTTACAAAACTCATGCCATGTGAATT
This sequence comes from Aethes cnicana, assembly GCA_963971205.1. NCBI lineage: Eukaryota > Metazoa > Arthropoda > Insecta > Lepidoptera > Tortricidae > Aethes > Aethes cnicana. The sequence goes on from OZ020286.1 coordinate 6,332,425, forward strand.
ATTATTGCAGTAGGTACTGCCAATCTAAATATATAAAACGCAAAGGTGACTGACATAGTGATCTATCAACGCACAGCCCATACCACTGGACGGATCGGGCTGAAATTTGGCATGCAGGTAGATGTTATGACGTAGGCATCCGCTAAGAAAGGATTTCCCGAAATTCCCATGGGAACGGGGGAACAACGGGATTTTTTATTTTAATATTTCTGTGCATACGAAGTTGCGGGGAAAAGCTAGTCGTATTATAAATTTATGAAAGTCTTTATTATCACGTACCTTCTATTTAGTTTTTAATTTCTTAGCAATTAAAGAAAGAATATGGTATTACCGTGAGATCCAGACATGCTGTTCCGTAACTAATACGCCTTACGCGCTAACTTCCGATTACGAAACTAGAAATGATTATGAACTCTGAAAACGGCAGACTCACTACGCTTCTGGAAATATTTATTTATTTATTTTAACTTTATTGCACAAGAAAACAAATATGTACAAATGTCCAATGGCATTCTACTTCCAGAGAATTTACACTTTACTTGATAAGGATAGGGTTGGGTTAGTCAATTTTTTTGGTGATTTTCATTGGGTTCTTTTTTTAAGGCGGTTCCCTTAAAAAAATTGTTATTTTAGTTTTTTTTTTTATTATGTTTTGTCCAAGGTTGTTGTGGAGTTAAAGTTAAATAAAATACTACTACAACCTATTTGCATCCCACAGGCCTCCTCTCATCACGAGAGGGTTTGGGCTATTAGTCCCCACGCGGGTCCAGCGCGGATTGGGGACTTCACACACATTTTTGAATTACTTCACAGATGCATGCAGGTTTCCTCACAATGTTTTCCTTCACCGAAAAGCTCAGTGGTAAATTCAAACTGAATTTCGCACATAAGTACCTAAACTTAGAGATGCGAGCCAGAATCCAAACCCGATCCTTTGCATGAGAGGCGGTAGGTCGAACCACTTGGCCACCACGGCTAATTAAGGGCCTATGTTGAAAAATAGTTGAAGCTATGGAGGCGTGGCTTAGTCGCGTCCCGCGCGGTGCTCCCCCCGAGTGTTCCCGCGAAATTCAAAACACCTACACTAATTCTGATTTTGCGCTAGTTTGGTAAATAAAGTAGATTTAAATATCGAAGTCATTACTTTCGGATTCAATACAAAGTACGAAACAAATAACAAATTTATATATACCTACACAAACATTAGAAGCGAATATATATATTTTTTTCATTTTAGTGGGATATAAAATTAATTTATTAATTTAAATCTTGTATCTGTGATTAACAGGGATCGGAAATTCGGATACACATTTACCCAGAGTTTGACCGCGTGAACGGTATGGGGCCGGACTCAATTTAATGTTCCTATAAAAAAGTCCCGGGAATCCCGGAATTCCGAAACTTAGTGTATGCCTTGGTAGGTATACAGTCATAGCTATGAACTAAACATGTTTAAGTATTTTAAGTGTAGGACCCAATTATGAAAAAGTCTTCAAATAACTAATTCCGTGTGACCTATCTCTCTAGGCCATACTTACAACCGGCACGGCCTAAATCGGCATGGCCAGTACCTATACTACTACTACTACTACTAATGCCTATTTGATCACGAGAGGGTTTAGGCTATAGTCCCCACGCGGGCCCAGTGCGGATTGGGGACTTCACACACCTATACTAACATAGTCAAAAAATAAAGTTGATGTGAGCGACTCAATTACCTTCCTGATTATAAAGATACACGTAGGTACAATGTTTTGTACATTTGCTTGATAGCCCAAATACATACCTATTATTTTATTACCTATTCATATGTGAAAATATTGCAGTTCCAATATTATTACATAGGTACATATGCGTATTGAGTAGATAACCTCCTTTTTTGAAGTCAGTTAATTATTCTCATTACAAAATCTTATTCATTTAAAAATCAGGTAGATATTGAATATATTCTGTAATTAACAGGAATCAGAAATTCGGATACACATTTACCCAAAGTTTAACCGCGTGAGCGGTATGGGGCCGGACTCAGTTTTTATTTGCCTGTTAATATTCTCGGGATTTCCGGGATTCGTAAATTTAGTAACCAGGCCTCGAAATAGCTTATTTAGGTATATACATTTATTTATTATAATTACTAGCCGATGCCCGCGAACTTCGTCCCGCGTAGACTTAGAATTTGCGTACCCGATGACACACACAGACTACACATACAGACAGTTATAGTTATAGAAGTATTGAAAAATTGGTTTCCCCGTGGAAAACCCATTTCCGTGGAAATATCGGAATAAAAAGTATCTTATGTTATTGCAGGGCCTCAAACTATCTCCATACCAAATTTCATCCAAATCGGTCCACTCGTTGCGACGTGAAGGACGAGCAAACAAACAAACACATTTATAATATTAGTATGGATTTTTAGTGTAGGAATTATGAAAATCTTCAAATAACGAATTCCGTGGGACGGTCTACCTCGGCCATACGTACAACCGATATGGCCTAAATGGGCATGTTCTCTAGAATACAAAAAAAAAGTAGTTGTCACCTCCAAGTGTATGGAGAGAGAGCTACGACGTAACAAAGATGGCGGCTGGGCCTTTTCTACTAGCATTATGTCTTGGTAACTACTCGACCAATTTTATCAAATAAGGTGTCATATGAAAGGTAATATAATGTAGATTTTTTGTTGTCTATATTTAGTCACGCAAAGTTAATATAAAATGAAATATTTATGATAAATAACATTTTTATGAAAATTGCTTGTTTTCTTGCAGAAATAACTCGATAATCATCAGAATTATCAAATTTTAGTTTAATATAAAAGTTATAGCAAACATTTTTAGATTTTTAATGAATTTCAAATTATTACAATCGACCGGTAAATAACGAAGCAATCCAAGAACAGGACCAAAAATGAGAAATAATCCGGAAGAGCTTATTAGCAGTCAGTGAGTTAAAATAATTATATATAATTTTACATTCGGTTCTAGATGAATGAAATTAATTGAGTTTTGTTTTGGATTGGCTTCAAATGGGTTTCCTTAAAGTCATAATTGTTAATAATCAATTTACATATATATAATCTGTATATATAATAGGCAAAGGTGATTGACTGACGTATCAACGCACAGGCCAAACCCTAAATAGAAACTTGAAATTTCGTACACGTATTCCTCTTATTCTTTATTATTCTTCATAAATATATTATTTACAAGGGCTATTCGGGACGGAGACAAATCCAAAAAATCAAAGATCATCGAAATCGGTTCAGCCGTTCTCCAGTTATAAATGGTGTAACTAACACTATACATATTATAAAACAAAGTCCCCCGCCGCGTCTGTCTGTCAGTCTGGATGTTCACGATAAAGTCAAAAACCATTTAACGGATTTTAATGCAGTTTTCACTAATAGATAGAGTGGTTCCTGAGTAAGATTTTAGTATATAATTTGTTAAAGTTTTCTGTAAATTAGATGAAATACGACGATGTTAGTTCAAGTTGCCGGATAAAATCAAGCCACAGACACGTTGAACTTATAACACCCCTCGCGTCGGGGGTTAAAAACACATTAAATTAGAGTTTAATTAATTAAATCCAGCATAACTTGGTCTCTGCTACAAAACAATCCATGAGAATCCAGAGTTCTAAGTAAATTGGAACGTTAAAAACTCGAAACCCTAGCTAGCTCATTTTGTGCTCTTGACACGCACTTGGCCGTTTCTTTGAAATCATTAAAATCGTATAAACCTGTTTATTCGGTAATTTAGGTCGGTCGGTTGTAATAATTTGAAATTCATTAAAAATCTAGGAATTTTTCTACAACTTTTATAATAGGTAAGCTAAAATTCGATAATCCTATTATTTTTGAAAGAAAACAATCAATTTTCATAAAAATGATAATTTTCATAAATATTTATTTATTTAAACTTTATTGCACACAGAAAACTTAGTGTACAAAAGGCGGACTTAATGCTTCAAGGCATTCTTTACCAGTCAATCTTTAGGCGAATCAGATTATATTTCATTTTCTATTAACTTGATGTGAACAAATATAAGACAAAAAAATATTTATATTATATTTACCTTTCATATTTTCTGACACTTTGTTTGATAAAATCGATCCAGTAGTTACCGAGAAATAACGCTAGTAGAAAAATCCTGGCCGCCATCTTTGTTACGTCGTAGCTTCCCCCTTCATATACACTTAGGATGTGACAACCACTTTTTTTATTCTGAAGAACGTGCCGATTTAGGCCATACCGGTCATACGTATCGCCGAGGTAGGTCAGGTCTCACGGAATTCGTTATTTAAAGACTTTTTCATAATTGGGTCCTACACTAAAAATACTTATCTATCTATACTATAATAGAACCCGGCGTGTCTGTAGATAGAAAGAAAAGTTTAAAAAAAAGGAACAGGGGGTCTAAAGATGTATGGTAGGCCACAAAACAGCGATTTTTAGAAATCTTTTGTGTCTGAAACTACTGAACCGATTTGAATGCAATTTTCAAGGGTAGATAGAGCATCATTTGGAGCAATATATAAGCTATGTTTGATTAAAGTCGGATGTCGGAAAGAAAACTTATCGGCAATTTTACATTCCACGCAGACGAAGTCGCGGGCAGGAGCTAGTCATACATAAATGTATAGAAATACTAAAATAAGCTTTTTCGAGGCCTGGTTACTAAATTTAGAAATCCCGGAAATCCCGGGAATTTTAATAGGCAAATAAAAACTGAGTCCGTCCCCTTACCGTTCACGCGGCCAAACTTTAGGTAAATATCTATCTGAATATCTGTTTTATTTTAATTAATACGATTTTGAAATGAGAATAGTTAACCGACTTCAAAAAAGGAGGCTATCTACTCAATAGGCATATGTACCTATGTAATAATATTGGAACCGCAATATTTTTACACATGGATAGGTAATAAATAATAGGTTTGGGCTATCAAGCAAATGTACAACAGATTGTACCTACACGTATCTTTATACTCAGGAAGGTAAAAGATGCTCACATCGACTTTATTTTGTGAATAGGTAAGTATAGGTACTGACTTTTCACTACTGTTTAGAGTAATGCAGGGGAAAGAAGGCAGATCTAAGTTGAGATAAACAGGCGAGTCCCAAAGATACCAGCTTCCTTCTAAATACATAAATTTCATACCTACTTGATTAGGAAATTACATGGCTACCGAGGCCGCGCACAAAGTCAACCATAAATGATAGGTAAGTATTTTTAACTAAAACGACTAGTTCTCCAGTTCATAATCCATTAGCAATATTGAATGCGGTCACACGAATAAATCGTAATAAATAAATAAGAAACTTAATTTTGCTTTCTCTCATACTACCGGCACTTTGCCGTCTTCTTTTTAAACTTTCCCATGCTTACTTCTCTTTATAATCACGAAATATTGATTACATACGAGCGCGATACGGAGCTGGGATTGTCGAGCACAGGTCCTACTGCAGCGAAGGTTTCTGGCCGACTGGCGTAGAGTGATGCGTATATAGGGACCTTGCACGAAAGAAAGAGATGGCAGCGCGCACGTCGGACGAAATAAAACAACGTAAGCGCCAAAGCCGAATTAAATTAATTGTAATTGATATATATATAAATATTGACATCTAGTCTGATCAGTCTTTAGTTAATATAGATGTCTAGTTTTTAAGGAAGTCTCGAAGTCCTTTACTTTGTCGTTAAGAAGCTTCAAGCGCTTTAAGATAATAGCAGCTGCGACTTCCTGATTTTTTTCTATCGAACAAAATTATCTCAGTCATGTTTTGGCCTTGATCAATCCTTCAAGTATATAATCAATATACACATATCCGAAAATCAGACTCCTAACGTGAGTACTTTACGAGTTCTACGCACCTAAAAAATGGTTTTTTTATTTATGTATCCTCTTAAATAAAACAAGTAGTTGGTAATTAATTTTATTAGTACATTTATTTAGTAAAGAATAAGGAAATTTATTTAAAAATACAATACTTACATAACATTCTTCGTAAAATAAATTAAAAATAATACCTAAATCAACCTGCCCGAAAGTGCCCATGACGCTAGCGGCGTTACCGCGCTGAATGGCGATGGACAACCTCTGGACGAGATAAAACCCAGAGCGGGGGTCACCACCTCGCTCCCTAATCCTACGGCCTATTTCGCAAATAAGTGAACTTAATTTAGTTAATACGTGAGATTTTGTTTATAGTAACTTAATAAAATATAAGTAATTGTATTATCTGTGCAATAGTATGTGTACCTACAATCTGTAGTTGCATTTAATAAATGTTAATCTGTAACGAAAATTGAGTGTTTCAGCGCTAATTTATTTTGTTATAGGCACCTGTGGGGTGTACACTACTAAATTATTGCTTTTAGATGGCTAACAAAATCACGGTAAAAATTCGCTTCTGCCCGCAACTTCGTCCACTTGAAATTCGGTAACAGCGTTCCCGCGGGAATTGTATTTTTTTTCCGGGACAAAAATATCCTATACTTAATTTTGTGGCAATCCAACAAGTAGTTTCGAGGAAAACCCGGACATACATACATACGGTCACGCAATTGGGTGAATTTTCAACACGAGTTTTTTGCATATCCCATGCTTGCAAAAAAAACTATGCTATATTCCAAAAAGAATAAAATATGGTTGTACTCTTTGCCATCATTTATGTTAAGGCAAAGCCTTTAATTAATGATAATAAGCTATTAATACGCAAAAAAATATATTGAAAGTCCGAAAATGCACGATTAGCATAGCTGCGAGGTATGTCACACGCGTAGTTTCGCTCAGACACATCAACACAACTTTTTCTGTGATTGTCGTAATACATTTCCGTAAAAAGGATTTAAAGGGCTCTTCCTGGCCTATATTATATAGCAGAAAATCATGCAGAAATCTCATAATTTAAAAATACAAAGATCGGAATGTGTTTGTCCCGCGCGCGAACGAATTTTAATGACTCGCAAATACCTGCTGGTTACTGATTGATTGACCTATTTAACTCCATTTTTAAGTTACTACGTTGAAGACATACTAGGTCGCGTTCGATTACCGATCGCACTGGACCAGTAGTCTTTGCTGCAATTTAAAAAATAGGATAGTTCGTGACACGATGTTTTTGGTCCGCGTTCAAGGTAATTTGTGTGGCCAGTAAATATTGCATATTCAACTATTTTACAATAATGTCTATTAAAGTGTTTTATAGTTAATACTATCGAGAATCAATATTACTATCGTCATTAACCTAAAGCTAATGGTTTCGTAAAAAAAATTAAATGCACTTTTGCTGTAATTTGTGTGCCACTTTAGTCCACACAAATTACAAACGCGCCACACAAATTACATTTTAGGTCTTATTTCGACAGTATGAGCATTGTAAATGCTTAATTATACTTGTTATTTTAAAAACAACATAAATTAAATAACCGTACGTTCTATTCTATACTCTATTGAATTAGTCTGTAGAAACGCATTTTTATTTTTAATATTTTTTCATTTACACCATATGACCGATTTTTTCAAGAAATATCGTGTGCTGTTTTCATGAATGCAAACAAATCGAAAAGTCAAAAAAAAAGTTACTTTTATTTAGCAAATTTATGTCACTAAAGTTAGAAACTTAATTTGTGTGGCGCGTTTGTAATTTGTGTGCAATGAAAATTTTCGGCATCGAATTGTGGCTAAACTTTTCATCACAAAAGAGTGCCTCTTTTTGCATTTTGTTCATACTTCCAATTTGTACTGTAATCCGTTATCATAATTATAAAATAAAAGAAAAAAATGCACCACGAAAATTACCAAAATATGTCGTGTTCAAAAATTCGCCCAATTAAAACAGACCTTAATTTTAGTTAGTAGGTAGTATATGTAGATTAGCCATTTGTGTTACCCAGTGTCTTGAGCATCATAAAATATGATAAAGATGTTTTCAATACCTGGAAATATGAAACGAAAAATTAATTTTTGAATATGTGTTTTGAATACCTCACCTTCCTTGTCAACTTTGTAATTTTACTTGTAGACTCCTTATTTCAAAAAGAAACCTCCCCTAAAAATGTTTTGGAAAATTGTTTCTTTCAGTACCTACATTTATATAAACACGTTAACATTACCCGCGCGAAAAGTCGCGAAACAAAGGTACTCGTAAATAATTGTGTGGATAAAAATATATTTAGAACAAAAAGTACGTAGCCTAAATATATCAATCAATCATTGCATTGAGTTGCAGGATGTTATTAGGACTGTCTCGTACTCGATGTAATATCGACGTAGCCCTCTTTCGCATCACAGCGCCAAGTCTGTCTATTTGGGCATCCGCGAACATGCTCGAGGCGCTACAGTAACGAGGCATCCCATCCCATCAGCATCCTGAAACTATTGTTGTATTGGACGCGCAGGGCATTTAGCGTTTTCTTAGAGCAGTCGGACCACAGGCTGCACGTATAGAAGGTCTGACAAAACGCCTTAAAAAGAGCCGTCTTAACAGTCCTATCACAACGCGCATACCTGCGGGTCAGGATATTGGATCGTATGGCCAATGCCCTGCGTTCCTTTTCAACATCCAGGTCATACTTGAGATCCTCAGTGTCCAAGTACTTTTAATCTCGTAAGGGGAGCTCCAAAAAAGATATATCGTGGCGATAGTGTTCATGGCCTTTTTACCAGTTCTAAAAACCATTAGCTCTCTCTTCATCGCGTTGTACCTTAATAGGCCATGGGCCACCGCATATTCTTCACAAATTCGAAAAAGCTTGACAAGCGCACTGATTGCCGGGCACAGCAGCATCATATCATCGTCGTAACTTTATTATGCAGCCAATTCATAAACTACTATTAAAATATCGCGTAGAAGTAAGGGGATATAAATGATCCTATGTTATTTCCAGGGTTTTGAATCTACAAAATACCTACAATTTCATCGAGAAGAAGAACAGCGGTTTTGACATGAAGAAGAGACAAACAAATAACGAAACAAACTGGCATAATAGTAGTTGTAGCTGACTTGATGAAGATATACGATGCAACGGCTGCCAGCTACTCTGGATCGAGTAGTTAATACTCGCCGGTAAAAACGATACAAAAACGGTCTTTCACCAATAAGAATATCATGCGAAGTACTCACCTGATAGCTGCTGCTGTACTGGCTTCGACGAACGATCCTTCCACCATAAGACACGAGCCGGCCGGCTTTCTAGATTACACCTAGGTCACTTGGAGTTGAAACAGTCTGTGGATTCAGGGTTTTTCTAATTTTTCGGTAAAGAAACACGAAAACGTCGCGTGCGCTGCCGCGGTCAAAAGGGTTCTCGATTTCGCCAGCAGAGGCGCTGGTGTCTACGTCGGTTTGTACAACGCATGCGCTCCGGTGAGGCCAGGCGTTCCCATTGGTTGAAAGCTCGATTTGAAATCGTTCTGATTGGCTAAATCAGACGTTGCATCGTATGAGTAGATAAAAATAGAAATTTGAAATTTGTAAGTTTAAACGCTAAGTACGAAACAGTAGTAGTATGGATAGTTACCGCTGCCATAGTTGTTACTCCAACTGGGACTATATCACCGGCTTTCAAGGCCAATGGTTTTTGGACATTTTGAAGAAGCAACAACACCAGTCGCCTATTTCTGGTATCCATAAATTCCCAGGGTAAACCATAAACTGCATTAATGAGAGTATGACCCTGATTAAAATAATAACAGGATTTAAAAACAATTCTAGTTAAAAACCAACTAAAATTATTTTATTAAGTACACTCAATTTAATCACCGAATATCAACAAGTGCACATCATAGGTAAAAATATAGAAGTTGGTAACGTCGCAAATAATTATCAAACCCTTTGTTGATAAATTTCTAAATATTGCTAAATGAAAAAAACAATTAAGACTTTTTTTAATTATAACATATCATTAACATGCATGCATGTAAAATGCGATGGAAAGCTGTCAGACGATACTACTTTTTAATAGAAATATTTTGCGATTTATTAATTTTTTCAGTTTTATATTATTTTTCTCACACACATTAATTAACAGGAGTAATTAACTACATTGGTTACTCCTGTTTATTAATACGTGTGAGCATTATGAAAACAGTGAATTTCAGCCATTTACGATGTTGCCAACTCGCGGAATTAACCCTCTTAAGATTTCTTACCTTAGATCCGATTAATTCAAAAACTACAGATAGTTGAATTAGTTGCTGAAATGTTATTAACGTTAAAACGCCGTATTTTCCCAATGCCTCCGCGTTCTACAAAAAGTTACGTATTTCCTTAGTAATTCAGAAAATTATTACATTATTACTTTAAATTGCGTAAGTATAAAGTAAGTAATGCATAGTCACCATCGCAGAGCACTCCAACAACAAAATGCTTTCTACTATCTGATGGTACGCGTAATATAAGCACAATGTACCTCCATATGCTCTCGACGTTTTTGACATGAAACTGTATTAAGAAAATACAAATTATTATACTTACTAAACAATGTATAGCCCCAACTTTAGGGCAACATTTACTTACATCTTTATCATTTCATGGTATTTAATAATGTATTTTAATCGTTGAAACACGTCATTGTTTTCCTCTTCCGTGTATTGAAATGTATTCGACATCTGAGGTTTTGGTCGGGGGAAATCCTCTAAATCGTGCTTCAAAATGGATAAGTGCCCCCAAATGTGGACCACAATAATGGTAATCAGTAGGTCCACACAACAATGCGTACAAGACACAATATAAGAGACAAACCAGTTAGCTATTGCTACTACAGTATAATAAACTGGGTCGGTATATTGATCAATTGGAAAATAATAGTAAGCTGAATGTTCAAATGTACTATTAACGGGCCTGTGAGATGTATACATTCCAACGGTATAATTTTTATATAGAGGTACTAGATTAAACAATGATAAGCCAAGATACATCTGATAATGACAAAATATTGTAAAGACTTTGCAAATTCTGTTCACACGGTGGTTCATCTGAAAATTAAGTAATTATACAATGTTGCCTGTACCAAAATTAAGGTGTAATATCTAATAGCATGTATGGCACGACACAACTAATAAGGCGTACGGCGAAGCACTTAAGCCGTTGACGCAGAGTCTATAATTGCTTAAATCCACACGCCTTCTAATTTGTGTCAACCTGTAACGTTTGTTTTTTTCATTTCTGTTTTTTTATGTCTATGAATATACGTCTTGTTATATTCTTTGTTAATATTAAGCACCAACAAAAAGTTTCATTAATAATTTAGACTTATGATCCCGTGGATTTTAAGAAAAAAACTAAACTTCACGTTCTATTAATTTGTACCTACTCGTATTTGTGTCTGCCTTTAAAATCGTTTTTCGTCAATTAGTGGAGCTTCGATACTTACAATCGCTGAATAATCCGACAAGTGCTTGAAATGTTCCAAGTGAAAGTGGAAAACAAATGTTTTTATCATTTGACTAAAACTTTTCTGCATTGATAAAGTTAGTCTTTGCTGCAATAAAAAGAAAACATGTAAGGTACCTGAATTAATTGTACATTTTTTTCTTCTTTTATTGCAATGTTTCTTATTTGTCTAAAATAGTGTGACCATAAACGTAAATTTTATTATATTCTAAGTATATGATTATGCCAAGAATTTCTTTATTTATAAAAAAATGTTTCATTGTTTTAATTTCCATCTTAGAATTATAAACAGTATTCACTCTCTTTTATAAATATATTTTTAAGAGTCATACATAAAATGAGGAATAATGACGTCTTTATAAGCCAGTCGCCCTCGATGCACGGGCATCAACCAAATTGGTGGTGAAGAATGAATAGTACTCGAAAACGAGCAGCTTGCAAGAATGGAGTTAAAAGAGAAAGCGACGGAGTATGGGTGCATTTCCTGTATTTTGTATATGGTGTTCAATAGAGTATTTATTGTTATTGTTGTTGTTATTGTTGTTGTATGATTGGATAGAAGCAGGTGGCCTTCTGTGGTCACTGCCTAGCCCAAAGGGAAGCAGGCATGAGTTTATGTATGTGTGTAGAAATTAAATTAATAAAAGTCTTACAGTGAAAACAACCATTATCACAACAGTTATATACGTATGGCCTAAATCTAAAAAATCAAAATTATGCGGGTTTACTTTTATATACATTATTTCTGAAAAAATGAGCATCATTGCAATCCCGATCATGATTAGATTCAATATCGATAACACGTGTGATAGAAAACTTATGTCTCCCAAAACTTTGTTTGGCCATATTCCGATACAATTCAGGGAAAATCTCGTTTTTTTCATGTATCGTAAATTGAAAACGTCTAGAGCTTCTCTGAAAAAGAAATTCTTTCATATTACATAATTTCCTTAAAACAAAAAAAAACTGCACGCCCATTAGATGAATGAAAACAAATTTAGTGGGAAAATAACTTGGATAATATTATGTTGCAATACTTTTTATAAAGTAAAATTCACACCCACCTCTTTGCCATTGTTAAATAAAATGTAGGATTTAGAATAGGTAGTCAGTAAAGGCACTATCAAAGCGCGCCAAAAACCCAAGAAATATTTGAAAACAAAAGAGAACTAAGTATTTTTTCTGCTGGTCGTCGCCATAAACAATGTTTTTGTCCGGGGTTGGAAAATGCTTGATCGGGGTCCGAAAAATCTGTGACCCCAGCTGTGAGTTCGCAGGTAAAATGAAATAGGTATGATAGACAACTGAATTTAAATTACATGCATGCATGTGCATTAAATTAAAAGTATATTAATATATTACCATATTGTACCTACTTGTCTGTCTGTCTATCTATCTGTCAGAGTCACAGAAAATAACATGGATAATACATTTATTAGTTTAAACGATATTATTCGTCTTTAAATTAGACAAGATTATATTGCCTGGATAGATTAAGAATATAGGTAGTGGTGTACGGGGGCGATAAATCGATCTAGCTAAGTCTCATATCTGAGAAAACTCAGCTATTTTCACCCGAGCAAAGCACGGTCACCCAGGTCCTAAATTATAAGACCCCATACAAATGATTCTATTATAAATAAATAACAAATTATACTTACCTACATTCACTAATAATGATTTCTACGATATTATCATTTCCTGTTTATTTGATTAGTATTTCGGTATTTTTCGGGTGGAAGTGTAATATAAAATTCAACCCAGGCGAAGTCACAGGCAACAGGCTAGTGTTAAATATTGTCTAAGAAAATCACCGTACAACAGTGAAAACCACGAATGTTGTAATTTATTACATTTTGAATAATAAGCTTAATAACATAATAATATAATGAATAATTAGAAGTAGTCGAACCGGAAAATTGTGGCAATTTGCTGTTCATTGTTAGGGTTGGTGGTTCAATGAAGTAATGTATTTAATAGCTTTATGACATGAATAGTACTGCAAAAACTACCGGGGAATGGGATGTACGGACCAGGTTTTCTCCTTACGTGGCATAACCGAAAAGTTCTTGGCTAAAAGTCACAAGGTTTATTGCGTATTCGTGGACCTGGAGAAAGCTTACGACCGAGTGGAGAGGGATGAATTATGGAAGGCCTTGTCTATGAAGGGGGTGGACGACAAACTGATTCGAGCATTAAAATCTTTATATGAAAATTCTAGTGCTTGTGTCAGGGTGAACGGCGCGTACACTGATTGGTTTAGGATTGATAAAGGTCTTAGACAGGGATGTGTAGCGTCGCCGTGGCTGTTTAACGTGTTCATTGATGACTGCCTAAAGGAATTGAAAGAGAATGATTGTGGCTTAAGAATGAATGAGTTACTCGTCAAATGTCTCCTTTATGCGGATAATCAAGTAATACTTGCGTCATCAGCTGAGGAGTTACAAGAGATGGTAACAAGTCTGCATGTGTCATTAGAAAGAAAGGGTATGAAAATCAACGTAAGCAAGACGAAAGTTCTGGTTTTTGAAAAAGATGAGTTTAGGACGCTGTGTGAAATTATGATAGGGGGTAAGAAAGTGGAACAAGTGGATGAATTCATATATTTGGGTTCAAAATTTACTAGGGATGGAAAGTGTGATGGTGACATAGAACGATGAGTGAATGCTGGAAATTCAATAAATGGGGCATTGCATACTTTTATGACTAGCCACAAAGTCTCGGCAAAGGCTCGAGTGGCTGTAGATAGAGGTGTGTTAGTGCCGACACTTATGTATGGTAGTGAAAGTTGGGTATGGCAGAAGAAGCACGAAAGTAAAATCAATGCTGTAGAAATGAGAGCATTGCGGAATATTGCAAATGTTAAATTGAGTGATAGGGTAAGGAATAGCGTGATAAGGGAGCGGTGTGGTGTGAAAGAGGATGTAGTGACAAAAATAGAAAAAGGTATGTTATATTGGTTTGGTCATATGGAAAGGATGAATGAGAGAAGACTGACAAAAAGTATTTATATGGCTAGTGTGAATGGAGGTGCTGGAAGAGGAAGACCGAGGCGAATGTTCTTGGATCAAATTCAGGACAATCTGATTAAAGGCCAGGTCAAAAGTACTCTAAACCGACGAGCATGTATGCGGAACGGGATGAAAGTTGAAGAAGCGAGAGAAGTATGCAAGAGTCCTAGCAAATGGAAAGAAGTGGTCTCTGCCTACCCCTATGGGAAAAAGGCGTGATATTATGTATGTATGTATGTATGTATGACATGAATAGTACGATTATTTTATATTTTTAGTAGTAGCGAAATGCAAACAAACCCTCATATTTTCATATTTTTGTATCAAATTTGGTTTATAAAAAAGTACTGTCCGAAAGCACATTTAATGCAAAATCTAAAACATTAACAGTAAGTACTTTTTACAATTTCCAATGTAAAATAAAATATTGAATGTACTGCTACGGTCGTCAGCGCAGCGTAGGAGACGGTAACAAGACCCGAAAAACTGTCAATGTCAACGCAAAAAGCTTTCATAATGTCAATAAATTAAAGTGCTTACAATAATAGCATACTTGTAATAGATATTATTTTAATTATTATTAATTAAAAACAAATGTATTTTTCTCTCTTTACCTGATTTCCTTTTTTTTAATATTATACTAGCTGCGCCCTGCGGTATTACCCGCTGTTAAGAAGTAGCCTATGTATAGACCCAGGGTTTCAGCTGCCTCCATACCGAATTTTATCAAAATTGTTCCAGCCCCTTGAGCGTATCGAAGTAAAAAAAAACACACGAACTTTCGCCTTTATTACTTTAGTGTGATTTTTAATCATCTTCAATTTATAAACGAAGTCAGGCAACATTGTTAAAAGTAAAGACGAATAATAATAAAACGATTGTGAATTAGTTTTATTTACAACTACCTCCACAATTACATAACTCAGTACATTTGAGCTGGCGTTTGAAACATTGCACCTGGAACTGCAAGATTTCACGCACCGACATCTTTTTAATTCTAGGCTTGAGCAGCCGTAGGACTTTGGGTCACAGTTGGCACCCAAGCTTTTTCATCTTTTTGCCAACCCCATTCATATGGGCAAGGAATCAAATTTGCTGCTCAAGCATGCCTAGAAATAAAAAGATGTCGGTGCGTGAAATCTTGTAGTTCCAGGTGCCATGTTTCGAACGCCAGCTCAAATGTACTGAGTTATGTAAGTGTGGAGGTGGTTGTAAATAAAACTAATTCAAATTTCATTAGGGCGGAGGCTGGGCCAGGGCAACGTAATTTTGCGACCGGTCGCTAGTTGAACTGGATCAACCTCTATGTCGACTACTTGTCCGGTGGTTGGCATGGTAGATGGCCTAGGGAGGAGCTCACAGTTGCGTTGATCCTAGGGGATCAACTAAGGGAGTCTTGCCTAGGGGCAAGACTGTTTGGGCTTCTTCCCGTGGTTACTGCCTGTTAACTTCTTGGCTCACCGAGTGAGACAAGTAGAACGAAAACAATCAGTCGAACCTCTTTCTCCTCCTATACCCTCCCATCTTTCCCCCCTCCTTCCCAAACTCCCAAACAACAATGACCACCGGAGTCTCCTTCCGAAGAGGTTTACACCAGCGGCCTTGCGATATCTAGCAGAAAGGACTGGAAGGTCATAACCTGTGGGCGAGTCGGACCGACCCAGGTCGCCCCCAGTTTGGACCGTCCTTCCGAGGCAAACCCTTCCACAGTGAGGGAGTGCTCAAGCTGGGATGTGAGAGCATGGAATACGTGGTCTGGCTCCGCAATGCGATCAGCACCATCAAATCACCAGTAGCCGAAAGGAAACTGGACAGACATCCCTAGGAGGGTCAAGTCGGCCGTCTAGCTACCATTCTGTGAGGACACGCCAGCAGAAATACACCGCATGCTCATGAGCCAGAACAGATGGTACCAGATCGACATGTGGTCCCTCTACAACGTCGAGAGGTAGACGGGCACCACACCAGGCACCTTCCTGGTGATAAGAATCCCTGCCGACGACATACCCAACATAATGGCGAGAGGGCGGCGACTTTCCTTCGGATTAGGGACCGCCTATGTCCGTTTCTTCGGCAGCACGGGTCGGCTGCAGGATACTCCGCCTGACCCCGCTGAGGTTGCAGCTGGCGCGGGCAATGGATGACTCACCTGCTGAAAAGCAGGACAAGTGTACCGGAGCCGATGCAGCGACAGCAGCACCTCTGCCCTCGGCACCTGAGCCAGGCGCTGCTGCAAAGCAGTGTCAGGCAATGAAGGTCCCACCGGTTAGTCAACCAGATTCCGCCGCCAGGCAGAGTCTGGAGGACGAAATGCTGGCCTGTTCGCTGACGCCCTCGGATGAGGATTCCAGTATTGGAGAACTCGCCGATGCTGTCGCACAGCTAGCAGACCCGGGCAGCCCGATTGAAGTGGATGAGGTGGAGAGCAAGCATCATGGCGCTGCCGCCTCCACCCCTTAACATCATACAAGCCAACCTCCAGCACAAACAAGCCGCGGCGCCTACCCTGCGTAGAGTACTGGAGGTAAACAACGAGACCGTCGCCCTTATCCAGGACCCGTGGATAAGGAAGGACAGGATATGCGGTCTAAACAACATCGGAGGTAATATTCTTCTCGACACAACTGTAACGAATCCACGCACTTGCATTTTTGTACCAAAACTTATCAACGCAGTTCTAATGAATGAATTCTGTTCCAGAGATCTGACCACTGTCAGACTCCAGAGCAACAGCCTTACAGTTCCCGAAGTCATCATAGCGTCTGCCTACCTGCCGGGCGACGCTCCCATCCCGACGGTCAAACTGATTAGCCTCATCAGGCACAGCGAACACAAGAAGCTTGAGCTGATCATCTCGGCGGATGCAAATGCTCACCACTCCCTGTGGGGGAGTGCCATTCCGAACAAACGAGGTGAGGAACTTGTACAATATCTTTTTTCCACGCAACTCAGGCTTATCGATAGGGGGTCAGAACCGACGTTCGTTACCTCCAGATTTCAAACAATTATAGACATCACACTCGCTACAGAACGCTGTTCAGGCTGTTCAGGCTGTTCAGGTAACAGTAAATGGAACAACACGAGCAGTTGTGTCCAGAGGCTGTCCACAAGGTGGAGTCCTATCTCCACTCCTATGGAACCTTGTGGTAAATGACCTCATTAAGACGCTAAATGAGGCGGGCTTTTATACTGTTGGCTATGCAGACGATGTAGCAATCCTTGCAAACGGTAGGTTTGAGGGAATGCTGTGCGACCTGATGCAGGAAGCACTTAAGATCGTCGAACGATGGTGTACCGAACATGATCTTTCGGTGAACTCATATAAAATAGAACTCGTTATGTTTACAAAAAACGATCAGCAACTAACTGTAGGCTACCAAAGTTATTTCGAACTACACTCACGTTATCAAAGCAGGTCAAATATCTGGGAGTCCTGCTGGATGACAAGTTGCTGTGGAACAAACACTACTAATACTACTACTACTACTACAGCCTATTTGCGTCCCACTGCTGGGCACAGGCCCCCTCTCATTACGAGAGGGTTTGGGCTATAGTCCCCACGCGGGCCCAGTGCGGATTGGGGACTTCACACACATCTTTGAATTGCTTCGCAGATGCGAACAAACACATCGAGAATAAACTTGAGAAAGTCTGTAGGGCTTTCTGGCAGTGCAAAAGACTCATAGGCAGAACTTGGGGCTTACACCCACGAGTAGTCATATGTCTTTACACTGCGGTCATAAAACCAATTATCAGTTACGGCGCAGTAGCTTGGTGACCCAGGACCAAACTCAAAACCGCCAGGGATAAACTGCAACAGTTTCAACGTCTGGCTTGCCTAGCTACTACTGGTTGCATGAAAACCACCCCCACGGCCGCCCTTGAGGTCCTGCTGGGACTACCTCCTCTGGACTTATTTATACAACAGGAGGCTACCTCAGCAGCCATAAGGCTCAAAGCCTTGGGCCTGTGGGGAAGACCAAATGGTGCACACGGTACAATAATGGAGGAAGCCATCAAATACGAACCACTGATAGGCGTCCCAAACGACAAAGTACCCAAAAAACACAACTTCAACAAGTCTTATCACCAGATTTGATGCAGAGAAAAAGGACCAATCGAGCATACATGAGGTACGCATTTACACCGATGGATCAAAAACCAAATCAGGCACCGGTGCCGGAGTGTACTCACCAGATATCAACATTAACATATCAATGGCCATGGTTCCCCTTGTTTACGCATAATTTTTTATGGCAGAATTCGATTTTGCATAATCAGTATAGGCATAATAGTGTTTACGCCGAAACTAATCTCGCATAACGATTTTTCGTCGAATTCTATTATGCATAATCTATTTACGCCGAATAGTATTCACGCATAATTTTCGAATTCCGAATATTATTTAGGCAGAAAATTACTTTCGCCGAAATTCGTTACGCCGAAAACTACTTTCGCATACCTTTATTTTCGCCGATTTAATTAAATCAGGATGATCGTATCAGATCAGTATAACATCGATGATTGTCTAAATAGGGAGAAGGGGGATTTTTACTGAATGATAATTTCGTTTACTTATATAAAAAATAACCTAACCTAACTTATGCGAGTCGACTTTGCTCCAAACTTTGGTGTTACCGCACATCGTGAACTGCCGAACTCTATCTAATAAAGATAATTATATTGAACAAATTATATCATACAAAATTTTATACTTAGGTAAAGTCGTTTATGACACATTTTCAGGATTACAGCTTTCAATTCCGAAAATATATGTCATAAACGATTTTAGCTAAACAATTTTATATGAATTTTGGCGTTCCCTACATTAATTGTTGTTTCGGACATAAATTCGGACAATATTTCGGCCTATTAAAATTCTGCTAAATTACTAGTATGCCAAACAATATTATGCATTATAAAATTCGGCCAAGTCAACATTATGCCAACACAATATTCGGGTAAACACTCATTCGGCCAATTAAGAATGATGCTTAATAAAAATTCGGCAAAGACAAGATTCGGCGTAAATAAATTATGCGAAGCCTGTTATGCGTGAACAGTTTCGGACAAAAAGAATTATGCCGAATAGATGGCACCCGGGTGAGCATAGCTCCATCTTCCAATGCGAATGCGCTGCTATAACTCAGGCCGTCGAGGCAGTAGCCAGAAGAAAAATCACAAATCAGAAGATTCGTATTATTTCTGATAGCGCTGCCGTCCTACGAGCACTAGATAGCAAAAACATCAGCTCAAAGCTCATACTAGAGTGCCACTCCTCACTGGAAGCGATCTGCCACAATAACCAGATTACGCTCCAGTGCACAGTGGATCAAAGGACACAGTGGATCACTAGGAAATGACGCAGCAGACCAGCTGGCTAGAAGAGGGTCAGACCGAAAGGTACACGGTCCGCACCCAATAATACCTATCGCCTTCAACCAGCTCAGGACATGGCTGCGTCGTAGAACAATAGAACAACACAAAGCTCAATGGACACAAACCACCACATGCAGACAATCACGGGAGAATGTACCATACCCGGACCGTCGACTCACACGTCGTCTTCTAGCTTTGGAGAGGGCTGCCCTACGAACGGTTGTAGGCAACCTCACCGGTCACTGTCCACTTAACAAACATTTGTATGTTATAGGTATAACCGACAGCCCCCTATGCAGGGGATGTCTATCGGCCGAGGAAACGGCTGCCCATGTCGTCCTGGAATGCGAGATGGTGGCTGCACAACGGGCTGAAATCCTCGGGACACCGGGGTCGCTTCGTGAAGCCTGCGGAGACACCAGGAAAATCCTGCGCTTCTGGTCGGAGCTAGGCTGGCTAGATCCCTAGCCGGCACTTAACGTAAAAAGGCTCAACATAAATGAGCCAAGTGCGGATATTAGAGCCCACAACCATAACCATAACCATAAACCAAATTTCATACAAAAATATGAAAATAAGAGGGTTTGTTTGCATTTCCCTACAACTAAAAGTTTATTATTTTAAGTATTGCGTCATATTTTTCTAAGGAACCCTAAAAAACTGGTATGAGGAATGAATTGGGCATCATCTAGTTGAAACCTGAAAACGACACCAAACTTGACTCAAAAGTCCAAACGAATCAGCCAGGATTTTTTTTCTGCGCGCCGGGAGCTATGTACTTTAAACGCCAGTCGCGGAGTTCAAAGTGGCTACCGGACGTTTTGGACTTAGGTCAACGTGTATAACATTCCTACCAAATGGCATTGCTGTACTCAAAATTTCGACCTCTCCATACAAGCATTCCCAATAGAAAACGGACTATAAAGTAGCCTGTTTTCTTCCCCGGGACTCGATTATGCGCGCCACTAATATTTAACTCGTATTGTAAAACTACTGGTCGTCCAAGTCAAAAACTGCTGTAATTTCATAGAAACTTTCAACCCCCATTTTACTCCACATAAGAGGAAAATTCCAAAACTCTTTTCTTAGTGCCCACTTTGGTCTAAGAGAAACGTTTCTGCCAAATTTCATGTTTCTAAGCTAGAGTAGGGTTTAAAAGTTTCATAAAAACGTTCGACCCCTTAAATTTTTACCCCACTTAAGGGAAAATTTCCAAAAATCAATTACGGCATAAGAGAAAGTTTTCTGCCAATACTTACGATTCTAGGCCTAGCGGTATAGAACTTTCATACAAACTTTCAACTCCCTTTAACCCTTTAAGGGGGAATTCCCAAAAATCTTTTCTTACTTAGTCACTTACACTATAAGATAAACTTTTCTGCCAAAGTTCATTTTTCTAGGCTTAGCGGATTAGAAGCTACATACAAACTTTTAACCCCCTTTTGACCCCTATAAAGGGAAACTTTCCAAAAATCCTTTGCTAGTGCTTATTTATGTCACAAAAGAAACATTTTTGCCAAATGTCATGTTTCTAGGCCCACCGGTTTAGAAGTTACATACAAACTTTCAACCCCCTTTTTACCCCTTTAAGGGGGAAATTTCAAATTCTTAATCACTTACGTTATAAAAGGAAACTCCCTGCCAAGTTTCATGTTTTTAAGTCTAGCGGTTTAGAAGTTTCATACAAACTTTCAACCCCCTTTTTACCCCCTTAAAGGGGGAATTTCAGAAAGGTTATTAGGCTTCGCAATTACCATAAATAAGAGGCAAGGACAGACGCTGCACACCGCCTGTCGCGAACCTCCCTGCACTGTTTCTCCCATACGCAGAACTATACATCGCACTTTCTCGAGTAAGCGATGCGAATAACCTATTTATATACGTTCATGCCCCTAGAAAAGGTACTGATAACTTAGTTTAAACAGAAGCTGTTATTTTATTTTATAAAAAAAAACTTTATAGACATGATAATTTATACTTATCGAAGAATGACGCTATATCAAGAAATTGAACATTAACTAATTCAAGTTCTGTGAAGTTCGTTTGTTTCCAAACCGAAATTCCACGCGGACGGAGTCTCGGACACAGCTAGCTAGTACATATTTTACTAAAGTTTTGTAAAAATTGAATTCTTTAAACCAGCGAGCGAACGGTAGAATATGGCAGAGGGGAATCTTATTTGCTTTTAGCTGCGCTCACTGCAGCTATGCCCATTTTTACATTAATGTTACCACAGGTTCTGAACTATTAGATGCTACTCAATGCCAGTTCATTTATTATCGTTGTTACGTATTAAAAATACTCGACTGTCATAACTTACTTGTCTTCTGGATCACCCCTCATATGACAGGGCGTTTTTTTTGTTTTCGTTATAAGTGTCAACCCTAAGGATACAAATGCCACAGATGCACAATGCAGGTTCGATTACGTGGCTCGTTAATTGACAACAATTGCTTCCACTTAACGCATTCACTGCCACTTCTTTTTACGAACTTTCGCCAGGTGCCACATCTGTCATTAAGGGAACATTGCGAATAAAAACGGTCACATTGTATCATATACTTTACAAAAATTAAAATGCCATACTGGTACAAATGGTTCTGCAAAATAAAATAAAAATTACATCTTT
The DNA here is from genome assembly GCA_963971205.1 of Aethes cnicana. Classification (NCBI taxonomy): domain Eukaryota; kingdom Metazoa; phylum Arthropoda; class Insecta; order Lepidoptera; family Tortricidae; genus Aethes; species Aethes cnicana. The sequence continues at coordinate 6,354,845 of OZ020286.1, forward strand.
GGAGCGGTATGGCGGCCATTTGGCCCCGTCGAAAAAGTATGGCATAGTGATTTTCGTGAATGGCTACTCGACGATGATTATCCGTGCAAAAATTAGCCTGGTACAAATGGTTCAATTTTTCGTTTTTAATTAACATGTTTTCGTCGGTATGGCGGGATGTAGGCCGCGCCGGAGAAGTATGGCATTACGTGATCGCCTACTTCGTTTTTCATCGACTATCGGAAAATACAAGATTTTTTGTGGTACAAATCGTTCGACTTTCGTAATTTATGCGACACGTTCGATTAACGCTCACGCGATTGGGCCCCCGGTACTGGCGCTATGACCATGATTTTCCTTTTCGTCATTACGTAATTATACCCGTGTAGACTCGCCAGCCTGGTACAAATGGTTCGGAATTCAGTGTCAGCATTTCCCGGCCTATAGGGTTCAAGATGCAAATTCATCGAAGTGTACCCGGTAGTTATACTTTCCTTTGTTTATTTGTAGCTTCATTTAGCGTCATTTACATAATTACTAGTTGGTAATCACCACTGCAACGAAGACGCTAGCCGGTGTCTATCTGGACTAGTGGGGGTCCCTAGCTTTGAATAGCTAAAAACCCTCTTGGCGGTCAACAACTTAGGTTTAATATTATTAGCGTTAAGTACCATTTAAGAATATAGTTACTAAGTATCGTTAATGTCTTGTTCTTATCATATTATAGTTTATTACTCTGCTCATACCTAGTTTTAAATAATTTTACACCCCGAGAACCTATAACAAGTTTTTTTTTTTATTAATTATTTTTTTGTCCAAAGTTGTTGTAGAGTTAAAGTTAAATAAAATACTACAACCTATTTGCATCCCACAGGCCTCCTCTCATCACGAGAGGGTTTGGGCTATAGTCCCCACGCGGGTCCAGCGCGGATTGGGGACTTCACATACATCTTTGAATTACTTCACAGATGCATGCAGGTTTCCTCACGATGTTTTCCTTCACCGAAAAGCTCAGTGGTAAATTCAAATTGAATTTCGACATAAGTAAACTTAGAGGTGCGAGTCAGAATCGAAACCCCGATCCTTTGCACGAGAGGCGGTAGGTCGAATCACTAGGCCACCAAGGCTAATGAAATAAAACAAATAGGTGGTAATTAATTTTATTAGCACATTTATTTAGTAAATAATAAGGAGATTTATTTAAAAATACAAGACTTAGGTACATAAAACAATCTTCGTAAAAATAAACTACAAATAATACCTAAATAAACTGTCCGCCCTGAGTTTGCCCCCGCCCGAAAGTGCCCATGACGCTAGCGGCGTTACCGCGCTGAATGGCGATGGAAACCTCTGGACGAGATAAAACCCAGAGCGGGGTCACCACCTCGCTCCTATTTCGAAAATGAGTGAACTTTATTTAGTTAATAAGTGAAGATGTTGTTTATAGTAACTCAAGAGGGTTTATCCCGAAAGTTGGCAACGTCGCATATAGTTGTCAAATGTTTCGCTGTTTTTATTAATTTCTCAATCTTACTGAATTAAAAAAATCCGGCCAGGTGCGTGTCGAGCCACGCGCAAAGTATAGGGTTCCGAAGTTGATGATACCCACAGTACCTTTCTAAGACTTATTAACATCTAGCTAGCCTGTGGTATGACGTGCCCGCCCGACGCAGAAAAATCATTGTATTTTTTATCATTTCATAAGTTGGTCGACTATGACTCGTAAGTTTGTACAGCCTACTTAGCTGTGATAGTTTTCAACTACGTTATATATGCCACAACCGTGATTTTTTTCAGCCATCCAAATACCACCATTTAGCTGGCAGGGGGGGGGGGACACGTGACTCTAACAAAAAATAGCACTATAAAGCTTAATATTTCACAAACACATCACTTAATCAAAAAAATGTTTTTTTAAGACCTATTCAACGATATGCTGCACCGCACCGCCCGTAAGCAAGAAAAAAAAAAATTACATCCCCATTTTAAGAGTCTCCTGGTACTCGTAAAGTGGGGATGTATTTTTTTTACACTATAAAAAATATATTTCAAAATTTTATTGTACCACTTTGTCAGCGTAACTAATATGTATATTCATGCCAAATTACAGCTTTCTAGAACTAAGCATCTCCGAGCAATAGTGCGGACAGACGGACGGACGGACGGACGGACATGGCGAAACTATAAGGGTTCCTTGTGGACTTCGGAACCCTAAAAAGAAGTTATCATTCTATGGTTGAATGACGCGTCTCGTTTTATATTTGTTGGTTAGGCATTCAAATCATAAGATTACATTAAAATGCATGGAAAATGCGATGGAAAGTTTTCAAAGGATGGTACTTCCATAATCCTAAAAATTTCATGTTCCTATGATAATTGTTGCAATCCATACTTAATGTGTTATTCAACCATATAGCGATAATTCATATTTTCATTCAGTAATATTCAGAAATTAATGAAAACGAAGTAAATATTTGACAGCTATTTGCGACGTTGCCAACTTTCGGAGTAAACCCTCTTAGTAAAATATAAGTACTTGTATTGTCAGTGCATAGTATGTGTACCTACAATCTGTAGTTGCGATAAATAAATGTTAATCGGTAACGAAAATTCAGTGTTTCAGCGCTAATATACTTTGTTATAGGCACGTGTACACCCCCTGCCAACTAAATTATTGCTTTTAGATGGCTAAAAAAATCGCGGTAGTAATACTATTACATACTGTACATCCATACTACTATAAATTCGCTTCTGCTCCGCGCGGGAATTGTATTTCTTTTTCTGGGACAAAAATATCCTATCCAACCAGTAGTTTTCGAACGAAACTCGGACATACATACATACGGTCACGTAAAAACCACAGACCTTAATTTTAGTTAGTAGGTAGTATATGTATAGGTAGATTAGCCATTTGTGTTACCCAGTGTCTTCAGCATCATAAAATATGATGAAGATGTTTTCAATACCTGGAAATATGAAACAAAAAATTAATTTTTGAATATGTTTTTTCACCTCACCTTCCTTGTCAACTTTTTAATTTTACTTGTACACGCCTTATTTCATGAAAAACCTCCCCTAAAAATGTTTTGGAAAATAGTTTCTTTCAGTGCCTACATTTATGTAAACCCGCGCGAAAAGTCGCGAAACAAAGGTTCTCGTAAATAATTGTGTGGACAAAAATATATTTAGATACAAAGTACGTAGCCTAAATATATCAATCAATCATTTAAGTATTCAGCAAATTGACCACAATCTGCCACTTTTACAACAGAAAATTAAAGGAATATAACAGCGTTTGCTAGCCCTTTGCTGAGAACAAGACAGCCAAAAAAACCTTCCTTCAAAATTTCAATTACAATTTCACGATACATTCTTACAAAAATAACATTTTCATTCCCCACATTAAACTTAAATCTTAGTTCTTGGAGATGTAAAAATAATCTCCAGGGGTCCAAACGAAAAATAATAAATGTCAATAATAATTTTACTGGAGAAAGCCTCCATTGTCAAATAAAAATAAATTTCAGAGATGTCAACGGTCTCAAAATGTCAATTGACATGATTTTATGTACCACTAGCTATGGAGTGTGGAATGTGTCTTGGCAAGGAGCGCAATTTCATTTGGCGAAACAGTTAAAAAGGTGTCCAGCGGATAAGTAACAAAACAAAACACACTCTCCTCACAACCGTTGTCGCTTTTTCGCCTCAGCAGCGCCATTTGAAAGTGCTACTGCAGACTATCCGCCTAGGTGGCTTGACTGGAGTGGCGAACACAGCGCCCCTAATCTACCCGATTTGGTGTCCACTTTTGGAACTATAAAGATTGCGCTCCTTTACTTCAACCCTCCATACCAATAGCTGTGCCCGCGGCTCATCCCGAGTAGAATTCTGTCTGTGTCAGTAAGCGGCTAATTCACCCCTAATTTCCCTCCCTCTCCCCTGGAGGCGGAACTTGAACTGATAGTTTACAGATGGATATGCTAGATGACGGTAATCCAGATAAATGATTTTTCTCAAAAATGGCGGGGAAACTCGTCATTGTCTGCTTTCTGTCAGACCGCAAAGTGCGTCATTGACAATCAGTCAAAAATTAAAAAAAAAAAACTCAACTGCATGCCCCGGAAATTTGTATGAATTTACTTCCGCGGCATGTATAAGCGCAGGGAATGTTGTATGAAATTTCATTATCGTACAGGTACTTTTTTTTTAAACTGATAAATACGCGAAGGAATTCCCAAACAGCCAAGTCTGCATGTTCTGTATCTGTCAATTGACGCGAAACCAAACGTTTTTATCCGTGTCTGAAACAGCGCAATGTATTTCAGAACGGAATTTAAAAAAAGAACGATCCATAAAGAGCGGGAGTTCTTGTCTTGTATCAGATTTATTTAGCTAAATTTCATGAAAATAGTTTACTAGTTTGGTTTAAAAATTAATAAAAGGTCTTAATTTTTATAAAAAACGAGAAATCTACATGCGAGTTTTTAACTTGCCATGTTAGTGTGTCTGTTAAAGTCAAATATCGGTAAATACGAAATAAGACTGGCGTTCCATTGGATTTGTTGTAAGTACTTGACTACCTTTGCGTGCGTGTCAATGCTGTATTATGAATACCTAATATCAAGGTTTTTTTTTCATTTTTGAGAAAAGCACTATATAAGCCTCGGCACGTGAAAGGCTTTGCAGGCTTCGTACATATTAAAGGGCCTCGGCGAAGCCTCGGCCCTTTAAACCAGTACTCAGCCTGCAAAGACCTACTTTCCCGGCCACGGCAATAATGTACTATTACTACTACTACTACTACTACAGCCTATTTGCGTCCCACTGCTGGGAACAGGCCTCCTCTCATCACGAGAGGGTTTGGGCTATAGTCCCCACGCGGTCCCAGTTCGAATTGGGGCCTTCATACACATTTTGTAATTAATTCGCAGATACGTTCAGGTTTCCTCACGATGTTTTCCTTCACCGAAAACACAGTGGTTAATTCAAAATGAATTTCACATATAAGTAAACTTAGAGGTGCGATGCGAGCCGAATATTTTACAATCACCACTAAATAATATTTAATAATAATGTTTTATTGCAGACATCGATCGTCCATATTGTATTAGTTACATTTTACTTATAATCTAGGTTAGTAACCTCATCGATTGTGGCTAAACTTTTCATCACAAAAGAGTGCGTCTTTTTGCATTTTGTTCATACTTCCAATTTCTACTGTAATCCGTTATCAAAATTATAAATTAAAAGAAAAAAAAAATGCGCCACGAAAATACCAAAATACGTCGTGTTCAAAAATTCACCCAATTACCACAGACCTTAATTTTAGTTAGTAGGTAGTATATGTAGATTAGCCTTTTGTGTTACCCAGTGTCTTGAGCATCATAAAATATGATAAAGATGTTTTCAATACCTGGAAATATGAAACGAAAAATTTATTTTTGAATACCTCACCTTCCTTGTCAACTTTGTAATTTTACTTGTAGACTCCTTATTTCAAAAAGAAACCTCCCCTAAAAATGTTTTGGAAAATTGTTTCTTTCAGTACCTACATTTATATAAACACGTAAAAATTACCCGCGCGAAAAGTCGCGAAACAAAGGTACTCGTAAATAATTGTGTGGATAAAAATATCATCATCATCATCATCATTTCAGCCGAAAGACGTCCACTGCTGGACATAGGCCTCCCCCAAGGCTCGCCACTCAGACCGGTCCTGTGCTACTTGCTTCCACCGGTTTCCCGCAACCTTCACGAGGTCGTCGCTCCATCTTGTTGGAGGCCTACCGACAGCTCGTCTCCCGGTTCGCGGGCGCCACTCGAGAACTTTCCGGCCCCATCGGCCATCAGTCCTGCGAGCAATGTGCCCCGCCCACTGCCACTTAAGGCTCGCAATTCTTCGGGCTATGTCGGTGACCCTAGTTCTACTGCGGATAAAAATATATTTAGAACAAAAAGTACGTAGCCTAAATATATCAATAACTCATTGCATTGAGATGCAGGATGTTATTAGGACTGTCTCGTACTCGATGTAATATCGACGTAGCCCTCTTTCGCATCACAGCGCCAAGGCTGTCTATTTGGGCATCCGCGAACATGCTCGAGGCGCTACAGTAACGAGGCATCCCATCCCATCAGCATCCTGAAACTATTGTTGTATTGGACGCGCAGGGCATTTAGCGTTTTCTTAGAGCAGTCGGACCACAGGCTGCACGTATAGGAAGGTCTGACAAAACGCCTTAAAAAGAGCCGTCTTAACATTCCTATCACAACGCGCATACCTGCGGGTCAGAATATTGGATCGTATGGCCAATGCACTGCGTTCCTTTTCAACATCCAGGTCATACTTGAGATCCTCAGTGTCCAAGTACTTTTACTCTCGTAAGGGGAGCTCCAAAAAGATATATCGTGGGGATAGTGTTCATGGCCTTTTTACCAGCTCTAAAAACCATTAGCTCTCTCTTCATCGCGTTGTACCTTAATAGGCCATGGGCCACCGCATATTCTTCACAAATTCGAAGAAGCTTGACAAGCGCACTGATTGCCGGGCACAGCAGCATCATATCATCGTCGTAACTTTATTATGCAGCCAATTCATAATGTTCAAGAAATAGAAAATTAGGCAAATAAAATTCACAAAAAAAAGTCACGTCAGAGGGTGCGTACCTTATGCAGTCTGGAGTAGAGGAATTCCCGCGGGAACAATCACAGGCACAGGGTTCAGCAGGCACGTCTCACGGCACAGCACATGCGTTGGTCAAGCACCATAAATGTAATACGTCAGTCTCGTCAGAATTTTGCATTGAGAGAGGGGAGGGAAAGAGCGCGGGGGGCTGAGGGCGGCTCGCAAATTATTATAGTTTAAACATTCCCCCGCCCTAAACATATTTATGTTTACGAGACATCATCAACATCAACAGGCAAGCGAATGATCCTGTTGGTGGGTCTGGTCAGAACGCCGGTAGCGGTTTTCACCTCCACCACGCGCACGACACCGTCTTTACCGGGAAGCAGAGTCACTATGCGTCCGCGACGCCATTCCAGTGGGGGAACATTGTCCTCCTTTAGTAAAACTAAATCATCAACTGATGGCGAATCCGTATAAGCAGTCCATTTGGGCCTTGTTTGCAAGGTTGAAAGGTATTGGAGGTGCCATCGTGACCAAAAATGCTGGGTTATCTGTTGTACAAGTTGAAATCGGGTGAGGCGGTTCATCTTTTCTTCTTGTAGAGGATACTCAGGAATCGCAGTTAACGGTTGTCCTATTATGAAATGACCGGGCGTAAGCACTTCGAGATCGTTGGGGTCGCACGACAAAGGGCACAAAGGACGCGAATTAAGGACCGCTTCAATTTTAGTGAACACTGTGGTCAGTTCCTCGTATGTCAGGGGGGTATCGCCAATGACACGCTTCAAGTGCGTCTTTGCGGACTTAACAGCAGCCTCAAATATTCCACCCCAGTGGGGGGTCTTAGGGGGGTCAAAAACCCAGGTGATTCCGCGTTTGGCCATTTCAGAACCCAAGATACATTTGTTGTCGTCCAAGAACTTGTACACGTCACGCAAGTAGTTGTCTGCGCCAGCAAAATTCCTACCACAATCTGATCTAATAAGAGAAGGGAGACCGCGACGAGAGGTGAATCGACTGAGGGCAGCAATGAAAGCTTCAGTAGTAAGGTCCGATACTATTTCAAGGTGGACCGCCTTTGTCGAGAGACACACCAAGACACAAAGGTAGGTCTTAACAAGGATCCTATTTCGAACAGCTTGTACTTTCGTATAGAATGGGCCAGCAAAATCAGTTCCAACTCCTTGGAAGGGGCGCGCAGCAGTTACACGGTCTTTAGGCAAGTCGCCCATGATAGGCTATTTAGCAGTGGCCTTTAGTCGATAGCAAGGTAGGCACTTAAATACCGCGTTATTGATTAATCTCCGTACTGACAGAATCCAGAATTCACGAGACAGTATAGCATGCAGCGCACCTGGGGAAGCATGGGAGTTCTCTTTGTGGTAATGGGAAATCAGAATTTTGACGAAGTGTCCAGATTTAGGAAGCAGGAGTGGATGTCTGGCATCAAATGGCAAGTCAGAGTGCCTTATACGACCGCCGACTCGTATAAGTCCGGTAGTATCAAGGAAGGGATTTAGCCGCTGTACGGGGGAACGAACTAAACAATTCCTTTTCAATAGGTCGAGCTCTTCAGGGAACGAACTTATTTGAACCTGTTTTACAAGGAAATGAAGGGCTTCTTTACGTTCCGACGCCGATAAGATTGGATCAGAAACCCGAGAATTAGGGTTTCGTGCGTTATGCATGAAACGGAGGATGTAGCCTGTGACACCGATCAGCTTCTGAAATGAACTGTATCGGTCTAAAAGGAACTTGGGGCAGGGTGGACTCACACTATTAACCAAAAGGCAACGTAATCCAGGTACCTCCATTTGAGGAGGGAGTGTGTCTGTGGGCCAAGTGTTAGGTGGCTGTAGTAGCCAGGGGGGAGACCACCAAAGCTGATGGTTTATAAGGGCCCTCGGTGACATACCGCGGGAAGCACAGTCGGCGGGATTTAGGTCTCCGGGAACGTGACGCCATACGGACTGGATGCCCGAGTTTATAATTTGAGAAACGCGATTGGCTTCGAAAGTCTGCAGATTATGAGGTGAGGTTTTGATCCAGGCCAGAACGATCTTGCTGTCCGTCCATGTATATATGGCGTCCAACACTATTGTCTTCTGCAGACAGGAGGCAATGTGTTGGATTAATTTTGAAAGGAGGGTAGCTCCTTGCAATTCCAATTTTGGAATTGTCAAACGGGTCCGAACTGGGGCAACCTTAGTTTTGGACATTAATAGGTGGACGGAGCAATTGTCCTGCTGGTCTACAGTACGGAGGTACACTACAGCAGAGAATCCAGCCTCTGAGGCGTCACAAAACCCGTGTAGGGTACATGACTTTAGATCTTGGGGGATAATACGCCTGGGGATGGAGATTTCGTCAATATGCTCCAAGTCTTCGGTAAACCGCAGCCACAAGTTTGCTAACTCGGGACTAAGAAGTGTATCCCAATTAAGACCTGATATCCAAAGGCTTTGAATGAATGCTTTGGCTTTAAAAACAATGGGGGATATCCATCCGCTAGGGTCAAAGGTACGGGCCACTAGCGATCTTTCGTTTTGTAAGCTTTCATCTAGATCAATATGGGTCACGTAAGTAAAGGAGTCGGTTAGGGGGTTGTATTGAACACCAAGGACAGCGACAGTCTGGGGGTTTTCACTATCATGGATAGTGTGTACTGGTTGAAGGTGAGTTTGGGGAAGAGTTTCAAGGAGCTCTGGTTTGTTCGACATCCATTTTCTCAGTTCGTATCCACCAGCCCGCATCAAGGATTCGAGCTCCGCTTTAAGTAAGCGAGCTTCTTCGACAGAAGGGGCACCAGTAAGGCAGTCATCGACGTAAGCATCTGATTCAACAACCGCAGCTGCTTTAGGAAATCTGGATCGTTCTCGGTCAGCGAGCTCAAGGAGGACACGAATGGCAATGTAGGGGCTAGAACGTAAGCCGTAGGTATTTGTGTTCAATTCATAGGTAAGCAGAGGGTCCGACGGTGACTGACGCCATAGAATCAACTGGTAGCGTCTATCGTCAGAATGCACCCAGAACATTCGGAACATCATCCGAATGTCTGCGACGAAAACAACTGCATGTCGGCGAAAGTTTAAAAGAACTTGGGAGATATCACGTTGAAGTTTGGGACCAGTGTGTAGGCATTGATTCAGGGAGACGCCATTTGAGGTAGGACTACTTCCGTCAAAGACAACTCTAATTTTATTCGTGTCACCAGATTTAAACACGCCATGGTGGGGGATATAATAATGTTCCATTGTTTGGTAGTCGACGGTCGATAAGGACATATGGTTCAAGGTTTGATACTCGCGCATGAATTCAATATAATTTTCCCGGAGAATTTGATTATTCTGTAACCGTTTTTCCAAATTCATAAATCTTCTCTCCCCTATATGTCGAGAAGTTCCTAAGGCGGGACGATCACAAAGGAAAGGCAACCTAGTAACAAAGGATCCATCTGGATTTCTAGAGGTAGTAGATTTAAAGATTTTCTCACATTCAATGTCTTGTGGGTTAGCAGGAGGAATCTCGGGAGGCTCTTCTATCTTCCAGAATCGCTCTACTACTTGAGATAACGAAACACCAGTCATTGGGGGTTCTGACGTGGGGAGATTATAAATAGGACCGGAAATGATATATCCAAAGACTGTGGATATTGCAGTCAATCCGCTGGGTTCTAGCTGAATAACATTCGGGCACAAGAGGGAGCCCAGTACGTCAGCTCCTAACAGCACTTCCACAGTATGAGGCTTGTGAAACAACGCATCTGCCAAAGGGAGAGATTGGGTGCATGATTGCACAGATAAGGGCAGTTCTACATCAGGGTGGGTACCAGCAATGTTATCGATAACCATTGCGGAAGTCGTAATTGTCGGGAAGGACGAATGGAGGGGTTTGAAAGTTAACGAAACACAACCACGAATAGGTACTGAAGGGACATTTCCGATTCCACGGACAAGTACTGGGGCAGTGGGGGGCGTAAGGTGCATGTTCAATCTGGTAACTGCTAGGTCGGTCGTCACAAGACAACCCTGTGCGCCAGTATCACAGAGTGCTCGGGCTTCAACAAAATAACCGCTTGATGTCTTCACGTGAATAGAAGCCGTGGGGAGCACAACAACATCTGCATTAACTAAAATTGGAGGGGGGAGGGGTTTTTTAGGGGGAAGGTGTTTTTTAGGGAGCGAGGGGCAGTCTAGTTATTGGCGATTCTCGGTACGAGAATCCTCAAAACGAGGCTGCCTCTGGGTATATGGGGACGCTGCGCGTCTATCTCTACCGGTCGTAGGGGTAGGGGAGCGGACATTGCGTCGTGGAGGAGGGGTGGTGTATTGGGCAGGAGACCTAGCAGCAGCACTATGCCATGTTCGGGTCGGTGAACGTGGGGGGGAAGCGCGAGGCGATGCCGTAGGAGTTGCTCGGGGGGAGTTCCGAGTATGGGAGTAATAGTGGTTACCCCCGCCCGTGCGGGAGTGGGGGGACCCGGCGCGAACTGGGTCAGAACGCGTCTGGAACGACACAGCCCGAGGCACAGGTACCGTGGGGGGAGGGTACACCGGGTTGCGGGGGTCATTGAAGCACAAAAGGGAATGGTGCGTAGGGCGCCGTCAGCTGGCGCAACGATAGTCACGGTTACAAAACGCGATGGGATGTTTATCCAAACATCTATAACAAAGCCCTTGGGTCTTAACAAGGTTCGAACGATCGCGGGCGTCATATCTAAAAAATCTCGACATTCACGAAGGTAGTGGGACTGGCTAGAACACATAGGACACTTAGGGGAACGAGCGTCCGTCTCGGCGACTAAGAAACGTCGCGGGGAAATCGCCGCGGGCGCTGAACGTGCGGCTCTTGCGTAAGATGGGGCGGTATCGACTAAGGAGGTATTTCCGACATTATCGTGATGACGACATTCCTCTTCTAAAAAATCAATCAATTTTTCAAAGGTCGGGAGTTCCCTGTGACCATCACCATGGCGGCGTTCAAATCGGGACCTTAGGTCGGTCGGCAGCTTGCCGAAGCAAATATGTACTAGGATGTAGGACCAGTGTTTTACCGGTAATTCGAGTCGCTCTAAACAGCGATAAGCTGTTAACAGGGGGTTCACAAAGGAAGCGCGAAGTCCGGTAAGTCTAGTACCGATGTCTGGAAGAGACAATATTTGCGAAATATATGTATCCGCCAGAACCCTAGTGTTATGGTATCTTCTTTTAAGAAGTTCTCGAGCTACACTGTAATTACCCGCTTCGACGCGCAAATGTTGGACAAGGCGCTTGGGTTCCTCCGACAAGGCGCTCATAAGGTAATGGATTTTATGAGTAGGAAGTAAGTCAGTACGGGAGTCCACAACACTATCAAACTGGTCAATAAAACTGATCCACGCGTCTGGTCGGCCGTTGAAGGTCGGAATCGGGAGGTCGGGCAGTTTTTGAGGGCGCGGGCGGTCCTGTTCTATGGCTACTAAGGTCTGTCTGTCGATCGAGGGACGTATAGGGGTACTCGTTCCAGCGGAAGGCATTATTTCGTTCCGTTTTACTTTGATATCTATAACTTTATCGCGCATGGACCGAACAAGGGTTTGTACGTGTGTGTACTCATCTACATCAATTGTTTGATCGAGTCCGCCAAGAAGTTGTGAACTAGCCTCACAAAATTGCTTGTAATGGTCATCAATGTCTTCAATGTAAACAATCAAACGCGCCAGCGGCTCGGTGTTAAGGTGCTGGTGTGCATTTGAGATCCAATCGCTGGTCAATCTCAATGTACCAATTGATTTCCGATATTCGGCGGTCTCGGTATAAAGCATCGATCTCACCGTTTCATTCATCTTAGGAAGTATACTCTTACAAACAAGGTTCAATTTCGCTTAACGGTATCGCTCAACAGAAATAATAAATCGGGTAAACTACTTGTGGCTTAAACAAAAGAACCAGCCGGCCGGCCGCGCCCGCTCAGTGACTAGGCTTATGCAATAATTACGTTTTAAAACTTTAGGTAATTAGATGCAATTATCAACTTAATATGGGACAAAAGGGCAACTAACATTCAAAATTAATATGAGGGAATCTAACCACGCTCTGCTACCAAAAATGTTCAAGAAATAGAAAATTAGGCAAATAAAATTCACAAAAAAAAGTCACGTCAGAGGGTGCGTACCTTATGCAGTCTGGAGTAGAGGAATTCCCGCGGGAACAATCACAGGCACAGGGTTCAGCAGGCACGTCTCACGGCACAGCACATGCGTTGGTCAAGCACCGCAAATGTAATACGTCAGTCTCGTCAGAATTTTGCATTGAGAGAGGGGAGGGAAAGAGCGCGGGGGGCTGAGGGCGGCTCGCAAATTATTATAGTTTAAACACATAAACTACTATTAAAATATCGCGTATAAGTAAGGGGATATAAATGATCCTATGTTATTTCCAGGGTTTTGAATCTACATAATACCTACAATTTCATCAAGAAGAAGAACAGCGGTTTTGACATGAAGAAGAGACAAACAAATAACGAAACAAACTGGCATAATAGTAGTAGTATGGATAGTTACCGCTGCCATAGTTGTTACTCCAACTGGGACCATATCACCGGCTTTCAAGGCCAATGGTTTTTGGACATTTTGAAGAAGCAACAACACCAGTCGCCTATTTCTAGTATCCATAAATTCCCAGGGTAAGCCATAAACTGCATTGATGAGAGTATGACCCTGATTAAAATAATAACAGGATTTAAAAACAATTCTAGTTAAAAACACCAACTAAAATTATTTTAATACACTTAATTAATCACCGAATATCAACAAGTTCACATCAAGTTAAATAAAATACTACTAAAACCTATTTGCATCCCACAGGCCTCCTCTCATCACGAGAGGGTTTGGGCTATTAGTTCCCACGCGGGTCCAGCGCGGATTGGGGACTTCACACACATCTTTGAATTACTTCACAGATGCATGCAGGTTTCTTCACAATGTTTTCCTTCACCGAAAAGCACAGTGATTAATTCAAATTGAATTTTAGAAAAAAAACTAAGTTTCTTAGAGGTGCGAACCGGAATCGAACCCCCGACCCTCTGCATGAGAGGCGGTAGATCGAACCACTACCTTAGGTACTTACCTTAGATCCGATTAATTCAAAAACTACAGATAGTTGAATTAGTTGCTGAAATGTTATTAAAGTTAAAACGCCGTATTTTCCCAATGCCTCCGCGCTCTACAAAAAGTTACGTATTTCCTTAGTAATTCAGAAAATTATTACATTATTACTTTAAATTGCGTAAGTATAAAGTAAGTAATGCATAGTCACCATCGCAGAGCACTCCAACAACAAAATGCTTTCTACTATCTGATGGTACGCGTAATATAAGCACAATGTACCTCCATATGCTCTCGACGTTTTTGACATGAAACTGTATTAAGAGAATACAAAATATTATACCTACTTACTGAACAATTTATTGCCCCAACTTCAGAGGAACATTTACTTACATCTTTATCATTTCATGATATTTAATAATGTATTTTAAACGTTGAAATACGTCATTATTTTCCTCTTCCGTGTATTGGCATGTATTCGACGTCTGAGGTTTTGGTCGGGGGAAATCTTCTAAATCGTGCTTCAGAATGGATAAGTGGCCCCAAATGTGGACCACAATAATGGTAATCAGTAGGTCCACACAACAATGCGTACAGGATAAAAAATAAGAGGCGAACCAGTTATATATTGCTACTACAGTATAATAAATTGGGTCGGTATATTGATCAATTGGAAAATAATAGTAAACAGAGTGTTCAAAAGTACCGTTGATGGGCCTTTCAGATGTATACATTCCAGCGGTATAATTTTTATATAGAGGTACTAGGTTGAACAATGATAAGCCAAGATACATCTGATAATGACAAAATATTGTAAAGACTTTGCAAATACTGTTCACACGGTGGTTAATCTGAAAATTAAGCAATTATACAATGTTGCCTGTATCAGAATAATAGCATGCATTCATTGTAACGTTTGTTTTTTTTTTTTTTCATTTCTATTCTTTATGTCTATGAGCTAAGAAACACGTTCTTTCCCGTTGTTTCGTTGTAATTTTTATTGCACTTTTAAACTTGTAACACTAAACGCTAAACTTTGGATAGCGAGAATAGTGACGACATTGTGTAATAAGCAGTCGAGTATGGACAAAGAAAACATTTTCATCTATGGCTTGGACCACGTTTTGTTATCAATATTCAATATTTAGCTCCACCAACAAGTTTCATTAACAATTAAGACTTATGACCCCATTGATTTTCAGGCCGAAAAAAAAATCACAGATTTCGTGTCTCACACGGCTATCGAGCACATTGGAGATGAATCTACGGAATTGAAAATGTGAAAATGTTGTTCTCACTTTCAGGTTAAGCTACAGGGCAAACCCTTTATGCACCTTACAGCTCTTGTCTTTTGAGCCTTTTTTGAATATCATATCTTCACAACTCTCCGAGTTATAAGGGGATCGCACTTTTTCGGTAAAATCGGCGCCTACACTGCAGCACTGGAGCGAACGAAAAGACATTTCCAATGTCAAAACTAATCTTCATGTTCTATGAATTTGTACCTACTCGTATTTGTCTGATTTTGAAGGCGTTTCTTGTCAAATAGCGGAACGCCAATACTTACAATCGCTGAATAATCTGACAAGTGCTTGAAATGTTCCAAGTGAAAGTGGAAAACAAATGTTTTTATCATTTGACTGAAACTTTTCTGCATTGACAAAGTTAGTCTTTGCTGCAATAAAAAAAAAACGTGAAAGATACCTGTAATATAATAAATTGTACATATTCCTCCATCTATATTGGTAGTTATTTGTCACAAGTTCTTTATTGTAATGTTTCTTATTGTGTTAAATGAGTGGGACCATAAACATTTTATTCTATTCTAAGTATGATTATGTCATTGTTTTAATTTCCATCTTATAATTGTAAACAGTAGTCATTATCTTATATGTATAAATATATTTTTAAGTGTCATAAATAAAATTATGAGGATCAATGATACAATACTTACAATTAAAACAACCGTCATCACAGTAGTTATATACGTATGGCCTAAATCTAAAAATTCAAAATTATATGGATTTACTTTTAAATACATTACTTCTGAAAAAAGGAGCATTATGACAATCCCCAACATGATGAGATTAAATATCGATAAAACGTGTGATATAAAACTCATGTCTCCCAAAACTTTGTTTGGCCATATTCCGATACAATTCAAGGAAAATCTCGTTTTTTTCATGTATTTTAAATTGAAAACGTCTAGAGCTTCTCTGAAAAAGAAATTATTTCATATTTTATTATTTCTTTAAAACAAAAAATCTACACGCCGATTAGATGAATGAAACAAATTTAGTGGGAAAATAACCTCGATCATATTATGTTGCAACACTTAATGTAAACTAGCCGTTTGCCCGCGATTTCCCGCGTAGTCTTAGAATATGCGTACCCGATGATACTATTGATACATATAGATGTATGATGTGTGATGTGTGTATGTGAATTAGTTACAGTATTATTGAAAAACTTTGACCCCTGGAAAACCTGTTCCCGTGGAAATATCGGGATAAAAAGTCCTATGTTATTCCCAGGGTCCCAAGCTATCTCTATACCAAATTTCATCCAAATCGGTCCCGTCGTCGTTGCGACCTGAAGGAAAGACAAACAAACAAACAAATAAACAAACACACTTTCACTTTTATAATATTATGGTAGTATGGATTAAAATTCACACCCACCTCTTTGTCATTATTAAATAAAATGTAGTATTTAGAGTTGTCAGTTAGGCACTATCAAAGGGCGCTAAAAACCCAAAAAAAAATTCAAAACAAAAGAGAACTAAGTAGTTATTTTGCTGGAAAAATCCGACCGCAGTCCAAAAAAACTAGTGACCCATCCAGCTCGCAGGTAAAGTGAATATTGTAGACAATTGAATTTCTATATTAAAACTTCGATTTTATGGTTCAGTGCGTTCAATTGAAAATTCTTAATAGATTACCATATAAATATCTGTCGGTCTATCTATCTGTCAGAGTCACAGAAAATAACATGAAAAATATTTTTTTATTAGTTTAAACAATACTACTACTAGTACTACATGCAATGAGAAAGCGGATGAGCTTGCACGGGAAGGGTCAGCCAGAGACTTTACTGGACCCGAACCATATGTGGGGCTCTCGTCGGGTACCATTAAAACTGCCATAAACGACCACACCAAGGATAAACACCAGCAAGAGTGGATAGCCATGTCTGGTCTAAGGCATTCTAAACTCTTCATCGAAAGAGCTAACTCAGGCTGGACTAGGAAACTCCTAAGTCTCAGCAGAAGACAGCTGCGATATATAGTTGGAGCGTTCACGGGTCACTTCGGCGTTAGAAGCCAATTAGTGAAGATGGGACTATGTACCGATATAGCTTGCAGAATGTGTGGCGAAGAGGATGAGTCAATGCGACACATCCTGTGCGAATGTGACGCACTCGCCAGGCTCAGAATGAAACTCCTAGGTAGCGGTTACCCTGAACCAGGGGATTTCAAAGCACTACCATTGCACTCCATCATTAACCTATTGGTGAAGGTGGAGGAAGCAATGGATTAGCTGCACGGAGAGGGGTAATTACACAAAAGATCCCAATGGGTCGAAGTGTATCCGCAAGGACCCCAAGATAAGATAAGATAAGATAAGTACTACAGGCTATTTGCGTCCCACTGCTGGGCATTAGGGCTTTGCACGTGGTACCAGTGGGGATTGGGGCCTTCACACACATCTTTGAATTACTTCGCAGGTTTCCTCACGACGTTTTCCTTCACCGAATAGCTCAGTGATAAATTCAAATTGAAATTCGCACATAAGTAAACTTAGAGCTGCGAGCCGAAATCAAACCCCCGAGCCTCTGCGTGAGAGGCGGTAGGTCGAACCACTAGGCCAACACGGCTTCACTTAAACAATACTATTCGTCTTTAAATTTGATAAGATTATATTGCCGGATGGATTTGAACAGTTCGTAGTTCGAATTTTCGATTTTTTCTTATTCAGAAGACACAGATTTTACTAGCATTGAGCCAACCATGTCCAAGTAGTTGTTAAATCTTGTAGGTATTTATTATTTGCCAATAAGTCCATTTCTATCTCAAAATAATAGCATTTTATGTTATTCTCGTAATACTCAATTAGGTAGGAACATTTTAAGGTAGGATGTTTTTTTTCCATTCTGAAATTCTGAAAAATATTTCGCATTATTACGTTTTTTTTACTTTAACTAAGTTCTGAAATTTGTACAGACCTTCTGAATTTAGAACGGCTAATAAATTAGTACCTGGGCGACCGAGCTGTGCTCGGGTGAAAATAGCTAAAACCGAGTTTTCTGAGATATGACACTTAGCTAGAACGATTTTTCGCCCCCGTAAACCCCTACATTCCAAGTGTCGTCCAAATCGTTAATCGTTTCTGAGATTCCTTCGATAAATTCATACATAAAGAAACAGAAAAATATACAAGATTAGCATTTAAAATAAAAGATAAGAACCCATAGAAATAATCCTATACACGGTGGGTCAGAAAATATGGCAAATAATTAACCCTCAGTATCGGCTATCGATTCTAAATATATTGTATAGGTCTTTAATTTTTTTTTGAGTTGGTAAAAAAAAATGTATATGGGATTGGTTGTGTGAGCGACGCTCGAATCCTATACAAAATATATTTTTTTACCAACTCAAAAAAAATTAAAAACCTATACAATATGCTTAGAATCGATAGCCGATACTGTGGGTTAATTATTTGCCATATTTTTTGACCCACCATGTATATTTATAAATAAAAGCCCAACTATTTCGATCCTATGCATTTCTTTTTCGGTATTGTTCGGGTGAAAGTTTAATATGCAATTCAACCCAGGCGAAGTCGCGGGCAACAGCTAGTATTAAATATTCCTTAAGAAATTCACCGTACAACCGTGGAAACCATGCATACTGTAATTTACTAGATTAATTATATAATAAGCTTAATTATATAATAAAAGAATGATTAATTACAAGTAGTCGAACCAGCAAATTGTGGCAAATTGCAGTGTTATGTTAGGGTTGGGCGGCTCGAAGAAGTAGTAAGTAATAACTTAACGACACGAATAGTACGACAATTTTATTAATTCTTTTGAAAGATTACTTTGTTTACTATTGATTAAAAAAGAAACAAATGGCAATGACAAACATGTAAAAAATCAACTAAAGCCTGATCAGTAATTTTACAGCTTAGACCTCGCCATTTTACGGCTTGTGTAGTAAAATTAAAGCTAGGTCTTATACCAGGAAATATATATTTAGGACCTTGATCGCTCAAGTAGGTATAACAACGAGGGTTGATCCAAAAGTAACGATATTTTTTAATAAAACATGTCTATTCTCTTGCTTAAAAAATATTGATCTACATAATAATAATCACATCTACATAATAATCACATAATCTCCTTATAGATCTTTATATGCAGTCCTCTTCCTTAAACCTGTAATCCCTTAAAGCATTTTTTAACACAATAGCAACAATAGCAGTATATCTTTCGAGTTTTTCGGTAACATCGAAAATTTTCGACGGGCCATGGTCCACATACGGTTTGCAAAGCTGCGGTTGGGTATAATTTATTATTGAAAATTTAGTAAACTTCAAAAATTTCCTGAGTAGTGTTGAAGAAAGACGTATATGTCGTGGAGAAAGGGTTTTATTGAATAGGACGATCAAATATCGTTTCTTGTGGGCGTCTTTGAGGCCTTTCCAGCGGCAGCACCGCTGATACCATAGAATCCATCCGAACACATTACACTCTAGCATTGCACGTTTACGACTCCGGGTTAGTATCACACTGTTGGAAACGCGATGCGTTCTGTACGAGCTGGCTAAACACTATCACTGCGGTGATATCCATCGAGCTTATCACATTCAAACATCAAATCAATCTAATGTAACTGGATCGTCGGCACGAGCCAAACTCCTTCTGCCTTTCCAAGTAGAGATCTTCTACTATCTAAAGTCCCGCGCCTTCACGTTTCAAAACGCTTCAATGTGTTTAAAAAGCACCACCAACACTCTCAACACATGTGTGCGTGCTGAGACAGCCATCAACTATGCGTTGAGAGTGTTGGTGATGCTTTTTAAATAATAATGAAAAATTGAAGCGTTTTGAAACGTGAAGGCGCGGGACTTTAGATAGTAGAAGATCTCTAATAAGTGTCAAAACCGCTGACAGCCCGCTAAAGCGCGCCGAACTTAAGCAAGTGTGCCAACACTCACTGCCATCCTATGAAAACATTCCAGCTCATACTGACCACATCCAAGCTACCTGCTTGACATTTCCAAATAATCAGTATTGATGCAGCATCAGGCATAGAAATACTGGCGTTCATATTGCATTGCCTACGATGTATAGTTTCTGAGAATTAGAGCAATAGGCAATAGAAAAAGGTCCTTGGCCCGTGGTGGCCTAGTGGTTTGACCTACCGCCTCTCATGCAGAGGGTCGGGGGTTCGATTCCGGCTCGCACCTTTAAGTTTACTTATGTGCGCAATTCAATTTGAATTTACCACTGAGCTTTTCGGTGAAGGAAAACATCGTGAGGAAACCTGCACGCATCTGCGAAGCAATTCAAAGTTGTGTGTGAAGTCCCCAATCCGCACTGGGCTCGCGTGGGGACTATAGCCCAAACCCTCTCGTGATGAGAGGAGGCCTGTGCCCAGCAGTGGGACGCAAATAGGCTGTAGTAGTAGTAGTAGTAGCTACCTGAGTTGAACCGCTTGCCACTCGAAGGGCTAAATAGTTGTTAATGCGTACGTTTTACCTTTCAGGTGAACGATCGTGTGAATAGAATTTGCCAAATCCTGAATGTTTTATGTCATTATCAAATGTATTTTGGATTAACAATGTTCAATCTCATACTGTTGTATAAAAACTACAAAGCAGGAATGTTTACTACAGAAATTACCGCGAACGGTACTTTCGAGCACTCTATTTACTTCGAATTACCATTTGATCAATTTACTAACATTCATTAATATACTTTAGTATTTTGTTACAACTGACAATGGAGGTCATCTCCATTTTTTTTTCTGGACCCTTGGAGAGTATACATCTCTAAGATCTTAGATTTAAGTTTAAGTTAGGGACTATACATCCCTTCAATGTAATTTTAGTACGTACCTATATGCATATTTTATACATGTAATGTAAATTTTAGGTCGCGGGAAACCGGTGGGAGCAAGTAGCACAGGACCGGTCTGAGTGGCCAGCCTTGGGGGAGGCCTATGTCCAGCAGTGGACGTTTTTTGGCTGAAATGATGAATGTAAATTTTGTCAATTTTGAAAAAAGGCCTTCTGCTTGAGTTTTTTGCGGCGCTTCTTCTCAAGCAATGGGTCTAGGAAGCGCTGGTATTTTTTTTTTCTGACGTGTAAAAGTGCCCCTATGTGGCCAATTTGCTGAATAAATGATTGAATTGAATTTGAATTTGACTAGTGCACATCGTACTTTTTTATGTCATGTGGACATTGTTGTATAGATCTATTGATTAATTATCATTGCAATTCATATTTTTTAGGATCGATTAATGACTCCAGTCATTAATCGATCCTAAAAAATTAGATGGAACTTTTTGCCCGACCCAAACGCGACGTGTGTGATCAAAATTCAATAATGAGCTACACAGATGAAAGCAAAGATTTGTATTGTCGTCTCAAAGAAACTATTAAATATCATAACATGGTAAAAGCGTAAGTAAACTTTTACTGTTGTATTTTTTTATTTATTTGACAGGATTTCACTTTTATTTAAAACTGAATTTTAGTAAAAGTACGTTTTGTTTTAGGTGCATGAAAAGAACTTCTAGTGCTTTTGGCATCACGTTGTTTGTATACATCACTTATCATCAAATAGTTGGATGGTTTTTACTATTAGTGTTCAACGCTGGTAATTAAAACAGACTCTGAAAGAACTTTTTTTTAGGGTTCCGTAGCCAAATGACAAAAAAAAAGAATTACGTCATGTCCGTTTGTCTGTCCCGTGTGTCTCCCTCTGTTTGTATGTCACGTCACAGCCACTTTACTCTGAGACTTTGTTGTACTTTTTGTTAGGTACGTTATTGTTGAAATTTAAGAATTAATTGTGTTCTGTGAAATATTGCAAAACACTGCAGTAGGTACGATTTTGAGACTAAATATACTTGTCCGGGTGACTTAGCCCAAATTCAAGCTGTAGTCGCAGATTACAGAGTGATGCTAACAGTTTTAAATCTCATTGCTCAAAATAAATCAATACTCTTTATTATTTATTTTAGAACGCAGAGGCGTTGGGTAAATACGATCCTAGAGGATCGTATTTACATTGGTAACATTGGTAACATTTCAAGTTTTCTATATATTTTAAGTAATACCTTTTTGTATAAATAAGCATTTTAAAGTAAGTCATTTTCTACAGATATTTCATTTTCAAATACATTCTTAATAAGTACCTATAATACCCCAGGGCCTATATTCGAAGTCTTTAAATAGGAATCTCGCTCTTCTCTATAGGATTGCTCACGCGTCGCGTGAACTTTTAGCAGCTAGATTTAAAGTTCAACTTGTTGCGTGAGCGATCCTATAGGAAAAAGCGAGACCCCTATTTATAACTTCGCATAGAGCCCCAGTCGTGTGATCTTTATATTCTGTGGTAGTAACTAGTGTGCCGAGGTTGCGGGCTCGAATCCCGCTAGGGGCAAAATGTATGTGCCTAGCATGAATGTTAGTACTTGTTCTTATGGATATTTAGAATTCATGTATGTACATATTTAAGTATACAATGCACCTATATACAGGGCCAAGCAAAACGTAGTGGATATTTTACCCACAGAATCAGCTACGATTCTAAGCATGTTTTTTTGGTTTTTAATTATAGTACATTTTTAAGTAGGTACATAATAGGTGCAAGCTATGCTTCGTTCTGTTCCGAGCAGTGGATGCTAGTAAAGAAATAACTAAGGTGT
The DNA here is from genome assembly GCA_963971205.1 of Aethes cnicana. Taxonomy (NCBI): domain Eukaryota; kingdom Metazoa; phylum Arthropoda; class Insecta; order Lepidoptera; family Tortricidae; genus Aethes; species Aethes cnicana. Next base: position 6,377,480 of record OZ020286.1, read on the forward strand.
CTTTGCTATCAGTTAGGTGTAAAGGAAAAAGTATTCAAAGAAGGAGTAACAACCGGCCAAGAAGCCAGTTAAACTTGCGTGGAGAGGGTTCCGGCCCTTGATTATTTTCAATGACGTCATTTTCAAAGGTTTCACAGGAAAAGCTCTTTTATATGATAGATTTCAAATACCATGGACTTCTTAATAATTTTCCTGTAATGTATAGGTCAATAACTATCCTGAGTATTTTTCAAAAGTTTTAGGGGGAGGGGAAAATGGTAATTTTTCGCCTATTTTCTTAAATAACTCGAAATGTATTGACCAAAAAAGGAATAAAAAAATACATTTGAAATCCTCATAAGAAATACTTTCATTTTATATGTCACACGATATAGTTTGAAAAACTTCATTAATATTTTTTTTCAAATTTAGCCTCCAAAAATAGGGTCTGGTCTATGTTTAAAATTCATTTATTTTCGTTACACGTCCGTCTTTGGGTCCGATACTTACCTACATATACGTACCAAATTTTAATAAGTTAAACCGCTGGACCGATGGAATCTGGACCGATTAACATCGGTCCAGTAGTTTTGGAGAAAATCGACTGTGACAGACGGACGGACAGACACACGAGTGTTCCTATAAGGGTTCCGTTTTAACCTCTTGAGGTTCGGAATCCTAATATTAAAATTGATATTCGAAATGTTTTCTTGTCATTGATTAGTTCAAGTGAAGTCACGTGAAATACTTTGTATAATTGAACCTTTTCACTGTGAAAGAAAATATTTAAACTTATTACTATCTGCTGGTATATCCATACTATTTTCTGATCGTTTTAATCAAATTAAGTGAAATCATTTGTCATTACTGGTATTTTACGTAATTGTATCTAAGTGGTGAAATGAAATTCAGTAACTTACTATAATGTATCACTAAGTTAGTTATATATATATATATATATATATATATATATATAATATATAGAATTGCCGTGCCTTTTATTCCCTGTGATTCAGTTAGGTTTTAGAAACGAAAATCATCGGGAAATATCTGAAATAACAGATATCTTTGTATGGGAATCTCCTTTTTGTGTGGTACGAAATTCATCGGATCACTAGTTAACAAAAATAGTGTAGTTAGTGTTTTACAAAAATTATAAATCTGTGAAATTTGCCATACAATTTGTCAACCAGGGTGATTATATATTTTTGGACCCGAGTTTTGAGTATTATTTCTTGAATATTCTTCTATTTTTAACCCACTTCAAAAAAAGGAGGAGGTTCTCAATTCGTCGGAATCTTTTTTTTTTTTTTATGTATGTTCACCAAAAATACATAGTAAACGTGAACCGATTTCGATGATTCTTTTTTGTTCGAAAGGTGATACTTCCAAGTTGGTCCCATATTAATTTGGTTCAGTTTTGATGATGGGATCCATGAGAAAATGAGGGAACTCCTCCAAATTTGCTAGCACGTAGATGATTTTGGTGTCAATTTCGAGGACTTCAGAGTTACTTATGTACTTCTATAGTAATGTTTGGAAACTGTAGCCGAAAAAATTTTTAAATAAAAAAATAAAAACCGCCTTCAAACTCCGACAGACTGCGAAGTCGGTGTCAAGTGAACCGACCCAAAGAAATGATAATCATATAGTGAACTTGACATTGACATCGCAGTCTGTCGGAGTTTGAAGGCGGTTTTTATAATATTAGCTTTGACTTGTCTGGTAATTTATTAAAAGTTGCAATACTGTATATAATTCGGTTCATTTCTGTAGGAACCAATCTTTTTTAAGTGGATTTCACGCAACTTATTAATTTTGCCCAAAAAAAGGGCGCGTAGTACTTAATGCCATAAGGCATTCTCAATCAGTTAAACCTTTGGGCAAAACAGAAATTGTTGAGGCGGTGCAAAAAAGACATTAAGAAATATACAAAAAAAGTAGGTAAGTACATTAAAAAAGTTACATTTAATATAAAGATACGACGTGATCTACTTAGTAAGTTTAGTCTTCAAACGCCACCAAATTATGGCTTACTACGCGCTTTAAAGGTCACTGGGACTCAATTATTAATCAGAAGCATGTAAAATAACCCTCTCGTGATGAGAGGAGGCCTGTGCCCAGCAGTGGGACGCAAATAGGCTGTAGTAGTAGTAGTAGTAGTATGTAAAGTAAACTTAACAAAAACTACAATTTATTTGACTTTCCAACAAAAATATACAATGAGAAGGTAAGTATAACAAAATAACTCTATATTTCCGATAATTTGTTTAGAAAATATACGTTAAATGCCACCTATTAGATAAAATTGTAGATTAACGGGAAATTAAACTGTTTGATTATTAGGTAGGAAATACTCGATTGCGTTGGTTTCTTAGATATAAAAATGTTTCTTGAGTTTCATTTCATTTATTATCAGGGATACTGCACATTGGAAACTTTTAACTCAAATTTTATCGATTAAATTCATTCGACTTGGTTTATTTTTGTTTTAAAAAGTTTGATTGAATCCAATTTTGACATAATACCTAATTTTAATCAAGATGGCTTTGGATAGGTTATATGAATACTTAAAGGTAAAATTGGATGACGGGTAAGTACTAGTTTCAGTGATTAGTGTTAAACAATTGAAATTTTGAAAATATTTAAATATTTACGAAACGTCACTAAATTTATTTCATTTGAGCTAAATATTGCGGTGAAACATCCAAATCTTGGAAATAATCAAGTCCAATTATTATTTAATGGCCAGGTGATCAGTTTATTTCGAAAGTTGGAAACGTCGCAAAAAGCTGTCAAATATATCGCTGTTTTTATTAATTTCTGAATATTACTTAATGAAAATATGAATAATCGCTCTATGGTTGAATAAAACATTAAGTATGATGTTTTATTCAACCATAGAGCGATTATTCATGTTTTCATTAAGTAATATTCAGAAATTAATGAAAATAGCGACATATTTGACAACTATTTGCGACGTTTCCAACTTTCGGAATAAAGCCTCTTGAACTCACGACGGTACGCAGGTTCAGGCATTTAACAATTATGTTTTTTTTTTAATTTACTTGATTTATTTATTTATTTAATTTACTCGAATCTTATAACTATATTCTCAAAATGAAAATTTCAGTGAAGTCAAAACAGCGTTGGAGTTAAGCTACATGAGGAAAGTTCGAATCGCATTGTCATTAATAGCGTCATGGCCGTATAAACAGTTCGGGAATTCTGAATTGGATAGCAAATTGTCGAAGTATAACTTGCTCCTGGTGTTTTATGCTGTAATACTACCATTATCTGGCGGGGCGTATATGTGGTACTACAGAGACGTAATAACGTTTTTCGATATGGGCCACATCTATCTTACCATACTCCTCAATCTTATGTATTTGGTAAGACATGAGTTTTACATATTTCTTTTAACTTTTATTCATTAACAACGAAGTTGCTGGCAAATTTTGATTACTAGCTTCTGCCAGCAACTAATAAAGATGCTTGTTATGAAATGATTCTCTTACTAAACCAATTAGGTACCTAACGGTTATTATAAGTTAACCAAGAGTTCCCCAACTAGGCACAGCAAACATAAACTTGGGCAACCATGTAATAGTTATTTATGATACAAGTGTGGAAAGCAGGTCATTCAGGAGCGTAGCGAGTGTTTTACACCGACACGAATTAGGAATTACCTATCCGCACTAGTGTTATACAACGTTTTGCAATGCATCATGCGAGGAAACAAATTAAATATATATTTAAGAAGTAAATGTTTTATTTATTAAGGCAATAATAATTTTAAAACACCCAAAAACATAAAAATATAAATATAACTTTGTAATTTTATTGTTCAGATGACTTTAGTTTGGACGGTACAGACGTTTTACTTTCCCGCACACTGCAGCGTGCGGGAAAGTAGTTCCTATTTTAATTCCCGCACAGTACCTATGCACAAACGTGCAGGAAAGTAAAACTGTCTGCGATAATGTTTACCAACATAAAGTGGGCTTTCGGAGCATATGCATTGTAATAGTACATTACAGACCTAGGGTGGTGAATTCGTAAATGTCCCAGATGGCAGGTTTCTGTGGCCATAAATATGCGATCTGGGGCTTTACAAATTACCGCCCGTGGTTTGTCAAAAGTTTTACGTCTTGCCTTGGGCAAGAAGTGAGATTTTCTATCCGCGTAGCGGGCAGAAAATCCCACTTTACGGCCAAGGGTGATGTAAATTAATTTTACGTTATAGCCACACAGTTTTTGAATGAAGAAGCATAGCATAGTATCTAGATGGAGGTCTTATATTTTTTTTACATAGCAATTAATTTAATTCACAGCAAAGAATCCTACTAACCAGGACGGACAAGTATCGTGAAACCATAAAGGAGTTTTTAGAGCAGTTTCATTTATTTTACCTCAAAGATCGCAGTGAATATTCAAAAACGGTTTGTTATTTCACATTGAAGGTTTTGTTTAAGATTTGAACTACATTATTATGACACTTAAATGCTTTTTTTCTTTCAGCTTTACACTCAGATCGACGTACTATCGAAAATCTTCACTATCTTTGTGCTGGGTCAAATGAGTTGTGGCATTTTCTTATTCAATTTCATGCCGTGTTACAATAATTATTCTAAAGGCATGTTTAGTGAGAACAGACCACCGAATCTTACTTTCGAGCACGCCGTGTACTACTATTCCCCAGTCGATGATATTTATACGACTCCAAAAGGCTATTGGTGTTTATTCACGTTTAATATATACATGTCTTATAACGTTTCCGCTGGCTTGTGTGCATTCGATCTTTTCCTGTCGCTTATAGTCTTTCAGATTTGGGGCCAGTTGAAATTTCTCAAATTCAATTTGCAAAGGTTTCCCCTACCTAAAACGAGAAATGGTGAAAGTAAAGAAAAGCTCATGTATTCACATGAAGAGAACATTCACATTGGACAACTTTTAATTGACAATATTAGGCATCACTACAACATTACGAAGTAAATATTAAATTCCTTTTGAATATAGCAAAACAGTTCATTAAGTCATTTATTTTGAGTTGCTAGTTTTAACAGATTTATTATCGCCCGTGTACGAATCTGACCTGAGCTTGATTTTTTTTTTAAGTTAACTACATCCTTATTTAAAATTCCGTTTGCGATAATTTCTATAAGGGCCTTTCTTAAACTGTTTATATTTTCAGATTTGTGGATCAATGTTCAAATGCATTCAGCGAATACTTATTCGTATTTTACGCGTTCCATCAAGTGACGGGCTGCGTTTTGCTCCTCGAAGTTTCCTCATTAGTAAATGCCCTTTGTTGCTTTTTTTCAAGTTAAATTGACCAAGCTATATCTAAATTACTCATAGATACGTTTTGTGGATTTCAGAGTCCCGAAGCACTTGCAAAATATGGCCCATTGACTGTAATAGTATTTCAACAATTGATCCAAGTATCGTTGGTTTTTGAAATCGTAAGCTCCAAGGTAAATACTACCAAATCAGGTCAGCAGACCCACGTCTTTGCAAACCGATGTTTTAATAATTAAAAGTAATTTTCGTAGAGTGAAGAATTAATCGACGCCGTTTATGAACTACCGTGGGAGTATATGAACACAACTAACAGAAAGACTGTGATGTTTTTCCTGTATAAAATTCAAACTCCTGTGAGCCTTAAAGCTTGTAAAGTCATAGCTGTTGGTATTCATACAATGACTTCGGTAAGATAATATGTTCAAATGTTAGATATTCTATCTATCCATACTAATATTATAAATCTGTCTGTCTGTCTGTCTGTTACCTCTTCACGCTTCAACCGCTGGACCGGTTGAGATGAAATTTGGCATCGAGATAGTTGGGGTCCCGGGTAAGGACATAGGCTACTTTTTATCCCGGAAAAACGCATAGTTCCCGCGGGAACGCGATAACCGAATTGCACGCGGGCGAAGTCGCGGGCAAAAGCTAGTAGTATAATAAAGGAGTAAGTATTTTTCCGTATCTTTCATACTGTCTGTCTGTCTGTTTTTATATTCTCCGGAGTTAATCTCCTGAGCTACTGAACCAATTTGAGTGCGGTTTTCAAAGGTGCCTTAAGCTTAATGCTTGATTATAATCATGATAAATGTAATTTTTGAATTTCACTCGGCAAAGTCGCGGGGCACCCCTATTACTATTATAAAGGAATAGTTTTCTGTCTGTTTCTAACTGTCTGTCTGTTAGAGTTAATCTCCGGAACTACTGAACCTATTAAAGTGCGGTCTTCAAATGTAGATAGAGCATCATTCGAAGCCGTATAAGCTATGTTTGATCAAAATCGTATTTCGGAAAGAAAAGTTATCGACATTTTTATTTTATTATAGACGAAGTCGCAGGGCTTCACTATTTAAAGTAAAAAAAAAAGATCATGGTTTCTACGAATAACATGCTTTTATTGACACTACAAGACCTTGAAGGTACCTACATTCCCACCAGGGACAGTGATAAACTTGATGATGATGATGGGGATGATTATTAATGATGATCTTTAATGTAATCCATGACGGAGTAGCGTGCAATAGTACCTTTAGATCTTCTACTATCTAAAGTCCCGCGCCTTCACATTTCAAAACGCTTCAATGTAAGAAGCACCACCAACACTCTCAACACATGTGTGCGTGCTGAGACAGCCATCAACTATGCGTTGAGAGTGTCGGTGGTGCTTTTAAAATAATAATTAAAAAAAATAACCTACCTACCTACTACTACAGCCTATTTGCGTCCCACTGCTGGGCACAGGCCTCCTCTCATCACGAGAGGGTTTGGGCTATAGTCCCCACGCGGGCCCAGTGCGGATTGGGGACTTCACACACCTCTTTGAATTACTTCGCAGATGCGTGCAGGTTTCCTCACGATGTTTTCCTTCACCGAAAAGCTCAGTGGTAAATTCAAATTGAATTTCGTACATAAGTAAACTTAGAGGTGCGAGCCGGAATCGAACCCCCAACCCTCTGCATGAGAGGCGGTAGGTCGAACCACTAGGCCACCACGGCTTACCACCACCTACCTACCTACCTAAATTTAAATCTTTTTTTCAGGTTATAAAAACATCATTTTCTTATTTCATGATGCTTACTGCTGTGGCTGGAGATACAAATTGAAAAGATGTCGGTCATGTGCTGTGCAGCTCGAGTCAGAATTGTCACTATTTTCTTTGAATTACCTATCTTTTATTAAGTTAAATAGCACACTGTTTAAAACTTGCTATGTATCACAAGAAATCAATTATATTAATACTCTTTCTACATATTTTAACTGTATTTTTATTTATTATTTTAACATTAATAAAAAATGTAAACTACAGGTTACCCCTCTCCTAAAATTAAAATAAACTTTAAGAACTTAGAATTTTACCAACGACTGTACACATTCTAAAATATGTTCTACTTATCTTTTCTAATAATGAAATAGGTAGTAATTTTGGGTATCTTTCTTTCTGTCTATCACAGTTTAATGAAATTGCATTTCGTAGTCGTTCATTTCATTACCTATTTAAATTAATCATAAATTCGTTTTCTTTCGCATTCTATCATTTAAGTATAAATTATTAATTATAACCTTCGACATTTACTTCATAAAGAAGTTACATCGTGTTGTTTAGTTAGATTGATAAAAAAAACCTAAACGTGTGCTTAGAATCGATAACTGATACTATCTTATTGTTGGATTTTTCTTTCAATTACTTAAAAAATATTAAAAATGTGTTCCTTTTAACTTATGATTACGCACCAACAACAGTAACAACGAAAAAACTTGCAGAATTTATACCTAACATTGTAAGACAGAGAATTCGACCAGGTTCGATTCCCGGTTATGTATGAGAGTTTAAAAAAAGTTTGAATATCATTATTATTGAATCTAAAATCGAAGCCATGGTTCCTAAGAACAGATTTCGCTATCTCTCATAGTTTCTGACTTCTCCATACTGACCCATTTGGATTTATCAGCCTATATATATATATATATATATAAAACTGACTAACTGGCTGACTGATCGATTAATGCACGGCTACAGTCACTATACTTAGAAACATGAAATTCGGCGGAAAGGTTCCTCTTAATGACATAAGTGAGGCCTCAGAAAGGAATTATTTAACTACAACCGTAAAGGGGTAATAGGAGGTTAAAGGTTTGAATGATACCTACTTCCAGGATTTGTCAGTTGGACAAGCAAAATTTTAGATGTACGCTCTTAGTTGATATTAAATAAATTGATTTCTTTACTAATTTTGAAACATTCACCCAAAGGGGGTAAAAAGTGGGGTTTGAAGTTTGTGTGAATTTTCTACAATTTGTAGTGTGTTCTACATTGTATTTTGGTAATCATACGTGATTAAAATATAATTTAAAGAAAATGAAACGGGGATGAAATATTATATGACATTTCTAATTTGTAATTTTGAGACCACTACGCACGATAACCTATTTACGTCCCAATGCTGGGCACAGGCCTCCGCTTGACTCGAGAGGGTTTGGGCTATAGTACCCACGCGGGCACAGTGTGTATTTGCGCCTTACACAAATTAGTTAGGTTCGTTATCTAGGTACCTACCTATGTATACCTATATCCGAAGTACAAACTGTCCTGAAATAGAGGTCAGCGTAGCGGAAACCCGTCGATTTAGTGACATTCATAAAATTAAACATTCTGAACATGAAAATCTGCTATGTAGAATTTTAGACTGATGTGCTACTACTGTTCTACTTAGTACAGCCAGTAGCTTTTACTTTATAAGCAAAACAAATTGTATTGTGTCAAAGGTAGTAAGTACATTGCAGGTTTCAGGTTACTTTGTTATTAATTAATAACAAAGTTTCACTGTCCTTTCTTTTGCAGATAATTATAATGAAAATATAAAAATACAATGATGATATTAAAATACACCTGCCAAACATAATGAAGTCTTTGAATAAATATTTAAAACACCCCTGGTAAAAAGCCGTTTCAAATAAAACATCACATTCAAAACTAATGAACAAAAGAACTCTATGTAGGCTTGCGAGGTCATAACGAAGTAGCTAACTAATGAATTATATAGTATGCCAGAATTAATGAATGTATAATGTGCATTTAAAAGTTGTAACAAAAGGTTTATTTCATTACAAATGAACTTCTCATTAATCGTGTTCAAGGAAAATACATCAATTTAAGAACTTTTTAATAATCGTAGGAGAATAGTGTCATGGGAGACATAATGCATTTTAAGAGAAGTAAAAAGTTGGGTATTTACTCGTACATTTAATTTTTAACATTAAAACCGAGTATATTATCTGTTCTTCAATATTGAATCTCCAAATTTAATTAGTTTTATTTAACTAAAATGATCTTTTTCCTTCCTTGTGAGTCGCAAACAATAAAAAAAAACACAAGCTAACGGTCTAATTTGCTTAGTAATAATCTAGTGATATATGCCAATTGCATACCTATATGACGTTTAAATCGGTGAAAAGGTGTTTGATTAGTTACAATAATTCATTTTGTTAAAAATAGTTCAAAATTTTATATACATACCTAGACAGAGAGGGTGGGTGACAACGAATTCCAATTAAGTCAACCGTAATTCCTAAATAAATAGAAAATATTCCAAAAAGTTTTATTTCATGTAACTAACATGCAACTTGAATGAGATCGCCAACAAGTGCTGAAGAAGAATAAAATTTTAGTTGATTATCGAATGAAAATCATCTTTTATAGCACAGTACCTAATAGAAGTCAAGATTATTAATTTATTATTTAGAAGTCAGGATACTGTCTTGTATAAAATTTGATAAATTTTATAATTCTTTTAAACCATTTTTTCAAGCAACGAGATAAGATCTCCAAAGGATCTGGACTACATAAAGCAGGTTTCCTTGTCACTGGGTCGCATATCATTATGGCCCTTGAATGATGCAAAAATCTTATTTTCCGTAAAATATAACTTGGCTTACATTATATCCGAAATTGTTATTCTCTTCCTTCAAGTAGCATATGTTAAAAATAACATAAAATACATAAGTTTCTATAAGATGGGACATACATACATTACTTTGGCATTGACCGTTATCTGCGTGGTGAGTATTTTGAAGATTGTAAGCCGAATCGCCTAAGATATGTTTATAAGAACTAAATTAAAGTAAAATTATTCAGTTCCGTTAGTTTATTTTGTTTCTTTAGTAGTACACCTCATGTTGAACCTATTGATTTTTATATTTTAAGAGTCAATTGAGTCTCGATTACGAAAACATCCGTGAAAAAGGACTACACGAGATAAAAATGCTTAAAATTATTTAATACTTAATACTTCATTAATTCACGATAGACGTCACTATATAAGTTCTTAAGGTTAGGTAAACTTCTTTTCTTATAATCAAATTTCAGCAACGTCTATTGATGCCATGGATAAGTGATTACAAAAAAGTCACCAATGACTTTCTGACGAAAATTCATCTTTTCTATCAAAAAGACAATTCCGACTACGCTATGAAGGTAAAGTTACGACAATCTGAAATAGTTTTAAAACTATGGTCCAACACCCGACTCCTTCATAGATTTCTTAAATAGACTTAAATAAATAAAATAAAATAACGAACCCACGGCGGACATTTTCACTTAATTTAAACAAATATTAGTTATATAGATAGATGTATATTCACTGAATTAGAAATAAATCAACTACTTGTTTTCTATGGTTTTTAGGTGTATAATCGAGTAGAGAAGATGTGCTGGTTACTCACAAATTTTATGGTTTATCAATGTTACAGTGGCGTTGTACTGTTTAATATTACTCCTTTCTACGAAAATTATATGGCTGGCATGTTCAGTTCAAATAAACCTATCAATGGCACCTTCGAGCATGCATGTTACCTAGAATTTCCTTTTGATTACATTACTGATTTGACTGGCTATTGCTTCGTGTTCATTTTTAATTGGTGCGAAACATTTATTGTAGCTTCAACTTTTTGTATGTTTGATTTATTTCTTTCACTTGTGGTATTTCACCTTTGGGGAAATATGAAAATTTTAAAGTTCAATCTAGACAATTTTGCGAAACCTAAAAATGACCTTTATGTTACTGCCGGAGTACAACTGTGTAACACGGAAGAGGAATCCAAACGTGTGTTTAAAACTCTACAAGAAATTATTAATCACCACAGAATCATCAAAGAGTGAGTTTTATTGATATGCGAGTTAATTAAATTTAAACGTATAGAATAATAAATTAAAATCCAACATTGTTTCAGTTTCATGTCACGTATTTCGGATACCTTTGGATTCTTTTTAGGAATCTACTTTGCCTTTCATCAAATTATTGGATGTGTTCTTTTGCTGGAATTCTCTAAACTGGTACTTTCAAACCCTTTGGTTTGTAGACTGATATTTTGTGATTTCATTTAGTATACCAAATTTTTTGATACACCTATTGTTTATGGAATGGATTTGACATTTTTGAAGACTTATATTTTGAAACGCATCATTTCTTTTACAGGATTTGGAAGCGCTGGGAAAATACGGCCCGCTGACTCTACTATCATTCCAACAACTGGTCCAAGTATCCGTTACTTTTGAACTTCTCGGCTCTCAGGTGGTTGTAAATTTTGGTGTTTCAAATTGCCTAGCAAAGAAATGGAATTTTTAATAGTATTTTTTTTTACATTTCGATACCTGTTTAGCGTACGAAAACGTCATACCGTTTCCGAACGAGTGCTCTCTGCTTTTTACATGTACGCACTAAGCGTATTAAGCATAGGCATTCAAAAAAATATGCAGACTTATGTGATGAGAGCGACGCCTGTGCCCAGTGTAGTGAATGTACCGAGGTATCTGTTTATCAGAAAAGGTAGTACCTACCCACCATCAAATATTGCTATGGTTATAAATATTTTCTTTTCTTTTCAGAGTGAGAGGCTGATTGATTCAGTTTATTCGTTACCATGGGAGTCTATGGGATTGAAGAATAGGAAACTGGTTCTGTTTCTTTTGCAGAACGTGCAGGAGCCTATAAATGTCAAGGCTTTTGGCATGGTGCCCATAGGAGTTCGAACTATGTTTACGGTAGGTACTCTACTCCCTACTCCAATACCTACTAAGTATTTTATTACTTAAGTACTTAACCTGTTCCTGTGCCTATTTCAAATCAAATCAATCATTTATTCAGCAAATTGACCACTTCGGGGCACTTTTACACGGCAGAAATGAATTTAACAGCGCTTCCTAGACCTAATTTGAAATACGAATCGTTTCAGTCGTGAATTATTAAAATAGTTTGATCGACATATTTTGTGCAATACATTCCGTAAGTAACTAAAATGACTTGTTGTTTGGATATATTACATATGAACCGGGAATCTGTTTGAAAGAACCAAATATAGGAGTAACCAAATCACAAATAAATAAAATAAATAATGAGGTGGGTACCTAGGCGATCATTTTAATTCATGTTAAAACAATACTTATTTAATTTATTATTTGCTCGCAGATACTGAAAACATCGTGCTCATATTTCATCATCCTGCGCACAGTTGCAAGTGAAAAATAGATTTAACTTTATAAATGCTGATAATGTTTATTATTAAAAGCCTCAATGTTAGTTTTACACGAAGAAAATACCAAATAAAACAGAATTTTAAAGTAGGCACTAAAAATCCTACAGGTATTACCTAAATAAAAGTAATTACCAGACCAAAAACCCTATTTGGGTACATTTACTTACCTAATGTATTCTCTGTCAACCTTTATAAACATTTTATTTTTATTTTAGTGACCTACCTTGATGTTTCACATAGGTACTTACTCAAGAAATAAAAGTAATGCAAAGTATAAAGTTAACATTTTGAATTGTGTTGTCAAACAGAATATTAAAAAGAAATTAAATATACTTGGTAATTTCATGTATCTACTTACATAGAATATTTATTTAGGAATTCTTCCCGGCGAGAAAATACACAACACAGAAATTCCCAAAACGTTGACATTCTTTTTTTTTCATGTTTTTCGTGTCGTGTCATAGCGAGGAGGCTTAACTCACCTTTTATTTATGGTAGATACAGCATAAGACAGTAATCACCATAAAATCCCAAGCCTTGGTGTACTTAGATCCGATTTTTTTAAACTTTATTTTCAAGACGTAAAGAGTTCAATTTTAGGTTTAGTTTTAAATATCATCATCATCATTTCAGCCGAAAGACGTCCACTGCTGGACATAGGCCTCCTCCAAGGCTCCAGACCGGTCCTGTGCTACTTGCTTCCACCGGTTTCCCGCGACCTTCACGAGGTCGTCGCTCCATCTTGTTGGAGGCCTACCGACAGCTCGTCTCCCGGTTCGCAGGCGCCACTCGAGAACTTTCCGGCCCCATCGGCCATCAGTCCTGCGAGCAATGTGCCCCGCCCACTGCCACTTAAGGCTCGCAATTCTTCGGGCTATGTTGGTGACCCCAGTTCTACTGCGGTTATCCTCATTTCTGATTCTATCACGCAGAGAAACCCCGAGCATAGCCCTCTCCATTGCCCTCTGAGTGACTTTGAGCCTTCTTATGAGGCCCATCGTAAGCGCCCACGTCTCGGAACCATAAGTCATCACTGACAACACACACTGGTCGAAGACTTTCGACTTGAGACACTGCGGTAATTTGGACGAAAAGACACTGCGAAGCTTCCCGAACGCTGCCCAGCCGAGTCGGATTCGACGATTGATCTCTTTCTCGAAGTTGGACCTACCTAACTGGACTGTTTGTCCCAGGTATACATAATGGTCAACAACTTCGAGCGCAGAGCCTCCGATTATTACGGGAGTTGGCACAACATGGACATTAGACATAATGGACATTAGTTTTAAATTTAAGGTAAATGTATTATTGTTATCTCGTTTTACGGCGCATAAGTGTTTTTACTGTAATGTCGTGTAAATGTAGTTATATAAAAAACAAATGTTCAGATACTTACGATCACCTTTGTTTGTTCACATACCTATATCTAATAGACTCTTCGAAAACTCTTTCATGATTCTGCAGCAACCGTATGACTAAATTAACTAATTGTACGTACCTATCACTGTAATCATACCATTTTATTACCATTATTAACCTACAAAAAAACAATACTTGTGTAGAAAAAAGAAATAACAATTTATATTTTACTAGCCGTTGCCCGCGACTTCGTCCCGCGTAGACTTGCGTACTCGATGATACTATACAATATAGATATACCTACTCGTAGTTATAGAAGTTTTATGTTATTTCCACGGTCTCAAACTATATCTGTACCAAATTTCATCCAAATCGGTCCAGTCTTTGCGACGTGAAAGACGGACAAGCAAACAAATAAACAAACAATCACACTTTCATATTTCTAATATTTTAGTAGAGTATTGCTTATTGCTTTATATGTACATATAAATAAGTAAGTAAATTAATCACATTGAAAGTAGGTATCTGATTTATTAAAAAACAATGTTGCTATCGGATCCTTTTACAGCCAACTCTTTGCCTTAACTACACTCTACAGCAATGAAAATGGGTCACTTTGTATGCAAAATCCTATATAAAGTGACCCGTTTTCATTGCGGCTGAGTGTATTTTCAATGTAGATAAGACACGTTTTGTATTACTATTGATTTAGGTAGGTACTCAGATTTAACGAAAGTCTACAACGAAAATGAAGTTAGATAAAATGCTTACGCAGTCGTTGGGTAAAGATAATCTACTATAGGAAGTCCCGCGCCTCCACAATTCAAAACACTTCAATGTAGGTATTTGGAAAGTAATTATAAAGCACCTCCAACACTCTCAACGAATAACCGAATTCTAGGTACCTACTTGGACAAGTAGCGGGCAGAAGCTTTTAATTAAATTATATTAAAAGCATTAAAAACGCTTAGGGTATTTTAATGCCGTATGCAACTTATTTTTAACCTAATGCTCAAAAATAATATAATTCGGTTGTTCCATTTCCAAAGAAATTGACATACCAACGAGTTATTTTCAAAATATGTAGGTACGTACTAGGACTAGGGGCTGAGATATAATAATATACTGCTCGAATCTACGAGTAGTCCAATGTAATAGAATTAGGTACTTATTAAATTAACCGATTACATTAGTATGTATTTAGGACTAGTACAATTAGCGTCTTGTAACAGTAGTATAAATGAGACTAAATCTAACATTTCAACGGGGTCGGAACTGATTAAAAATTTAATTTATTATTATTATTAATTATAACAATTTTCAAAATTTGTAGTAGATATTGTTACCTTCCTCTGCAATGCTTCTAAGGAACTCGAGTTTTTTTTATCAAAGAAAACTTATTTACCAACTAAAACAATTCGTTTTTTTCGTTTCAATGTTACATCGATGATCAATTCAGTGCATTTTAAAAGGAAATAGGTCGGGTATACACATTTCATGAAGAATAATGTAAGAGCGCATCTGAATCGCGATTTGAATGCGATTGCAATTCATGAAACAGTAACATGCTTCTCAAAAGAAGCTCTTATCCATCCATAACTTCGATATTCATTTCGAGTTCATTGACACCGTAAAATGCGGCGTAAATCTAACAAAGCTCCATTCTGTACTCATGTCATGTTTTCCTATATTATCTGTGATATAATTAGGTATATGTACTTATGTTTGTTTGCAAACTGAACAAAAAAGTATAATATTATGTTAAGGTAAGTAAAATGTTGGCAATAAAGTTTCAAAAACCTGTGACTCGGTGTTGAAAAAAAGAGTTAATTCATCAGTTTCATCACACTTTGCTCGTAAACAGCGTCATTACGAAGAAACAAAGCGAGCTTTAAGGCCTATAGGATAATGGGAAATCACAATAAAAACACAACATTACCTACGTGTCTCGACATTTTGGCCAATTTGCTGAGTTACTATAGACTACAATATGTAATGTACGACTGCCAGATGAAAGATAATATATTACGGAATTTCAAATGATTAAAAATAAATGGCATGTTTGTTTGAGGAAAGGTTTACTGCAAATGACTTGAACCCTTACTGTCGTTACGAGCGTTATGTGGTACTTATTATTTTTGTGAGTTATGTTCTTCTTGATTGCCTTTGAGATCGAGGTTAAAACCATGAAAGAAAATAGTCTGATGTGACATTTAACTCGAAATAGCTTCTCATGATAGTTCCTTCTGTTATTCATCAATTTCAATAGACTTTCGCATGCGAATGCCGGTGAATGCCCTCCGGTATTGAAGGTCCGGATTAGCCTACATCGCCAAAAGCCAGACATTTTATCTACTTACTAGCTTCTGCCCGTGACTTCGTCCGCGTGGAATTCGGTTATAGCGTTCCGCGGGAATTGGGTGTTAAACTATAATAAATTATATACTAAAACCTTCCTCTTGAATCACTCCATCTATTTAACGCTTCAAAATCTGTTCCGTAGTTTTAAAGATCTAAACATACATAGGGACAAACAGCAGGAAGCGACTTTGTTTTATACTATGTAGTGACTTTGCTTGTTAGAAACTGGAAACTGTTTGACAAAAATTCAATTTAACCACAAGGTCTACTTGTACCTTTTTTCGGCCGCGAGCAAGTAAAAAGAAGTAATATAATATTATCCAACATCAACCGCACGAGAGCGCGGCGACAACTGATACATGATACACCTTACAGTTGGTCACTGGTTGACAGTGTTGGAAGATGACAACAATACCTAACCTACCTACCTGGTAAGACCTACCTATTTTTTTCTTGTCCTGTTTAGTGCTTAGATTAAGCTACTTACTTATATAAATAATAATCATCGAGAAAAAGTAAAAAAAAAACAAGTCAGAAAATTGGAAAATATGACAAAATGTTTTCGCGCATTTTACTTAAGGCGCTGACAAGACTTAAATTTACTTTATTTAAAGGAAAACTATTTGATTTTGTAAGGTGCTGGACATAGGCCTCCCCAAGGCGCGCCACTCAGACTGGTCCTGTGCCCATCACATCCACCGCGTTCCCGCGACCTTTACAAGGTCGTCTCTCCATCTTGTTGGAGGCCTATCAACAGCTCGTCTACCGGTTCGCGGACGCCACTCCAGAACTTTCTGGCCCATGGTTAACTCGGTTTTGGCAAAATACATATCGCTGATTTCGCTAACGTGGCAGTATGGCTCCTAAACGGTGACTCAAATGCTGTAATTCTGGTTTTTGTTGGGCTTCTTCTAAATATCACATTTCATTGCAGTCAGTGAGATCCATTAGAACTGACGAGTGACGTTTGGCCGTTATATTTTGAGATGCATTTGTGGTATTTTAGTAGGTAGTGTGTGGTAGTTAGCATTGGTTTTCGTGTTCATTTATCTTGAACAAGGTAACCCATTTACATTTATTTATACGGGCCTGACTGACACAGCACGGGGCGGACACGGCCTATAAAAGCACGATTTCGAACACAATTTGAATGATGTATCAATGTTTGCGTGTAAGGACGTCTGTGTACGTGCGAGTACACTTGTAAATGTGTGTACCAGTACGCGGGCCAACGATTCACTCACCATCTCCGGATGAAATAAATGACGGTAAGGCGAGTTGGGCGCGAGTTGCGCGCAGGCTAGATTCAGGCGGGTGATTCCGAGGCCATTCTGTACGGAGTACTATTAAATATTCTGTGCTCCAAGTGAATATTATTACTAGATTTGCAACGCATTTATTAAGTCGACGTGTAACTAAACCACAAACTATGCAAGGAATCTTATTATTATTAAATATTATTTCTAGCAATCGTATCATGATAAAACTTGTCAGAAGCCGTGGTAGCCTATTAGTTTAACCACTGCCGCAAATTTACAGAGGGTCAGGGGCTCGAATCCAGCTCGCACCTCTGAGTTTAATTATGTGGAAAATTCGATTCTAATTTACCACTGCGCTTGTCGGCGAAGGAAAAAATTGCATGCATTTTGAATTAATATAAGGATGTAATGTGAAGTTTCCAATCCGCACTGGGCCCGTGAGGGGATTATAGGCAGCAGTGGAACTTAAATAGGGTGGTGGTTGTGGATGAAACTTGGCAAGTATTACCTACCATGTACCTAAATTGGATAGCAATGCAATAGTACATTACAGACCTACGGTGGTGCATTCGTAAATGTCCCAGATCGCAGGTTTCTGTGGCCCGAACCGAAGGTAAGGGCCATAAATATGCGTTCTGGGGCTTTACGAATTACCGCCCGTGGTTTGTCATAGTACATTACAGACCTAGGGTGGTGAATTCATAAATGTCCCAGATTGCAGGTTTCTGTGGCCCGAACCGAAGGTGAGGGCCATAAATATGCGATCTGGGGCTTTACGAATTACCACCCGTGGTTTGTCAAAAGTTTTACGTCTTGCCTTGGCCAAGAAGTGAGATTTTCTCTCCGAGTAGCGGGCAGAAAATCCCACTTTACGGCCAAGGGTGATGTAAAATTTTACGTCTTGCCTTGGCCAAGAAGTGAGATTTTCTCTCCGCGTAGCGGGCAGAAAATCCCACTTTACGGCCAAGGGTGATGTAAAAAATATTTCATCACCGAGCTGATCTAAAGATAGAGCTCTGAGGTGGAGACGGAAACTTAAAAGCGTTGGTTGAGATTTTTTAACTACCTAGGTACCTATTATTCGGAATTTCTACAATAAGTACAAAGCGCTTAAAAGGGAAGGATTGTGTGTAAAAACTTCTTCATTACTAAATGAACCCTTCTAAACCCAGGCAAGCGACTAGTTTTCAATAAAAATACATGCAAATTCATAATATTTGTTCATTCATACATACACACAAAGTTGATACATATTCAGATGGGAATGTACGATTCAAGGATAATACGTATAATAGGTATACCTACCGTTCACAATATAAACATTTAAGTAATAACGTCGTAATTTTATAATGTTATCATTAAACGACATTCATAGAAAACAGGGCTATGGCTTTGGGAATGCGGTGAGTCACAACTTTCATGGTTGGATTATCATAATAATATGACAGTGTTTAATATTAGTCATTTTGTTGCAATAACAACAAACTTTATATTGTATACTATCTGATCAAAGAATTTTTTTTACACAAAGTTTATGCTTTCTACAAGATGGTTTATCAAATGAAAGGGCTTCCTCAAAATAGCTCTAAAAATAAAGTGACGTCATTTGAAACAAATAGGACGGACTTTAAAAGATGAAAAACTATACGTTTTTATGCTTTCCTACGATATGGGTCTCAATAAGTTTTTTCAAAAATTAATTTTTTGGGACACTCTTTTTATTGCTGTACTTTTCTTTGTAAATTCTTCATCTACCCTTCAAGGCGAATCAAAAGAGCCCAAATTCGATGGGTTTATGTAGTTTATGTAGCATATGCTTTTTTCCGGTGGCAGTAAAAACTTTTTTAAAGGCTTTAGGCTTTTATTTCAATGCGCTATAAAATATTTTTTTTATTTTTATTTAAAACTTTTCTTTTCATTTAAAAAGTTTTTTACTGCCACCGGAAAAAAGCATATTTGCTAAAATCTCGATTTACATTTAAATTTCAATATTTTACGAGTCCGATTCGCACTTGGCCGGGTTTTTATTTTACATTTCGATACATACCTGACGCTTTATTCTTGTTTTTGTTATTTTTATTTTTATTTATTTTATTAAAGAAGAATACAAAAACTTAAACTAGAAAATGTGTCCCACAAAACAGTTTACACGGTTTGACTGTGGGATCGATCAGTCTCTACTCTCTTTACAAACAAGTAGGTAAGTACTGAGGTAATAATTACTAAAAAAGATTAATCAGGTAATTATGTAGTTTTCTACCAAACTTAACTTTAATAGCCTCCTGCCTGATGTCTGAGGGCAGGTTGTTGAGTATGTAGGGTAGGCGTTTCCGTAGACACCTATCGCCGTAGTAATTGGTAACTCTCGGCACAACCTTACTTTCGGCCATACTTGCCCTCAGACACCGACCTAGTGTCACAAACATCGTTGCGGTGTAATTGGGTAAACTCCTGACATCCGTGATTGTTAAGCGCTAACAAATACTTAACTTTAAGGCTCACTGGGAGAATATTACAAATTTTAAACAATTTTCTATAATCTTTTTTATTAGTTTTGTTACTAACTAACAGCTTTAGGAATCTAATTTGCAAAAATTCTAGTTTGTTTAAATTAGTTTAAGTTGTTAATCCAGAGCATAGCCAATTATCGATTCAACTAAGGATAAATACAAATATTTTAGGATATGTAACGGAACTTTAAATCTTAAGTAATAAAATCTTCCACTTTCATTTACCACTGAGCTTTTCGGCGAAGGAAAACATCGTGAGGAAACCTGCACGCACCTGCGAAGTAATTCAAAGATGTGTGTGAAGTCCCCAATCCGCACTGGGCCCGCGTGGGGACTATAGCCCAAACCCTCTCGTGATGAGAGGAGGCCTGTGCCCAGCAGTGGGCCGTAAATAGGCTGTTGTAGTAGTAGTAGTAGTAGTAGTAATAAAATCTTCCCAGTAGTATTCTAAGTTTGCTACAAATAAAATCTACATGACACGTTCAGGAGAAGTGCCAACTGCCAACTGTACAAACATAATGACTAACATTTTTCACAATGCCTAAAGTAAGAAACATACACAATGTGTCCATTTCCTTTTCAAAGAAATTAAATAGTTTTAAAGTGTTTATTAAATAAGTAAATAGCTTCTGCCCGCGACTTCACCGGCGTGGAATTTGATTTAAGAGCTTTTCGCGAGAACTGTTCGTTTTACTGTCATTTTTTAAGGTTCCGTACCCAAAGTGTGAAAAACGGAACCCTATTAATATGCCTCCGATGTCCGTCCGTCCGTCCGTCCGTCCGTTTGTCTGTCACAGGGCTCTATCTCTTCAACGAAAATAGGTAGAGATTTGAAATTTTCACAGAATGCGTGTTTCTGTGGCTGCTATCACAACAAATACTATAAAGTTAAAATATATCTATATAAATTGGGGTCTTCATACAAGTAACTGTTTTTTTCTTCGTCTCATTTCAAGCGCTCTATCTAATGAACCATTATTGTTAGACACCTGAAATATTCACCAAATACGCATTATTAAAGCCTCCATCACAACAAATACTGAAACAGTCAATAAATTTGTTCCCAATGCGGATTTTCACACAGGAAAGTTACGTATTATTTCGAACGTCGCTCTTTACGTACATTAATGTTTAGTTTAAAAAAAAATAGTACATAGTAGTTATGACGAATTAATAAATTCGATACAGATGATGATTCCCAATTCCGATATGTGAATTTTCTCCTATCTTCCAATAAAATCTTGTTCGACTTCGACCCTGCCTGATAGGGTCATAAGCTAGGTACTTAGTGTCCCTATTCACAGTTGGTGAAAAAAAAATCAATTTAATCACAACTGTGAATAGGGATCACATAGGGACGCTCCGTTGTACGGAACCCTACATATGCGATTCCGCATTTGACTGATTTTTTAAAACATCGTTTTTTGACGTGATAACGTTATAAATCCATGAACGCCGGCTGCGCGCACGAAAAAACATGACGAAATAGTAACGTTCCTCCTGAACCGAGCGCGCAAGCGTGAGCGCGGAGCAAGCGATAGAGAGGTACGACCGGCCTAAGCGTGACGTTATCACGTAAAATTATCGTCCGTAACCCGAATTTACAGACAACCAATTTTTTGGTTTCACTATCGTAAATACCTGGTTCCTTCGAATCTTTTTTTTTAAATTTTCACGTTATAGACGCGATTTTCCTGCAGACTAATTATTAATAGAGTAGTAAAATCAGTTACTAGTTCTGCGGGGAATATTAATACTTTTCTTTCCGATGTGCAATTTTAATCAAACACAGCTTATATTATATGTAGCTTCGAATTATACTTTATATACCTTTGAAAACTGCATTGAAATCCGTTCAGTAGTTCCGGAGATTAACATGGCATGCTGTTCGTCTACTCTGTCCGCGGAGCAGGCCTGCGGCATTTCGTGGCAGCTTTCGTTATGCTGCCACGAAGTGCTGGAATAATATCCCACCTCGAATAAGAAACTCTAGAACATTATACAAATTTAAAAAAGATTTAAAAACGTTTTTATTGAAAAACCAAATAAATTCTTCGTAATCATAGATGTAAATAATATAGACCCGGTCTAACGTACACGTAATATGTCCCCACTTCCACGGTGTCCAATCCAAAGTTCTGTCCCCGAGCGTGCGTGACAATAAGCGTTTTTAAAAAAACTTTTTTCGAAACTGTTTCTTAGTAACTAAAAACTCGTC